>JAOXNO010000013.1:141637855-141652416 GCA_028565335.1 Limnodromus scolopaceus
AGGAGAGGAGAGGGGAGGAGAGGAGAGGAGAGGGGAGGAGAGGAGGGGAGAGGAGGGGAGGGGAGGAGAGGTCCCAACAAGATACTATGAACAGGATACTGAGCCAGCCTTGCTACACCTCTTTCTTCAGCCAAGATTTCAAGCAAAATGGAAGGCAGCCAAATAGAGTGCAGGGAAAAAAAAAGGAACTTTTTCCTGCTGTCTCTACAGTCTGCAGCTTTTCATTGCTTCACTATCACCATTAAGAGCCATAATCACTGGGTTACAACTCCTGTGTCCTGCATCCATCTATAGTCCAGTGATATATTACTTTTGGAAAAAAAAAAAAAAAAAGCACAACTGCAATTAACAGATGTAGAATCTATATCTTGTTTTACATGCTTCTCAGGATGACATATGCAAATCTGAGTCTGAGTAGAAGGGATTTTTTGTCCTTCATGGATGTTTATAAAATACAGGTGGTTTTTTTTTTTCATTCTAAACCAGAAGAACCTTTCTCCTGAATTTTCTAAGGAATGGAAAACCCAGACTTTTGACCATCTCTTTAGAGGAATCAATCCCTCCCCAGTCTTCAGTCTTCTTTCACACTCTGAAACACTGAGCTTCCCTTCTTTGGGAAGCTGCCATGGGGACTGCGATTCAGAAACCCAATTTAGGCACTTCCATACAGTGAATGCAAAGCATTAGAAAACTAAAATGAGGTTCACAGCCCCTGGAGTCTGTGATGGAGGGGACACAGGCATCTTTTGCAGTTCTTGTGGCTGTGGATGAAGACAGAGGAACTCATGGCCCAAGGCCACTCTCTGTGCTGAGGAGTGTGTGTGTGGAAAACAAAGTCATTAGTTGGGAATAGGCACGTGACTGTCTCTTGGCTGCGCTGCATCCCAGCCAAGAGACAGAGGAATGGTGCTGTCTAGAATTCCATTTTTTGCTATGTTGTTTTCTTTTATTCTCTGATTGTTTCATGCAATATGCATTAGCAGTCCTTGGGACAAGGACCTAAAAGAAGGTTTCCCTTCTGACACTGGTGTTTAAGGAGAAATTATATTTTGTTCATCTTTATTTCATCTAGAAGGCACTACAGGGCAGAATCAGGGTTGTTTGGTACCTCCAATAAAACATTATTACACTTTGACAAAAACCATCATTCTGTTCTTTTAAAACATATAAGGAAAGCCTAAATATAATACATTAGGCAAGCCAGTGTCTACATGGGTAGAAAATAAGTGTAGCTCTACTTTTTATAATATGCTTGTTCGTATACTTGTTGATGATTTATTAAATATACCACAGTTATTAAAAATGGAATGGTCCTGATATTACTTTTAGCTGGCAGAAATTATAGTTCAGCTATTCCAGCTCCTCAGCCATGTTATAAAATTGGTCCACCATAAGGTCCAGAATTAAATTAAAATGAGGCATAAAGAGCAGCCTACTGAATGTTGCCAGGTGACCTTCTGAAATATTTATAGCTTGACCTAAGCTTTATAGCTATAAACCTGCACCTCATACAATTTCACACAGGCAGCCTAGTCTTGAGATAAAAACCTGATGACTAAGAAAAAATAGCTTGATTTTGCACACAGACTTTGAGCATGGGTCAGTTGTTTCTCCCCCAAGGGACTGCATGAGGCTTGTTTCTTCCTCTTGGTCTGCCCAGGTTCCGTGCTCTGAGGTTTATTTTTGATTTCAGTATTTCTAATAACTCTCGTGTGAGGACTGGCTGAAACACCACATTTGTCATTTAGGTAGGCAGATTTTAATGTATTTTATTAAGGAGAGATTTCTGTGATTTCCCACTATACTTTCTATCCTTTTGCTTAGTATTTCTTATTGCTTTGTTGTCCCCTGCCTTTCAGTGAACCCAAACCCCTCTCACTGCTGTGATGCCTTATAGCTCAAGGTATTCCTGTGGAAAAAGAGCTGAAGCAAGACCTGCTCCAGCCATCCTTGGCATATTTTTTATTACGGTAATGTGAATGAAATTCTTTCATAAGCAAAGTCCTTATAGTATTAAAAAAAAAAGGAAGAAAAAAAAAAAAGGAGGCGGTTATTTGTACCTGCTTTGCAGCACTTTTATTTTGTGGCAGAGTGGTATAAAGATCCTATCAGGCAATGAAAGTTTAAGTATTTATAAAATATAGATACCTGTATAAAAGTATAGATACACATACATAAAATCTTCTGGGATTTCAAGAGATTTTTGGTAGCTCTCACTCTAACATCTCCCTCCCTTTTCCCATGCTGCTGCCTGCTTTCTGTCAGCACAGCTGCCGGGTTTGGCAGAAGGATCTGGCTGAAACACGGTGATTTGTGTCCCTGGTGGGGACCCCACTGCCTCGGGACCGATGGGCGTTTCAGCAGCCCCTGTGCTGAGTGGGGAGCAGCTGGTCAGAAACACTGACTGTAGGGGGACATCTGAAACCCTGTTGCTCTCCAGAAGTTGAGCACTAATAAGCATTTCAGGAAGGCATTTTGCTCCCCGTGTTTTACAGCCTGGGAAGCCTTTCATGTGCATATACTGATCTTAGGAACTGCCACAGTCTGGCATATATTTAACTTCTGTTTTTTTGGATCACAGTTTTGTGACTGGAATCTACTTTATGTACCTGAATACTTTTTTTTTTTTAAATGTGGTCCACCTTAGCTTTAAGCAAGAGTTTAAAGACTCTCAGCACAAAAAAGAACATATAACAAAGAAAGAATGTTTAAAGGCTTTCAGCAGGTAAATATTTTTATAAATATTTCACTTTAAAAAAAAAAAGAATGGAAATGTTTCCATTTTGGGAATAAATACCTGAAAATAAAAGCCAGGTGCTGCACTGAGAAAGATATGCATGCTGAGTTTTGCTCTATTTCAAAATCTGTCTGTATATGTATTTGTGATACTTCATTGGTTTGGTGATAAATAGAAATAATGTAGCAGTGAAAAGTTCTAGGATGACGGCAAAAGTGATTTTTCTTTTGCAGACTCCTACAAAAGAATAACAATCTTCAGAGACCAAGTAAACATGTGAATGTTTAATCAAAGTTAAAATTTTTAAAAAGTTATAATTCATTAAAAGTATTGTTAGAAATTGCCCCCACAGATCCCACCATCCTGCTGTGTGCTCCCTATTTTGGATGGCCCTAACCCCATGTCCTGCTCATGTTCCCGGGGTAGTGGGCAAAGGATGGTTATCAGTGTCCTAATCATAATATGGGCAGGCTTCCTATATTCAGTAAAATATATTTTATCCAATACCTGCCTTGTGTCTAAACAAAGCTGCTGAAGCCATGTGCAAGCTAAAGCTTAGGAGAATAGAAAAGTGTACCTGGCAATCGCAGTTTGTTGCCAGTTTGTTACTGGCTCATTAGTAACTTGGACCACCCTAAGACAGAGATGCTCCAGTTAAAGCAGAGAACTCCCACAAGCAGAAGTTGGGTGTTCTTTGCTATCCTTTAAGGACCTTAATATAAGTCTTCACATCTGCCCTCCCTTGCAGAGCAAGCTCTACTGACTACTTTGCCACCTGCATGGGATAATCTTGAATAGATAGCAACTTTTTATCAATTACTAACTTCCTCATCATGGTTTTCACATGAAAGCTGCAGTGTTTATTACCATTGTCTCTGTACCTGTGCGTTAAGGAGAAACCTCTGTTTGTCTGTCTTTACCTGATGCCAGCTGCAGAAGCAGTGTTCATCTCAGTGGAATTACATCAGCTGATCGAGCTGAAAAGCTGGTGTTGTGACTATTATACTTGGCCAGAAAGAGTTGAATGTGTAGCTGTGATTTTAGAAAGATGTGAAGATTCATGATAATGGTTTAAAGGTTGGCCCAGATGATCCTTGAGGTCCCTTCCAATCTGGTATAGAATCATAGAATCATAGAATTGCCTAGGTTGGAAGGGATTCTGGAGTCCAGAGAAGGGCAATGATGTTGGTGAGCGGAAAAGAACACAAGTCTTATAAGGACCAGCTGAGGGAACTGGGGTTGTTTAGCCTGGAGGAAAGGAGGTTGAGGGGAAACCTTCTCATTCTCTACAACTACCTGAAAGGAGGTTGTAGTGAGGTGGGGGTTGGTCTCTTCTCCCAAGTAACAGGGGATAGGACAAGAGGGCTCAAGTTACACCAGGGGAGGTTTAGATTGGACATTAGGAAAAATTTCTTCACTGAAAGGGTTATGAAGCATTGGAACAGGCTGCCCAGGGAAGTGGTTGTCAGCATCCCTGGAGGTATTTAAAAGATACGTCATTGTGGTGCTTAGCCACATAGTTTAGGGGTGGTTTTTGTTAGTGTTCGGTTGATGTTTAAACTCGATCATCTGAAAGGTCTATGCCAACCTTGGCAACTCCACGGTATTCTATGATAATAGTAAATTTATCACTGATTATATGCCCATATTGATTTTAAAGAAATCAATAACTTTTGTGTTTTGCATGTGAAGGGCCTTCTGTGTTTTTATAAATTAAGAAGCTTGTGTTAGGGATTATTTTTTCCTCTTTAATGCTCCTGAGACTGCTGAACAGCTGCTAGCTGTACCTGAGCAGAAGAACATGACTATTAACACATTGCCAAGCAAATACACTATTATACATCACCGCATATTTGAATTGCACTAGCCAGCATTTACAATTCAAATAACATAAGCATTCAGAAATTGTGTTGTTAATTTGTGGTAAATTTTCATTTACTAATTTTTCATTTTAAAGTATGCATTCAGTCTTGATTTCATTCAATGAGTGTAATTTTACCTAAATGGAAAGCCCCTACAAATCCAACTTAGTTTTATGATTTACTTAAGAAAATAATACAAGTCAAATACAATAAATTATAGTGAAGAAAGTTTTACAGAACAGATGGAGTGTGGTCATGGATTAGAGTACTATTTGAATAAACTACTGCTTATGGCCCAGGTTTACTCTTGTGATCTGTCGTTGCTGTTTCAATGAGGCTGGCTATAACAAATGGACTGAAAGTCAGTGAAGATGTAAACACCACTGCTGTTATTTAATCTGTGCAGATGCCTATATATCCACGATAAATACAGTGATGCCACATGGCTACTTTATATTGTCTCTTCTCAAATGACATGAAGAGAGAAATAATTCTTCAGACTTTGTCCTTAATCTTCATCACTCCTGAAGGAAAAAAACACACCACAACCCTTCAGTGGACTAGATGGTGCTTGCAGCTTCAAACTTGGACTAAGTGCTTCTCAGAATGCAATCCTGAAAGTGGCCATACCTCTAAAAGACCATGGACAACCATAGCTACATCCTGCCGGTGTCCTGCAGCCCCATATGTTTCCTCTAGTATCTTCAAATTTTCTGGATGGTCAGAGATTGACAGTCTGTCTCGGAGGTGAAAGACTCTGGCTAGTTTGAGTGTTGTGAAACTGGGTACAAGACTCTTGGATTTCCACCAAGCCATATGCACCAATGTAACAGAAGGCAGCAGAAGTGTCATCTTTTATTAACTACTTCTATGGATCCAGAGCTCACTGTGCAGTCACTGAAATACTTGCAGAACACAGTGGTTTTGCAGAAATGGAGGGGAACCTACTTGGTGTGATTTTATCCAGTGCTGCTCTGTCCCAGAAATGTGTAGCTATATAAACATGTATCTCAAAGGCTGCCAGAAGTTCTGAAAACATTAGCCCACAGGTCATGTTCATATATCAGTTAACAATCAGTGAGACAAATAGTGTTTCCTTAAGAAAAAATTAGAATAACCTCTTTTCTAGTATCATTGTGGTTGTATCAATTCTCATTGTCCATGGTGAGTGCTATTGATGTTGTCTGAACTTTCTCACTAAAATAAGTTATTTTTTTCTGGACAAGAGATTCTAGAAACCTGTAGTAATTGGAGACAATTTTTAAAGAGGATTTCAATAATTAGCTTAAAGTACAGAATAAAATAGTTGGGTTTTGTAGCAGTTGCTCTCCAGAGGAAAGAAGGAAAGAAAGGAGGAGGAGATACGTAGCAAAGTGCCACTCCAAGGCAGGCCATACTTGTGGGTTTTTTTTGTCAGTAACTTATAGAGGATCTTAGAATACTCAAATGTAAGTTGTTAAAACATGCTTTTGGTTGTGAAAATTTTCTTATATACACATAAGAGTAAATCATTATTAGCAGAAGCTGTCTTCTGGCTTTCAGGATGCTATTAGAGACGTGCATCAAATATTGTTTTTTGCTAAAACACTCAGAGGAAAAAGAAGAGAAAAACTGTATGTTACCTGTTGCATGTACCTCCACTACAAACACTATTAATAAACACTGTTTGGGCCTGAGTAGTTAAAAGCAAAACTGAAATAAAGGCAAATAATAGAAAGGAAAATGGTTAATATTTCTTACTAAAGTAGCAATTTAACTACTTATTGCCTAGGGCTAATACAGTTGGAAAATTACATAGCTGAAATGAAATGCCTTCTGGAAATTATCCCTGACTTTTTTTTGTTTAATGAAGTGTGAGATTCTTTTTTATAACATTTTACCTAATTTATTGCTGTTTCCGCCATGCTGTCCCAAACAAAACTGGAGAGTTTAGAGAAATATAACTCTTCAATTCTTAAAAATTCTTCGAACTGTTACTGATCTTCTTCTGTTTTATAGTAGTTTGGTTTTTTTTGTTTTTTTTTCATAAACCAAATATTTGTGGAGAATCAGTTTCTGGGAGAGCATAAATGACCTAAGCAGAGCTGAAAAAAGTTGTTATTTCAGACAGGCTTAAAAGTTTATACTACAACTGAAAAACCATAACATAATGCCCTTTTCTTTCTGCATTACAAAAATTATTGCTATAGAAAGAGATTTTTTAGTTTTCATAACATCAGAGATGACCTAAAATATATTTTTCCTTGACTCATTATTTTGACTTCTATTTCTAGCATATGATTAAGTTATTTTTTTTTATTCAAACAAATCATATGGTATGAGGAGATATATATCTCTGTAATTAAGTATTTTTAATTAGTCTCCTGAGTTCAAAGTTTGTATGTTACTTTTACAAAGAAGACTAAGTTGAAGCTTGGTAGAATCAGAGAACAGACCAGGTCAGAAGGCACCTCCAAAGATGATCTGGTGCAACCTTTTGTAGGAAAGTGAGCCTAGATGGGATTATCTGCCCAGTTTCAACTTGAAATTCCATCCAGTTGCATTTCCATTCAGTTCAGTTTTCAAACCCATGGGAGGAATTTAGTTCTCACAGTTATTTATGAATACCAAATGGCTCACACCTAACAAATAACCAACCTGGTACTGTCTGATCCCTACACCCAACCTGATCACACCACCTCTTCCATGTTTTCTCTTCACAGAACTTAATCTGAAAGAAAAGTGTCCTTTATCCAGTAGACTGATGATGAGTGTCCAGCAGGTTTTCTAGACACTGGAGTAGAACCCCATCCCTTCCCTGAAACAACTGGAACACGTACCAGGGAAATGTATCCCAATCTGTAAGTCACAGGATATAAAAGAACAGGTCTTTATAATAACCACCATCAAAGTGCTTCAATGCTGTAAACACACTTACCTGTTCCTTGGGGAACCAGGTAGGACATACAGCCCTCTGACCTGCTAGGTGACTGCCCTGGCAGCAGGAGCTCCCATCCATGGGGAGAGGAGAGAGCCCAACCCTAGGAGGGGTGTAGCATGGTACTTAGCTTATCTCCACCCCAGGATGAGAGAAACCCTCCAACAAAGCATCTTGCATGAGCATGGAACATCAGAAAAATGTAGCTTGTCATTGCCTGCCTCTTCCAAGCAAGGTTCTTGACAGGTTTTGAACAAAAATTGAGCTTAAGCCTGGTTTTGGTACTCCCCATTTAACTTTACCTCCCCCATGTGTTTAAAATATTGTCAATCTATTTTTGTGAGAGACAGAAACAACTTATTTTGAGAACTATGGGAGATAAAAGTATGTGACTCATATTTCTAGGGGAAATTTTACAGCTCCGTGCATTTAAATAAATATTATCAAATCTATTATAAACTATATGATAAACTATTACAAAATCTAGATAGAATAACTGTCTCCTGAGAATGAAATTTAATTAAGTGCTTAGAGACAATTCCAATTGGCAGAGTTGAAAATGAAATTAAAAACAATTATGAAATGCTCACATACAGTTTTGGATCAATGAAAAAGACAAAATTTAATTGATAAAAAGTAAATCAAAAGTATGTCCTGGGATATGGGTGATAATGTATCTTTAAATTAAAACCAAAGCTAATTAGAGTCTTCTGAGGAAGAAGAGAATTAACATAGCATCCACCATGTCATAATTACTGTAAAAAGCGCAAGTTCCTGGAAAGTGTATCAGTGGTTGAAATATAACATCAAAGAATTCTTGAAATTGAAGATGCGCTTGGATGGCTGAAACCAGGTTATTTAAGGCAATATTGACCTAATGCTTCATTTGCACAGCATTTTTATTGTTCTGGTTTGCAGTGCCTCAAAGGAGGGAGTTTTCAGAAGGTTTCAGTGAGTTCTGAACACTGCACCATTGCAAGGTGGTGCACTTCTGAACTGAGACACGCAAAATCAGTTGTATCTCCTCACAGTGTTTATGTGGTTTCTTGATGTGGAAACATTTAAAAATTAGTTCTGGGAGCAATTGTACTTCTCTCTTCCGCTATGCCAAGGCAAAGTCAGTCTGGGCTGCAATCCCAGAGAGCCAAGACATTGTACTGTAAAACATAAGAGAGCAAATGTGCCTCTTGAGGGCTGAGGACCTCAACCCATGGACTGACTTGACCTTGACCTTGGCCCTACCTCATCACTGTGACGTTGCTTTATGATCTGAGCTCTTGGTTGCACCTGGCCACCATCGCTGCTTGGATATTGTGGGACTGGCCCTTGCCATGCTGGCCCTGGTCTCCATGTGGTTCTTGACTCACCTTCCCTTACGGAGCAGCCCTGCTCTTTCTGCTCCCTAACAAGGAGTGATACTTCGATGTATCTTGCAGCTGAATCCCACTCTAGAGAGTTGAACTGGATGCTATGAATGCTTTCTGCAATTATGTTAGCTTGTTTTAGCAGTAGAAGACAAATGACCTAAAAGGTTTCCTCAGAGGAAGCAAAAACAAGACTACAAGGACAACATTGCCATGACAGTTACTGTAAGAGTGCATCCTCCTCACCTCTGGGAGGTTTGACTGCCTGTGGTCAAGGGCACCCTAGAGCCAGTGCAGCTCCATTACCTACATAAAGACTTTCAGACCCAATTCCATGAAGAAGAAGAAATCTGTGTTGTGTTATTCAAGAGTAGGCTGTATCTTGCTGTCTCTGAAACACTAAGGAACCTTATTGGTAGCATCTTATCCAGACCTTAGTTTCAAAAATATCCTGATCTCTCCCTTCTCAGGAGGGAGTACTGAGATGCAGATGATTCAATTCAGGAGCTCCTAAAGGAAATCCGTCACATGATACCTGAAATCATTGTCAAAAATGACTCAAGAGGACACTCACACCCAGATACACTGCTGCAATGCAAAGACATGTCATCAGGAATGACATAGGAGGCAGTAAGAATGGTCTTGTTTATTACAAGGGAGAGAGGACTATGAACAGTCTTATGCCATCCCTTTTTTTGCTCTAAGTAGTTCTGTGGCAGAGAAGAAGGATGGAGGATTATTTACAAGACAGGCTGTTGCAGCCTGTTGACTCAGACCCTGTGCTATTGGCAGCTGAGACAAGATGTGCATCCAGCATTGAATCATCTGGCTGCTATTCTCTCCATTTGTTCTCTGTCCAATGTGTATTTGAATCATCTTTTTAGTAAAGCTGGCAGCATGACTTCCATTGGGTGCCCTTTCACAACTAGGAAGGTTGTAGAGGAACAAGCCTGGAGGCTCAGAAGCTAGGCTGTAGCCAAGTCTTCACCAAATACTGCTACTTCTGTTCCTATGAGTGGGCTTGGACTTGCTGCTGAATCTCCTTGCCCTTTTTCTGGGATTCAGTGGCCCACTGTGTGCTTTTTTAGTATTGGGACACAATCCCTGAGCAGTTCCTTCTGATATCTCCTGGAAAAGAATCAAGGGGGTACCTGCTCCTTTCTGCCTGCCCATATGGTTGGGCTTAGATCCATTTTCCCATCTCAGCAAGGTGGTGCTTGGGGATATACCCTGTCATGTAAAGGAGCATGGGCTGGGGAGACAGATTGACTGGGCAAGGGGAACAGGAGAATAGAGATAAGAGTTTTTCATGGACACCTTTGCAGATGTTCATCATCATGGGTTGATTCAGAGTCCTTCCTCCATGGCTGGACCAGTAGCCTGAGGCCATATGAGACCCTTTCACCCAAGGCCATTCTTGCTGCTCTAGCATTTAGCTGTGCCCGGCTGCCTCACCAGAACTGCCAAGGGATTCCAGTTTGTAGGGATGCATCTAGACCACTGTCAGTTGACACTGATCAAGGCAATTCCTGGGTAGAGCAATTGGTGTTTAGGCCACTGAATTTCTTAACTGTGCTTCCAAGAAAGCTATGATTCAGGTCTCCCCTTGAAGGAGGGAATCCTGCCATGGCACATGCTGAATCAATATGCTGTTTGGATGCTCTCAGCACTTCTCCTCAGGTCATCCGTCAAGAAGTCAGTGATTTGTGTCTGCATATTCTCCTCCCGTGGATACTGTCAGACATCTCAGGTCTCCCCTCTTCTGATTCCCCATCAAATAGTCAGCTGCCTTCTCACCAGGTCCACAGCCAGTGGTTCCAGGATCCCCAGCATCCCACTGGCTTCTCTCACCTGGTGTGATGGTGGGGAGTGGCAGGAATCAAGGACTAGGGAAGACCCTGTGCAGAGGTGTGGTTTGCTCCTCAGAAAGTAGAAGCACCTCTGGAGATGGCTTTCTTTAGCTAGGATCTGTGTCCTGCTCCTGTCCTTTCCTGTGGGCAAGCTTGCAGGCTGACCTCATGGAGTGCCTGGGGTATCATACTGGGACCGGCCACCTCCAGTGTCTGACCTGGGTGGCCTTGGTGGGGAAAGCATGATCTGTGACTGAACCTCATCTTTTTTGTCTGTTTGGACCCGGTTTTCATGGGTGGCAACTTTATTATTCTGTTTAGAGCTCCAGAGTATTTCATATCTATTTTCTGCCTGCTTTTCTTCACACTTGTCAAGGTCTATATTTCTGTGCTCAGCCTTGCTAACACTAGTGAGTGCCCAAGTGCATTTGGTACGCTGAAAATTTTCTGAGGGGTTTTAGGACACTGACAAACTGAAACGTATCTGATGACTGTAGAGGACTCCTTCTTGCTTCATACTTAGTCTTGGTTTTTATGCAAAAGGAGTGCCCTACGAGTAATAACCATTCAACTCTTGATGAGGTAAATTGGGCGTTGCAGTTAAAAGGGGAACTGAAAATTGCACCTGTTAAATCAGATTCTTTCAGATTCCAAACTATGATCCTAAACTTACAAAAACTTGTAAAAGTGAAAAAGCATTGCTTGAGGAAGAGAGACTGCCAGGTTAAAGGCTCCAGAACTGCCTTTTTTTTCTTGATTTCTGTGTCTTTTACCTTCTTTGCATAGCAAAATAATACTAAGATATATTTTAAGGTAATATTTATGAGGCAATGGGTTGCATGCATTAAAGAAATCTAAAGCTGTAGCTGTTTGAAGGATACCTCTGACATATTAATGTAAAAAGTTGTACATAATTCATAGTAGAGAGATAGAACGCATTGTATTCTTATGTGAATGGCTCAACACCTAATTCTGATTTCCTTAAATGCTTTTGATCTATTTATGGAATTTTTTTTATTGTTCTTGATCTTTATTTAGTTCACAATCAGCTTGTGATTTGATTGATTTTCCTCTTACTCACTTAAATTAAACCCTAAATGGAAGGTGCAACTATAAGTGAATTAAAAATCTCCTTTTCAAAATATCTTGAGCATTTGCTTAATATTCACTGATTGTAATTTTTTTCTTTTACACCCACTTAGGCTAAGCTGAGAGAAAAAAACCACAGTCTATATCGTAAGATACTAGAAAGAATGCACACTATAAGAAAAACCACTATGTTCTTAACAAAACCACAATCCACTCCCAAAAAATTGAAGTACATATCAGCGATACATTCTCATAAAAAGTCATAAACCCCTTTTTTTATAATTTAAGATATGAGAATTCGTACCTCCTTTCCATGAACAGAAGTAATTATTTCAGTGCACTCACCTTTGGGATTATTGTTTTCTCTCTTAAATGATTTCATCTGCAAATTTCATTATGGTTCCCATCTGGCATTTCTTATATAATGCTGTGCTTTTGCCTTAGTGCATTCATTAAGGTAATTATAATTCAAAGTAATTTCTGAAAACAAGCCTGCATGCAACTACTATGTTCTTAAAACCTTATTACTGTTTATATCTATGGCTTTAAAACTGTCAAGACTAATGGTTCTGCACTGCTTGGCTTTTTTTTTTTTTTGTTTGTCAAAATGCTCTTGCAACTTGTTATTTTAGACTTGTTGCTCTGATTGTCTAGGAAGAAGAAATAACAAGGTCTGCTAAGTGAATTGAAAGGCACTGGAAGTGCCCTACATTCTTTTTAAAAGCAAAAAAAGCTTTCAAAATCAAATAACTGACTGCTCTTAAATCCAGCTGTGAGATCTCATAGTTAGAGCCATCACCTAGAGAGCCCATGACAGAAAAGATCACCATGACAGTAGTGATGAATTTCCTCAGTGGTTTTATCCAGTCCTATTCCTACGGTTTCATGAGCGGTTTCTCACTTCATCTCACCCTGGTTTCCAGCTGCTAGTTTAATATCTTGAATTAAATGAGACCCTCCCATTAGTAAATCGTTAAGGTTAGTATTCCCAGGTGAAGACTCCTGTAAAGTGATTGTGTGGTAGCTGCTGGATAGATGGCATAAAAAAATAGAATTTCCCCTGGAAAAAGACTAAGCCATGACTTGTTAATTTTTCTGAGCTGTCTTCCAAAGTGTGCTTTCACATTTTTCTCGAGTCAACATTGCCTTTCTTACAGATATGAGACATTATCCTACTCCCGTCACTCCATTTCTGCTTCCTTTCTCTTTATTTTTTTCTTTTTCCTTATTTTATTGTCTGTTTTTCTTTCTTTCATTCTAACTTCCCATACTTCTTTTGTTCTTTCCATTGTGGTAGCTCATTATTTCCACTGCTTTAGTCTTCCTTACACTCCCTCTGTATTTCCCTCATCCCTCTTCACTGTAGCCGTCACTGTTTCCATGATCTTTTCCAATGTATGCCAGATCTAATTTTAAGACATTCCTATTTTCTGTTTCTAATTCTCATAAAACTCAATGAGGAGCTGCTCAGGTCTTCCCCCTATAACTGTCTCACTGAATTTCATGTATCACCTTGTCCTGGCTTGGGTAGCAATCTTACTTCTTGTATATGATCCATCACTACCACATAACTGGGTAAGTTTTTTGAGAGAAGAGGAGCTAGAAAACCAACAGATTTTTATGTTAGAGATAAGCTTTGCCTGTAAAATCTACATAAAACTGGAGAGAATAGTTTATTTTGCTAAAGCTCTAAAGTCTCATTCAGAGTACAGTCGACTTATTTCTACTCTATGAATGCCTCAACTGCAACTTTGTACCGTGATTTGAGACCCATACTTCATGAAAAAACACATCCATGAGAAATCTTCTTACCTCTTAGTAATATTATTTTTCCTTTGTGTCTCAGAATGGGTATACTAATGTCAGTATACATTGACTGAGCTGACAATTCCTCCACTGACAGTTTGTTGAAATACCTCCTTTCCAAAAATTCAGCCCTCCTCCAAGTAAGCAACTAAGCCAAAGGCAATTACTGTTACCCCCAGTGGCAATATATTAATGGGTACGGTCTTGAATGCATACAGGAGAATTTAATCCTTGAAAGTTTAATTTTTTTATAATGAGATCTGAGCATCAGAACCCATAAAGCTGAGAATATACACGGACATAAGATGTTCATCACTCTGGAGATATGAAGTTGAATATATATTGGACAAAAGGGTGTTATCAACAAATTCAACACTGATGAAAGCTTCGGCACATAAGTTATTTACTTCTGAGACAAGGCTATCTCACTCATTTGGTTGAGTAATTGTAAGCAGTTTCTCTGTGAAATGCTATTATGCTTGATGTATTTTGCAGCCAGAAAACTGTATTATATTTTAATATTTCTACTTTGTGTGGTACATTCTGAAATAACTTTTCATCATTTCCCTGTAGCTCTCATTAACATTTCTATCTATTGTGTTTAATTTAATGCTGTAATCTCTGAAGTCCTATTAAAAACAGCCAATATCACAAATATTTATTGACATACAAAAAAAACCCAATTTCTGGATAGGTTGTGCTCCTCATATTACTCAGAATCACACAGAATCACAGAATCACCTAGGTTGGAAGGGACCTTTTAAGATCATCTAGTCCAACCAATGGAAAAAACCAACCAACCAACCAAACAACCCACACCACACACAAAACAACACCAACCCAACAATAAACCATATCTCCGAGCACCATGTCAACTCGTCTCTTGAATACCTCCAGGGATGGTGCCTCAACCACCTCCCCGGGCAGCCCATTCCA
>JAOXNO010000013.1:141652516-141673479 GCA_028565335.1 Limnodromus scolopaceus
TTCCGCCCCTTCTTGTGGATGGGCGTCACATTTGCTAGATGCCAGTCAGCTGGGACCTCCCCAGTTTGCCAGGACTGTTGGTACATGATGGAAAATGGCTCCACAAGCACTTCTCAAACATCTTTGGCTCTCAGAAGGAGATATTTCTTTGGCTAACTGTTGCTTCAGATTATATAATCAAATGACCTTGTGGCACAATTTAACAGCTTTTAATAATCCACTCTTTTATGAATGGGGGAAAAAACAAACAAACATGCAATGAAAGCCACTGATCTTTTCAAAAGCTTTCTCTTTGAGCCAGCTCTTCTTCATTTTGGAAATTTCAAAGCTACTAGCTGTAATATTATGTTTAGAAGAACTCTTCCTAATGCAGAATTTCAATTACTTTGCAATAAATTAAAGAGAATGTATTTGAAGGAAAGAACCTAAGGCAACTTTTTTCAGCAGGCTGAAATTCAGGTCCATTCAGCACTTAGACGAGTGTTGAAGATAAAGTCCCTTGAAGATGAATTCTTCAACTATCCAGACTCTTTCAATCCCATGAAATGCTGATGATCTCTTATGTGTGGTCTAGAAGAGCTGGAACCCCTGAGAAAGTTGCACAGAGAGCCACTGCTCCTTACTGCACACCCTTGAAATATGTAAAGCAAAAGGCCAGGCATGACAGGGTCCTCGTTGTCTGTGGAGCTGAGTGCATGGACTAACATGTATCTTCATCGGGTACCCTCTGGTGAACATCTAGCCTTCTTAGTTCATCAAAGGACTAGAGTGTTTTACCAGTGAGTTGTCTGCCAGAAGGATTGCTCTCCGGAATCTAAAAGAAATCCCACTGAAAGACTTTAATAAGGGAAGACCACATGCACAACTATGGCTTCAGCCAGAAACTGCCTTCCTCTTAAATAGCTAGTTGAGAGCCACTTGGATGATAGGCAGCATAGCTACAACACTCACACTTTTCAAGACCTTTGATTTATAGGGACAGTGTACCCTGCCGAGGGCTTCTGCTCTACCACTGCTAGCCAAATGACAAGATCAACATCGTCAGAAGACCAAATTTTACGTAACAACCTCCCACACTCTATTAGAGTGACCATTCTGGGCTAGACCTAAGGTCTTGTCTCTGAAACAGACCAAGTGGGAAGAATCTGTTACATAACAAGGCAATTGTTATGAAGCTGTATGGCCCCATCTGGTGTGTGGCAGGACTGAGTCACCCTCCATTTCTCTAAAAGGACAACTCAGTCTAGCTGCACTATTTTTAACCTGGTCACAGTAGTATCCACAGTCAATGTGTAAGAGCACTGAGAACTGATCAATATAGAATGATCATAGAATTTGATATAGAAATACCAAATAGAAATAGTCTATATCTGGATATAGAACGTCTCATGTTGTATGAGCCTTGATGCCCTCATTTGTTCATCGCTATGCTGGTGCTCTTTCTGGACTTGGGTTGTTGTGTGGGTGAACAGTACAAGGACAACATGGATCATGACTCTGTGCAACCCACACTACTTTTCTCCCACATCAGGTGTTGAAGGACTTGGTGCGTTGGTGCCCAGCAATAGTACAGTTTAGTGCAATCTGGATTTTTCACCTTTGCAGTTCTGGATATTTCACCTTTTTTTGACAACATGCTTACAGATCTGATTCTGCAAGTCATCTCCCACCTACTTCTTAGCCTGATAACTTCCAGGCTCTGTGAATAGTAAGTTAAGCAAGGATTGGGTACAGAGGATGGGACTTCTTGGCCTTACTTCTTGGGGACAGGCAGTTAGTGCGTGGTGGATCACAAAAGGGCTGGCCTGGGTGGCTGTGGGAAGGCTTTGCCCTGATGTGAAATGTTTTTCTGTCCTCTTCCAAATGACGACTGTGTGGCAACTGTCTTTAGCCATGCCTTGATGAGGCCCCCAATGTAGAGACAGATCTGGGGACGGAGTGGATATGCCCAGGGTATACCAACTCCTGCAACTCAATCTTGGACTATTCTGGGCAGTGCTGAGACTGATGAACCGGGAGCAATAGTCACAAATACTTTAGTATTCTCATTTGTGGTATTACTTGTATGAAATTAATCACCCACAGACTTCAATAAATTTCTTGCTTGCTTGTGGAGGGAATGATAACAGTCCATGACTATAAGGACTGTTTAATCAGAAGGCAGCCAGTACTCACCCTCCATCTAAATATCACCTGTTTCCCTCCATAATGGATTCCTTCATCGCTTTGTTCGGAGAAGACAGCTGTTCATTTGGAGAATGAAGGAGAAGGAAGTGGAAGACTCCCACTGTTGGTACCCAGAAGTGGGAATACAGACTCCAGAAAGTGCGTTTTCATGGAACCTGAAGATTTAGCTCAGTTTTTGTTGGGATATGCCACACAAGCTCCACTCTCTCAGGATTCCCCTAGAAAGATCTAGCAGATCAGCAAAATAAGTGAACACAGGAAAACCCTGGGGCTAAGACCAAGCCTTGCCGGAGACTGGGAAGAGCTGGGCCCTGAGCTCAGCAGACCTCTATACCTTATGCCGCACAGAATGCAACCCTTCAGGGGTTTGCTCTCCTGCTCTCAGGTATTAAGTTGCCCCCTGTCTCTGCAGAGCTGGGATCACAGTTATAGGCAATGAAGGAAAGTGAGAGAGAACAACAGCTTCTTATACAGAACACATGCTCCTGCTTTTCACAGGCAGTACCTTCTGTTGGTCCTGATGGCTTCTTCCCACAGATGGGCAGTGGTGCAGCTGTGCTGGGCCCTGGGCAAGAAGAAATCAGGGCTGGTATGGGCACCCATCCTCTGTTCTCTGGCTGGCCGTGTCTGCCTTGTCCTACAAAGGCATATGCATGACCACCCACAGGTCAGTAACCCTGCCTCATGCTGAAGTATTGCCACCAGCTCAATCCAGTCCACATCAGTTGATGTTATATAGCAGCATCAAAATTGGGTCATACTCAGCTCTGGATATAGCTGGTTTTCCTCTTTTTTCCATATAGTAGATCTTTTCCAGTGGAGGTTTTAAAAAGTAGTAAAACCTGTAGAGGACATGGAAGTCTTGGGGTGATTAAGGGCCAAGAGACTAACTGCTGATTTGTGAAAGGGAAGGAGTAGAACTTTTAAAATATAAATTCTGTCCCCTGGTTTTGTTTTTTTTTTTTTTCCTTTTTCTGGCCAACAAGATATTAAAATGCTCTGAAAAGATATGGTTTATTTGTGAAAAACAAACTCACAAATATTAAGTAATGTCAAGGTTGTGATAGATAATAAAATTCAGCATGTTTACAGAACTGGGGTTTTTTTCTTCTGAAGAACTCATTCATTATACTATTATACCAGGTGGGAATACAATGTGGTAGAATTATACGTACATGAGAAACCATAAATATAGCTGTTCCTAACTTTTGTGTGCTTGAATATAAAACCTTAATATCTTTTTTTTTTAGGAGATTTTTGGAAGTATGTGGAGAAATATTTACTTGCAGTACAGTAATGCCCAAAAGCCCCAGTTTGGATTAACTTATTTATTGTGCTGTAGATCAAAATCATCGTCTTTGATACTGGAGTGAAAATTACTTGTTCCAGTATAGCAAAGATCAAGTCAAAAGAGAGCAAATGGCAATAATACATATGTCACTGTCGTATCCTATCTGAAGGCACCTATATACATCTGCGACTCCAGCCTACTGACCTCCAGTGCAATAAGCCCTGCAAATCAATTCTTTTGCCCAGATAGAAATGTGAGGTTGCCATTCCTGAATAATTCACCTAGTCCACAGACACTCCTGAAACCCAACAGGCAATGAGTTCCTAGATCTTTAGAGCCCCTGAATTCTTCATGTACTGAGTATGTGCAATATTACATAAAGGAGATGGACAACTTTATATATTATGTTTTAAGTCCCATTTTTCTGATTTCTAATTTATGAGAATAGTTCCTCACTGCTGCTGAATCATTGCTAGTTATTCAGTGCTATTTCCCACTGCTTTCCCCTTTCTCACTATCCATTTGTAAAAAGACAGAATAGCAAGATTTTTCCATAGCATCTAAGTATATTTGTTCTCTAATCTTCACTGTTTTCCACGTTTGCCACTGATTGCACTTGCCTGCTTGTGATGTGAGGTGAGAATGAGAGATGCATCCTGAGTTAAAAAAAAGAAGGTAAGAGCTCAGCAAAGTATGCAAGTAAAAGAGGGTTTTTCTTTTTCCAAACATCTGTTCTAATTTTTCAGAATGCCTTGCTGAGAAACATGTTCAATTAATTAGATAAATCCTCTTCTCCATTTTAAACACCTTTAAACATAATTTGAAGCCATTACCAAGACAGTCCAATTCACATTGTGTGCATGTTTGAAATAATGTTCTATTGTATGGCAGAAAGTGAAATCCAGCTAGTGTCTCTGTCATATGAGTTAATCAATGCTGTCTCCACAACATCGTGTCTAGCAAGAACTGGTGTTTCACCCATATTGATTACTATTCCCTGGTGTATTACTCAGTGTGGCACTGCTTAGTGTCCCCGGAGAGGCAAATGGTTCCATTCATGCAGCAGCAGGTCTTCTAACCAGTGTTCTATGACATCCCTGATTTCTTTTTACAGATATATTTAGTTCTGAAAGAATTTTTTTCCTCTCCATAATTACCATTTTCCAGGGTCCTATCTGATCACAACATAAGTACATTCATCCCTTAGATACATTTCTGCAGTGTTATAAATCCAGAGGAAAGACACCACATTTAGACTTCTGAAGGTATACTGAAAATGCTTTTCTCCACAGTGAGCATTTGTTCTTTTCAAATTAGTAATTAAGAAGTAATTATACTAAAATAAACAAGCAAAGCCTTGACAAAAAAAATGGGGTATACTTGTGTAGTTAATTAGCCACTTGGCAGCCATCAAAAATCATCATTTTTATTTCTGTAAACAATGACTGGTGTTTTAGAAGGCATCTGAGCATCCTAGCAATGAAATGAATGAACAGATACTAAAGTGCAAATATGTTTTCTGAAGTGTAACAAAATGACAAGTTGCAGAGAAGCAGAACAATTGGTTGATTAATTACAATATATTGCCCTACAATTCCCATTAGCAAAAACATTTTGACCTTGTTTTAAAGCATATATTACATCCAAACTAGCTACATATCGTATTTTTTCTTATGTATTAAATACATATCTCAGGTGTCCTTTCAATGAAGTATTTCAGAAATTTCAACTGGTACTTGAGAGAAATGTCTCTACTTTTCTTTCCACTTGCTTTGTATATTCTTATTTAGAAATCAAGTCAATTCAGTCAATTATCTCATCAGCTACAGACAGTCAGATTTACGAACTGAATTCAGCTTTATAAGGGAATAAGTAGCACTCAAATCAATGTCTGACTCAGGACCAGAATTTTAGGTACAGCCACATGCACATGAGAACTTTCAGTGTGTAAAAAACTGTTATGCCATAGACATGTCCTGAGTATTATTTATAAGATTTAATTCACGTTAAGTTAATTGAAAAACTTCATTAAAGGGAGATGAAAGATTCTTAATATTATGGCATAAACTGTGTAGGATTGGTACATTTTCAGTACCAGCCACCCACTTTCCATAGTCTTTCTTTTCTTTTTTTTTAAATAAGAAGAGACTTATTAAAGTTGCTTGCTATTTTATAATGAAAATCAGTACAGTTATACCGTTCCTAAGTAAGAAGTTGGGTGGTGGGGAGTTCATGCTTTCCTTCTTTCAATTTATTTAAGAGGAGACAGAAGATTTCTCACTGTTTTGACAGTCCATCTCCTTGTTCAAGCTTCAGTATAGTGAGAACGCTATTCTTTAATCCTTTAGTGTCCTGGTCATTATGGGCAGCTTAATTTCTAAACAAAAATCCATACATGTTTAAGCAATGTTGCAAATTTGAGAAAATTATGAAGAAATTACAAATTTAAAAATAACCCCAAATATCACTGTATCACAATGACTGGAAAGTAATAGCTCTTAGTTATTACTAAGCAGGTCCAGAGCATGGGTCTTCTAATTCCAGCTTTTCTGTTTTTACACAAGCCATGATTGCAAGTTCCAGTGCTTACAGACCCATTTATTAATCTCTTGGTATCATTATTCACCTTGTATCAGAGCAAGATGTTATCTTAAAGCAAATTAGGTTTTTTGTTTGTTTGCTTGTTTGTTTGTTGGGTTTTTTTGTTTTTTTAGTTTGAATAGGTATTCTGTTAATTCAATATCTTCAATATCAAACATTAATAGGCTGAAATGAAACAACCAATTAGTATTCTTGAAGACTCTTCAGGTTATCTTACAGTGGAGAATGAATTTATGTCTCTAATGTGCCATTCGAAAGCAGAACAAACTCTTATGAAAAATTCTTTCCTATATGAGAGAAATCCCTTTTGAGGGCAAATATAAAGTATGTTTTGGACAACTAGCTTACAACACAACTACAAAACCTCAATAAAAAAAGAAAAGCAGGATTGAAAAATATAGATATTTTGAAAGCTCAAAAATTGTTTTTGAGTGGTGAGGTGCCGCTAACTGGAAGGACTAGGGACAGTTCTCATTTATTCTTTGTCCCTTTCAACACAAATATAAGATATTTGTCAGATTCTTGGCTCTTACAATGAAGTAGGTAGTCCAGAGGCTGTATCAAATGTATTCCACCGCGTGATTTTTCATTAAGCTCCTGAGGCAAGCAAAACCATGTCCTGTGTTGGAAGAGACTTTCCTAAAAGAAAAAGTGCCATCAGTTAGGGCAGGGGATACATAGGAAGGTTTGGGAGGAAACTGCTGACTGTTAGAACCTCTGAAAGCAGCACTTCTCTTCGTACAGTGCCGGGTGCTGAGGGATTGGTTTGGGGGCTGTGTAGATTCCCAGAGCAGGGTGCTGGGCCTTATGTGTCAAAATCAGTATCCCCCTTAAAGTTTAAACTTCAAGGTTTCACAATTTTTAGTTTTGTTCTGCATTGAAATGTGAAAGAACTGGCTGAAAACCAATGAGAGACACTCGTCTACACCCGACTATGATTTCCCTGGGGCTCTGGTACTGAGAGTCACAGTGCAGACTGCCAGACCAATGTCCTGGTTATAAAGCTGCAGAGATCCTACCAGCCAAGGGGACTAAGCACCAACACAGAGTGAAGAAGTAATCCATAAACTTTCTTGGTTTGATAAGCACGAAGACACTGGAGTCCTAATATAGAAAAAACCCCACCTTTTAGGTGGAACATCAGCTGAGTCAAACAAGGTAAAAGGCTATGGTAATTGAGAGAATCTGTTTCCTAAACTGGTTGGTTTTAAGATAAGATCCTTCTTGAAGTAGACTAATCAACTTGTCAGCTTCTAAGAGGAAATTCCCCTGGCAAGGAATCATTTTTTTAGAACCATCTCCATGGTATGTCATTTTGTGGAGAGTAGTGGCACACAGTATCTTATATGAATGCTTCATACTAAGCATATAAAATCAAACAGCAGTTGACTGAAATGGTTAAACTGTTCTGTGAAAAAAACATTAAAAAATAAATTTGATCCATTGGAGCCTATTATTACACCCATATCCTTGTAGAACAGAACAGATTTGCACTCTCACTACCATCTGGAATGGAATTATGTTAGGAGTTGCTAAAAAAATACAAATTAACTATTTCATGCAATTCTATAGTGTGATATATTTTTTTCTATTCACATCCCCTGTTCAGCTAAGAATGACAACTTTAAAGTCATTGTGTGAATGTCACATTTGCTTACTGTTCAGATCAGAAAGAGTAATAATGCTTGTGGAATAGATACATGAAACATGAAAGGTAATTTAAAAGGAGTCTCTCTGTTATTGAGTTGATGGCCTTTAGTAAGCTATAGCTGTAACAGATGCTGCTTAAACTTGTTAGATTATATATTCTTACAAGTAAAATGAACATCAGGTATGTATGATCAGTCTTTTACAGGTGTTTAAAATAACATGCTTAACATGTAATCATGAAAAAAAATCAGTTAAAATATGAAAATATATTTTTTACTGCTGGAAGGGAGCCCACTGTAGATTCATGTAGCTCATCAAATTCATTATTACAATTAACATTCAGTTTTAAAGCAGCCTTGCATTTGATTTGCAATTAAAAATCTGAGTTTTTATCTTTCTCAACTATTTGTTATTCACAAGAAATTGTGGAATAGTTTTGCATAAATAAATTTCAGCCTCAAGGCTGTTTGTGAAACGCTCACTTCAGTGATTCAGTAATTGTGATTCATGTCTTGTAGCTGATCACACAAAGCACATGGTATTGTTCCCCTTCTATGAGAGGAAGACGTAAAAAGGCTAATGTATAACTCACTTTTTGAATGGATGGAAGAAATAGAACTGAAATTTATGGAAACATTAAGTTTCACCAACTTTTTAAGACTATCTGATGTATGTTTATATTGTCATAGAAAACAATCAAGACTGAAGAAACAATATCATAAATATTTAATCATTAGTCTCCAAACAATCCAGAGGTGACACATTTTACTCTGGGTGGTCTCAAAGTTTGCACTGATTAATTCTTTTCATTATTTAAGTTTTTCAGATTTTTATCTGGTTTATCCTATGGATGGCTCCATCTGGAGGACATGAGCCACATGGAACTGGAGTTAAAACAATGTCCTGTAAGACATTGAAAATAATTATCCCAGATTCATTCCACCAAAGTTTAGGCATTTCATTCTTGGACTTACTTGTGCTAGGGAAGGGGAGCACAACAGACCTGAAGTATATTGACTGATTCACCAAGCAAAAGAAGGAGAAAATAATTTTGATTATTATTTCCAATGCAATAAATCTTCCCAGAAAGGACCATGACCCAAGTCGTGCACAGCTCTCCAGCTGCAGCCTGATTAGATTGATTCGAAGCAGTCCTATCTGGATCCAGAGTGAAGAACTTTCCTGCAATTTGTGTGTTGAATGCTTACCCAATAAACTTGCTGGCACCAGGAAGGGTTCAAGAGGAATGATTCATCTCTCCATGATTTTGAGTGCTAAGATGTAAGTGTCTAAACTAGAGCTAGTTGCTCAAAAGGTCATTTCAGCCAAGGGAGAATAATAGATGATTCTATTTTAGACATACTATTTTAGATTAAATGACTGCAAAGAGCAGTTTCACTGTAAGGTTTTCTACACTGTATTTATCTAGGGTTAGGTTAGATGACTCTTGCTCCTGGTTGTAATATATCTCATCTATGCTGAGACTTCTGCTGTGAGTTTTAAGGCAGCAGATTAGACCCTCCATTTTTTGAGGCTTTTTCATCAGTACTATGTAGCTGCCTTACTCATATGAATGTCCTGCAGGAGACAATGTCAAAATAACTCTTTGTTCTAAGTTATTAAACACAGATTGGTCATATTATTCTGAATTTCATAGTCTTGCTCTACAAAGATTACCTCTTTAGATTGAACTAATTTTTAGGGTGCAGGTGATTTTATTTCTGTATGGCATTATGAAACAAGGGTTTTGCAGAATTCCCTAGGTGCCTTTCATGAGGAACTCAGAAGATTGATCCCATTCTATAGGTTCCAGAATTAGATGGTAGTTTTGTCTTACTTCAGAAGGAACAGGATTTACATGCATTAATAAATGTGTTGTCATCGTGCTGGCAAGTGTGCATTGGTAATACATGGGTACCGTGTCAGATCATAACAACAAAATGTAAAGGAGAAGCAGCCCAGATGACCTGATGGAGCACTGCAGCTTAACCTTCTTCTCAGATCTTATGTCAGACAAAGACTAATGTACTTGTACTTCAGAGCAAAGCCCTTGAAATAACATTTCCATCAGGAAGCCTGCAATGGCAGGAAAAAAATACACTCTGACAAGGGTTTTGTTTCTAATCACTAAACCAAGTACTGATGTGTTCTCTGTGACCACCAGTATTGTTTACAGGCTTCGTTGCTGTAGTGATAGCATCATATGAATACTGCAGTTGAGACTGAATCCTTCCGGCAGCAGAATTGGTTTTCAAACAGCTTTTAATTGCTTGTTTACAAAATCCTCTATAGTTTTCTGAGCACACATCTCAACAAAATAGGAACAGACTCATAGAAAGTCTCCAGCATTGCCTTTCTGTACAGAAGAGAGAAACTGATTCCAGGTTACAGAATAAAAAAAAAAAAAAATAAAAAACCCAGAATAGCTCAATCAGATAGTCACTGGCATGGCTGCTCTGGCATGGCTGCACAGGTGGGACCTAGAGAGTTGCCTCTCCTTGCCAAGCCCCAGAGCAGCCATAAGACATGTGTAGAGGGTCCTCTACAAGTCACAGACCCGTAGCTCCTCTTCTTGAGCCAGGGTTTGGTGTCACTCCAGAAACCCCATAGAGTAAGGATCAACAGACTTTGCTGAGTCAGAAACCGAGGCCCATCAGCAATGATGCCTTCCCTAGCATCGCAACACTGACTCACTGTCTCAGGTCTGGGTGTCAGCTCTGAAGCCTCTCTGCAGCTGCCAGAAGGGATAAGAAATTTCCTGCCGGGCATCCTGCTCATCAGTGCAGCCCACTGATTTTGGCCACTTGCAGCAGTTAAGTGCTGCTGCTCCCAAGACAGTCTGACTGTTGTTAGCCTCCTCCTTGGAAGGACAGGACTATGCCTGTCAACTTCTGTATAGCTTGAATAAGCTTGGGAGATTTATTTCACATGCTATAACCTCTCCCTTAGTTTGGTTGCTGGAGATGAGGAGTGAAACTAATTGCCGCTCTTTTATGGTTTCCCTGCCCTTTCTATCTGAATTGTGCTATGTTATGCTCAGGTCAGAAATAACCAGCTGGTTCAGTAATGTGATTATTTGTTTTCTTTTTCACTCATCCCCTAATCATGATGCTTGGACTGTGTTGCAGATACTAACACTTCTCAAATGTCTGAGGAAAATGTACGATGTAGCCTTTGCCCTGATGTGAAATGTATCCCAAGTGTGCAGCAAGAAACTTAAAATATTATTTCTACAATGTCTCCAAGGGTTTTCAGGGGACTTTTCCTGGAAAATAGCCTGTTTGTTCTGTGTACGCTGGGGTGGGAATGGGGGAGGTGAACCTGGCAGAGCATTAACCTGTTTCTGCAATGCTATGAGTGTTCAGCTGTTTTGCGTGTTAAACAAATGCTTCAGATATTTTTATTCCAAAATGGAAAAAAAAAAAAAAAGATTTTTTAAAGTGTGAAAGATTACTAACTATTCAGTTTCCAAATGGAAGGTATACATCCAGCTAGAGTGCTTTTTCCCTTACTCTGTGACAGATCTTGTCCAGATCTATTAAAAATTTTAAGTTTGAGCTTACAAACCTAACCTTGTAAGCCAGAGTCCTACACAACAAATTTTCTAATCCTTGCCCAGAGTACAGGATGAGGTGCATTTCAAAACAGTAGTTTGCATGGGAGTTGCCATATGCTAGGTGGTTGGAAATATTTTGTATCTGGATCTCATCGTCTGGATTTATCTATTCTACAAGTTTCTGCCTTTTCTGCCTTTCTTTGCCCAGGTTTAAACTGTAAACAAGTGTTTTAAGATTTTCTTTTTCTTTTAATGATTTTTGCTGTTAGGAAACTGTCATGTATTTTCTGCTTACCTGCCTTACTTAGATTCCTAATTGTTTTTGCTAAAGTATTACCTTTAATTAGCAGATTATATTTTACCTTGCTAATTGAACACCTCCACATAGGAAAGCTAGGTGAGGAAATGAAGCTGTCTGGAAAAACAGCATATTGCACTGGCTAGAATTGAATGTGCAAATAATGCTTTATCACTTAGCACATCCAAATTCTAGAATATTTGTTCCCTGAGCGAGTTCAGTGGCATTGAATACATACTCCCAGGTGCAGTTGGCCTACTGGGGCCTCTTCCACAGTTCTGGGGGGCTGGCTGGGAAAAATATGAGAAATCGGCAAGCTGGAGAGTGAGCTGAGGATATGTAGAGCCACCCCTGCCTGTACACCTTGTGGGTCTGTATTTCACTGGGCTCATTTAATGACCACTTAATTTTGCCTCGCAGGCTGGACTTGGGTTTCAGGATGCCACGTGGAAAGCTGTGGTATACTGCGTCCTGTCTTCTATGTGTGAAACAGGCACTTGTGTGACTTTTTGTACTGTTATTGCACCTGTACTGTTTTTTCCTGCTTATTACTAGTATTACTAGTGCCTGCATCACAGACACAACATCAATGAATCAATCACCATTGATTCAACATCATGAATCATCTAAATGACCATGTCTCTCTGGCAAATGTAGGTCTGATCTGAAACTCATGAAAAAAATGCAGGTGAGAATCTTAAGAAACTGAAAAAGTAATGTGAAAGGAAGCATGCCATGAATAAACAAGACTGTCTTGATCCACCAGCTGGAGATAGGTCTGTAGTTTGTGATGATGTATGTGATAGGGAATGTAAGCAATGATTGCTGAAGTACTGAATTGTCATCAGGCAGTGACATTCTTGATACAGAAGATACTGCATAAATAGCAGTCATCATTTTTGCACTGCATATTTTGCTTCCTCTAGTGTTGAACTGTAAGAACATTAAATAATTGATAGTGAAATGCAGTAGCTCTGAACCAGACTGCAATCCTGGGGATAGGTGAGGACAAGAGCTTTCCCTTCAGATTTTGTTTTTTTTTTTTTTGGCTTGTGCATTGCCACATCTGTTTTAATTAAGTCTCCTGCTGGACAGCTGATGGGAACATTTGCAGCATAATACAGCCTCGTATTATAATGATGGCCAGTGGCGTTTTGTTAGCTCAGTCTGCCAGTATTTCCATTGTGATGCTTGGCACAAGCAAACTGGATTCATCTGCATATGGAAGGAGGCAGTTTGCATAACAGAGGCCATAATTTGGATCTTGGTTTTGGTCCCTATTGTGGCCCAACCGGATATCCAGCTTTCACATAACAAAGCCTCTTTTAAGGAGCATTTGCTGGAACGTGGGCCATATTCATCCTGGTGTAATTCCATTACATCAGTAGATTTACCATTGGGAACACGCAGCATTATTCCTACAACAAACCCACTTGAAGGCTTTTTGGGCAAGCTTTGCTCCTTTACACTGTAAAATTGAATACATGGTTTGTTTTGTCCTACATATTTGAATGGAACGGTCTGCATTTAGTCCTTTCCTATTCCATGGAATAGGAAAGGACTGCATTTTGACTTAGTGCAACACTTGCACAATGGGATCTTGCTTCTCGGGCATGTTTACACTACAAATTATATTAACTCTCCAAACTCAGAAGATAGATATTTTGTCAGAATGTATTCCTTCTTTATTTGTTATTGAAGTCTAGTTTCCTAGTGAAATAAATAGATGTGTTACATGACAGGTTGGTTTTGATCAACTGTAAGCATTTACCTTCCAGTAATTTGGAAAATTGTGGTTCTGTTGGTTCCTAATCAATGCTGTCCTTGTAGCTGTGAGAGAAACACCACACTTGGTTCTTTTGACTTGGGTTTTGTTTCTAATACAGGAAAACAGAACACAGGTTTGTGGGGTAGGTTTGTCTACATTTTGACACTGAAAGACTGTGATTGGCAATTCTTCCATCTGTTATTCAGCAATTCCTGCCAGGAAGAGAAGATGGGAGGGTTAAATGAGGACTGACAGCAGAAATTACAAATAGCAGGAACTGGAAATAGATGAAACCTGATCTTATTCCTTTAACTGGAAGTTTACTTCTTACAAAAAAAAATTGGTGTTAATCTACAGGAGAACAACACAAATATGAAGCCACACGCTTATGCATGGTTCACGGCAAAAGAGTGTCCGATATAGAGGGCTGAATGGCTAGGATGAGGTATGAATTATTAGTATGTGATCTGATTTGTGGCATGGACCTATGATGCATGTCAGTTAATGAGATGAAAAGAATTTCTTCCTCTGCACTGAACTATGTGTTCTTCATTTCTTTTGAGAAGATATGAGAAGTAAAACACACAAGGTCGGTGACAAAAAGTCACTTGTAAATCTCAGCTAAAGAATGTCAACTTCCTATTTTAAATTAAAATTAATTTAAATTTAAATTAATTTTCTATTTCCTGTTCTACCTTGGTTCCTTTATTTCTCATATACTCAGCATTAATAATGGCTTAATCTGTCTGTTTAGAGCTTCAGTAGCAATAGCTTTTGTCACTGCAGCGTCTAATATACATCACAAAAGCTATGGAGGGATCCCATGGAGCCTGTAACTCTGGCAGTTTCTGGCATCATGCTTTAAAGGTTGTCATGATGTTTCTAGTTTAGGACAAAAGAGCTATGAGTTTGTGAAAGTTGTTTCACTGGACAGCGGTTCTTAAGCAGAGACATATTTTTCTTGGAATATTTTTCCATAATTCAATACGGTTGGATTGCATGATATATGTCATACCTCAGGGTGAAAGTTACAACTCAGAAACCTGTAACACAGGGCCAGATGTAGAGTGACACCTTTAGTTATCTTTTAACCATTTTCTAGCCAACTGGATTTTTGATTGTGTTGAAAAAATGTGTTTAGGAAAAAGCAATTCACTGTACTCATTTTTTTATGGCAATAAAGAGGCTGTTATGAATTATCTTCTAAATTGTCCTGAGAAACTGGGTCAAGCATTAGGTCGTGAAGAGTCATGCACCCTTCAGCCATTCCCCAGGACCTACTTCTGTCGCACAGAGTTGGAAACAGAACTGCCTTTCTGAGTCAAGCTGTTGGAAATGAAATGTGTGTATCAGCTTACAGGGCTGCATAGTCACTGCCTCTCACAGGCAACTTCTTAGGGGCCTGAGACAGCCTGGGAGCAACTGGTGTTTGAACAGGCTTGTGTTGGACTCACGGTTATGACCATAATGTCACAATGGGATCCCTTCCTTTTCTCCATCCAGCTAAAGGGGTTGCTGATGTCTGCAGAACAGAAACTTAGCATAAGTAGAATAGATAATAGTGCTCCAAATACCTTTAAATGGGCTTTGTCGTTAGTCTAGATTTTTTCTTGTTTCACATAGAAATCCTATAACAGGACAGTCTGCAATACCCACCTGCACCAAATTTCCCTCCTGTCTGTCTGTGAGAAGGTGTGTGTATGTATGCTCATGCTTTTCAAGCACACCCACACACAATGAGCTCTGCTCTCCCTCCTGCTGGTAGTGTCATCCTCTAGCAGAAGCACCAGTCTTATACAGTGGGGTCAAGGCTTTGTCAGAAAAGGTTCTATTTCATATATCAAAACTAACAAAAAATTAATTATAATTGAATTCTTCAGCTTAGTCTTTTGTTTTTCTGAAAGAATGGCTTTAGGTACTGACTGCTCATCAGGTCAAGCTCACTGTTTACACCAAACTTAAATGTCTCATCAAACTTGTAGGAACAGTGAGCTCTGCTTTTGTTTGGAGAGGCATGTGCTTTCTAGTATTCATGTTTAAATAAGAGGCAAAGCTGTAATAATTACAGGACTCATTAAAACTCCTCAAACACCCTAATTGACAAGAGGTTATAACTGAAAAATACATCCCAGTCCTAGAGAGATTATTGACTCCAGCCCTACTCTTTAGTGAATGATACTCTCAAGAGCCCAGAGCCCTGGAGACCCCTTGTCTACAAGCAGAGGTGTGACTACAGCCTGTGCTGCTCTACCCATTCTGCAGTGAGACTATGTGATACAAGGACAGGCAACTAAGTACTGGAGGCATCAGCAACAGGTAGTCTAGTGCAGTCTAATGGTGGGCATCTCAACAGAGTATGTTCTGGTAGAGCTGTGTGTATGTCTATATTTCTCAATGGAGGTTGAGAGGATAATACTGCATAGAAAATGAGAAAAGCATGTCAGTCTTTATCAAAATAATACTTTGTTATGTCAGAAAACAACAAAAAAAGGCATTACCTTGTAAAAGACATCTTAACTTTCTCCTTTCCTTTTCGGTATTTTTTGTGCGTAACCTGATTTGCCAGATGTGCCACACAACAATCCCACGAACTCAGAGTTAGTAGCAAAACTCCTGTCATGGGGGAAAATGGCTCAATTTCCATAGTTTATATCAAATCAAGATTTAAGTGTTTTATTGACTTACTAACATCACATAATTAACCAGGGATCAGTGAACTATGCACTCAGGATCAATATCAGTAATACAACAGGTAAATCACAATGTTAGACACTTTTAAAATATTAGCAAACATGAATTTATAAATACCTTTCTATAACTTACCCCCAGAAGTGATAAATCCCCCCCCAGCTACCAGCAGACCCACCTCTCCTGAATATGGGGGTTCCCTGATGTGCTGGTTCTCTGCAACCTGGTACTCCAATATTTTGCTGGACTTTCTATCTCTTGTATGTTCCTGTCTTTCTTCTACTGAGGAGCCCAGCACTGGACACATCACTCAGATGTGTTTCGTGAGGGCTGGGCAGAGGAGTAGGACTACCTCCCTTGACCTGCTGGCAACGGTCTGCCCAATTTGCCCCAGGAGGCTGTTGGCTTTCTTCAAAGTAAGAATGACAAAGAACAATTTCAATGATGTTGTTTAAAAAGTTCTGGTGGGTTTTTACCACACTGTCCCCAACTACAAGCTGCCCCTAAGCATCTACAAAAAAATATACAAGATTTTTCAGACAATTAATCTGCACTGCAGTCTACACCACTGCATTTTCACTATTAATGCTTTCTGTAATAAGGAACTAAGGTCAATGCAGGCTTGCTCTAAGTGCTGCAACTGCACTCTTTGATGTCAGTTTTTGAAAGTACTTGGTGTTTTAAGCTAAAATGATGAATTTTCAGCCAATGTTACTGATGTTCTAACACATGATCATTTCTGCTGAGTCTGCTGTGGGATGGAAATGGCAGAACAGATGTGAGGAGGACAAGAGGTAGTTTCTTGTATTTAATGTGATATTCTAAAGACAGCATGGTAACGTCCTCGATTTGGTGCCTTAGTAATGACTGAGCTATTTTCCAAATCTGTGGTACTAAGTACATGGCTTAACTTCATGTTTTAGAGTTGTAATGTCCCACGCTGTTTGTTGCTCAGTACCAATGCTCTGGTCCTTCCTTCTCTAGAAACTGGAAGCAGAACTGGCCTTCATCTACAAAATGGTTTGCAACAACATGATTGGTAAACACTTCTTGGGAGACCGTGAATTTAAAATCAAGAGTTCTGAAAATAGAAGTCAAAGCAGCTACTGGATAAAGTCTCAACCATGTTTCCCATGGGCATTTCTAGGAAACTTTATCTCCAGAGCTGGTGAAAGGAGTGAATCAACTGATACATCCCAGAACATTTCTCTTGTTCTTTTGAGTCTTTCATAAAAAGCACAGGCGGCAATGAAAGCTGCCTTTCCCTAAAGAGAATCAATCAGCTATCTAACTGCATTTCCTTTCTCAGAGATCAGATGCTGTACAAGAAAGCACAAAAGACATTACAAAACAGCCTTCCCACAATGAAAGCTTCTTCCTAATTCTCTATAATTAGAATGACTTTTGAATGAGAAACAGCCTGTACAGTTTGTGCAGCCTGAGAGACTTCCTGCTCCAAGGAGCTATGAAATAATAACCCAGAGTGGGCTGCATCAGACCTTCCTCTGCAGAATTAGTTTTGTCTCCTGGACATCTACGAGAGTTTTGTGATGGATTCATAGAGTAATTGGGCAGAGGAGAACACTGTGGTAGCACAGTTTGGTTTTGGTGTAACCCAGACCATGAAGCTGACCTATGAGTTTTCACACCTAGACAATTTCTGGTAGAGCAAGACCTGCTCTTTTGGTCTCCTGTGTTTTCCCTTGGCTTCCTTCTGACCCTGGTGACAGCTACATGTTCTGCATTGGTCCCAAATCCAAATGCTGACCGATGTTAGCTGGCAAATCAGAAGCTTTGTGCTGAAATGCTACTCAGTTTGCATTAATGTTGGAGCCTTTGAAAATTTTGCTCATGTTTGCACCACTACTTACAGGGAATGGGAGGAAAAGACACTGTTGTTTCAAAACAATTATTATTCAGTGTTTATTAAAAGCAGGTTATTTCACCCATTCATATGTCCTCAAAGGCAGTTTAAGCCTTCTATATACATAAATATATTATAAAACTAAATAATCCACAGTTAATAGATGTTTCTTTTTAGTATGTTGAATTAATGTCAAATATAAATAATGTCTGTACTTATATTGCCCAAAAGAAACATGAAATGAGAGAGATTTGTGATTTTTTTATTTATTTAACCTACTACTTGAGTTATATGCATACTGTGGCAATGTCATCGTCTAGGAGAGTGAAATTGTATTAAAGAAAAGCTTTGATTGCTAAAAACGATATTAGGCCACTGCAGAGGTAAGTGGTGGGAAACTTCACTGAAACTTTGATTATTTTAATTTCATACTTTGATTATTGCATTAGACTAAGCATCCAGTCCAATGAGTGTCTATTTTTCCTTTGGAACAAAAGATTTTGATTAAAGATTTTTCTCATAATGGGTCAGTGAAGATTATTAATTTTAAAAAAATCTGTCCCACTTGGAATATCTACTGATTTTAATGGGAGGCAGAGAAATGAATAGCTTGTTATCTTTTACCATTCCTGTTTCTTCTGATATCCACCAGTGATGTGACAAGCACAAAAACTGCTTAGCTACACAAATAAGCTGTGGCATGCTGATGTCAGACCATCTTTGTATAATGAACTAGCCACTGTTTGGAGTATACACAGAAGGGCATTAGTTATATGATCCAAAAGTGACCAATGAACAAGTTTTGTGCAACTTTGTTGTAAACTGCATAAAAACCTACAACCCCTCAGAAAAGGTGTGCTAGCTTTGCCAGCTATCACCCGGCACCCCTTTCCGTACAGAACTGCATTAAACTTTAGAAGGTAGGTCTTGGCGCTGTGTGCTCATTGGCTCCTGTGGACCGGGCATGAACCTAAACCTCAATTAATGGACAACAAAACTGAGCTTGTAGATGACTTCTGTGCTGCAAAGGCTGTACTAGCTCCTGCAACTTCTAGAGAAACTGCAGAGGTTATTCTCATTATGGCACTTATTTCATGAGTATTTCATACTTTGCTGCAGATCCTGCATCTGCTTAATACTTTCACCTGACTCCTGATACCCACCATGTGTACGGTATCCCTTTGCTTCTCCTCAAACAAGGAAATTCTCCCCCCTCCAGAGTCTAGTAACCTCTTTTTCATGCAAATGGAGTAGAAGATGGCAATAAAAAAAGAGGTCAAGATGAAGGTTGTTATAGGAATGTCATCCTAAATTTGTTCAATATTTCACTTCCTTAGCCTTTTCAGTTTTTTCTTAATGTCTTTGACTTCTGTTCTTCCAGTGCAAGACCAAATCTTATATTCAAAACAACATGACAGTTTTCACTAAAACTTTATTATTATACATTAGCAAGGACATAAGATTCATAGACAACGTTTGCGTCACTGTTTAACTTTGATGGGCTCATTATTTCCCGTTTCACCCACCACTATCCAGGTCTGGAAGCAGGTTTCAGAGCTCCTTGATAGACTCCATATTATGAATTCTGCCTTTTCTATACAATAATTATCTCAGTCTGTTCAAGTAAGTAAAACTCCAGCTGGAAAAGCAAATACACAATGTGGCAAATAATAAAAAAAGAGATGCTTAATACTACATTTTTGAAGTAGTCTATTTGCTATACAAGGCTAAATAACTTAAAAGTCAAAACCAAAAGTCATCTGCTCCACTGCTCCTTGTACTTGCTCTCTCTCTGCTTTTTAACCGTAACATGTCCATGACACTGCGTGCATATATGTCTCGCAAATTAACATTGATATTTGAATCACTGGACGAGTTCTTGGTGAGTTTCTTTAAGGCTTCACGCTGCCGAAGGGCAGCTTCTTTTATCTTCAGTGTAAAGTAACAGGCTGAAAACCGGTCATTTATTATAGCTATTGGCAAAGCCAAAACCAGGATTCCTGATAGTATACAAATAAAGGCCACTACCTTACCAATGGTAGTGTCTGGTCTAATGTCACCATAACCAACAGTTGTCATGGAGGTTGTTGCCCACCACCAAGCACCAGGTACACTTGTGAAAGTTGTGCCTGGCACGCCTTGCTCCACAAAGTACTCCACGGTGGAAAATATAGAGATTCCTACAGAGAGGAAAAGCAGCAAAAGGCCAACCTCCTCGTAGCACTGTGCGATAGTCATCCCAAGAGACCGTAAGCCTGAAAGACAAAAATTGCTGTCAGTAGGCTGATTCACATAGCTGCTGTCATAACTTTGCAAAAGATATCTTATTTGAAAGCTGACTGCCTTATTTTTCTTTGCCTGCTAGTGAGCATGCCTTAAGAAAAGGGGGTGCTGCACTCAACACTACTGGGAAAATGTGATTTAAAGAAATGGATTAAAAGGTTAGACTGAACCGCTGTCATCGTCTCTGTTTCCTTAATACAGAGCACAGAAATTTGCCTCATTGCTTATTGTTTGAATTACATACGCATATGATTTAGAAAAACTAACCAATCTTGATTTAGTAATTGGCTATAACAAAAGATCTAGCACAATTTTAATAAGTTATCTAAACAACCATTGTTGTGGTTTAACCTCCCCAGCAATCACGACCACGCAGCTGCTTGCTCACGCCCCACTTTGGTCCCTTCGGACAAAGTGACCCTTAGTTACCAAATCTGTGTTCCTGGGTGAGTGCTTAGAGTCCAGTCACTCAGTAACTTTTACTTTGCTCAGGACTGTTTTCAATCCTTTCATAGCTCTCATAGCCTCTCTAACCCCCCTTTCTCCACCAAAACCTATCAATGTCTTTACCTATAGACATCAAAACAAACACAGTATCCCAGCAGCAGCTGCATTTGTGCCAAAACTGGATATAGCAAAGTCTCCCAATGCAAATATAGAGGGGAGATTTAGATTAAACACCAGAAAGAAATTCTTTACAGTGAGGCACTGGAACAGGTTGCCCAGGGAAGTCGTGGATGCCCCATCCCTGGAAGTGTTCAAGGCCAGGCTGGATGG
>JAOXNO010000013.1:141682463-141714324 GCA_028565335.1 Limnodromus scolopaceus
CGGCCCACCCCGCCCCGAGCGCCGTTGGAGCCCGGCGGCGGCGGGCGGGATGCCCGGGGCAGGAGTGCGGGGCAGGGGCAGTGCGGGACCCGCTGCCGGCCGGCCGCACCCGCAGCCTCCGGCGACAAACCGGACCTGCAAACTTCTCCGAGCGAGTTCACGGGGCGATTTTGAAGCCGCCCCCCTCCTTTAACATACGTAAAACCAAACCTTTCTAAATAGATAATGTATCCCCACTTACGCTACTCCCACAACCACAAGTCTGAAGTCACTTAAGCAAAACAGTCATTGTAAAGGCCAGTCGATGTACGTGAGTCTATTTTAACTTAGCTGTAGTCAGCCTGTTTTCTAAAATACTCTGGAATATCTTTGGCACCGTCCTGTGCTGACTTTGTAGCTCCTCAGTAAAACAGTGCAAGAGCTACGTTCACCCTCCTTACTACTTTTCCTCTTCTCCTTTGAAACAGTTATTTCTGACAAATTTAAAATACTCACTTTTGCAAATTTGTGTTTTCTGCCACCTCTTCCTCCTCACCAGGGCGGGCGGCTGCCTGTCTTGTGGTAGAGCCTGCCAGGAGGGGAAATTCTGTGGCGTGCCAAATACGGCATTGTGTGTTGTGCCACCAGTGTTGTGTGTCATGTCGTACCACCAGCTTTTGGTCCCACATCACCTGCTGCATACAGCTGCCTCTCGTTGTGTACCTTTCTCATATTTATTTGACATAGGTCTCGTAATGGTTCATTTTTCAGATACTAGTGATCCGTATTTTACATGAAGATTAGCTGAACATTTACTGTACTGTAGTGTTGCAACACCCGCAGCAGTCTCTCTGGTCAGCATTTGCTGGTGTAGAAATCTGCTCCAGGTGCCTATTGGTAAAAATGTCCACTGATTGGAGAGAATCCAGAGGAGAACAGCCAGAGTGGTGTTTGGAAGTCATGGCCCAAGAAGAAAAGGTAGGGTGGGATAGCTATAGTGGAGGGGAATGAGTATTGTATATCTTCAGATATACGAAAGGCTGCTTGCAAAGATGAAGGGGATACTCTGTTCTCCTTGGCCTCATTGGACAGGTGTAGAAGTAATGGGATGGAATGGGAGGAGGGACATTCAGGGTAACTATTAGGAATGTTTTGGTGAAGCAGCAGAGGAGGTCATCGGGGACATTAGTCTCTGTCATTGGTCATCAAAGAACTGACTAGACAAGGATCTGTCAGAAATAGTGGAGGTGTGGCTGGAAGGGTCCGATGACCTCCCGAGACCCTGACCAGCTCTATAATTCTGTATTTCAAGTGTGTCATAAAGAAAAAATAATCACTTATTTGCATAGAAATTCTACTTTTTATTGTTTAAAGCAATCAAATTGAGAAATAATTTAAGTGAAGGATCACAAAAATGTGAATCCGTTTTCCATCAAAACTGCTATCAGTAACTGCTCTTATAAAGCCAGCTTTCAGGTATAGCCCATTTTTAGGCCAGGGTTGCCGTTCAGGAGTGCAGTCACTCTGATGGATAGCACTTAAGCCATCACTTAATTATAAGTAATAATTAAAAACTTCATCAAAACCATCAGTAAGACCAATTCATTAAGACCATTAATCAGAAGTAAATACCTCAGCAAGATGCCTTACTGAGTGTAAGAGGCTCATAATTGTTCAGTCATAAAATTATCACTCAACCTCTTTTTAGACTCCTCTTTCCAGTAGTTGTTCTTTCTGTCAGCCAGAAACATTTTTAAGGCATATTTTCTCTTTTAGAAGGGAGATCTGAATATGTTCCCCTCCCATTACCATGATTCAAAGGACACAGGACTCACTTCACCTGTGAGTCCAGATCCACTGGTGTTTCTAAGAACACGACTGGAAGTTTTGATATTGTCTTGTCAAAGTGCGTATCTAGTTCACAGCATCATTGACACTGTAGATCACTTGCTCTGAAAACAGTCGGATGTACCATTTTGAGCACATGTTTAAGACTTTGAGAGGCCAGGTTCAGTTTTCTGTTTACCTGTTTCCTTTATGGAATAGTGACTACATACATGTCACTTCAAAGTTAATTTTTTTTGTCTGATTATCAAGTGTTTAAATTAATTCTCTTCAAAGCATTAGAGGAAAGCCATGTGGCTAAGGTTACACTCTCCTTTAGTTTTGTGCACTTAATATTCAGTCTGCACACTCACTTCTCATGGCAGGAAAACGACGTCACCGACAAACTTCCATAGAGTCCATAACTTCCATAACGTCCATTCACATCACCACGATTAGGCAGGAGATCTGGGCATGATATAGTATCTTATTTCTGAGTCTTGGCTCTCTGCTAGTTGTAAATTTAGATTTTCATTAAATAAAGTTTGCAAAAATGTTCAGAAAATTATTTTCAAATGTACCAATAAAGTAAAACTGGAACATTTCAAGGAAATGAGAAAAATGTTTTATGAGTAGAAAGGCTCAAAAGTAGAGAATTTATTTTTCTACCACTAGAGACACAAGAAACAGGGACTACTGGCGCATTTTTCATTTTCTGGAGAACTCTTAAAGGATCAGCTATTCGTTGTTCCTGCTCATTTGTACATGGGGAACCAAAGCAACAGCTTTCAGAATTTTATCATTCCCTTGGCAAACCCGCTCAGGCAACCATATTCTTATGCCACTGGAGTAGTGGCAAAAATTAATATAACAGATAGGGAATCATTTGGTCTTACTCAGTCTGCCAGTGAAGTGCTGCTGCTGAACAGAACCACAAATATTTCCAAGGTGTTTTGGCGCATGGAATGCGTAATGTTGGATAGAACCACATCTGCATGTTCCAGAGACGTGGTTCAGACCGAAGGGATTACACAGTCCTGCTTTGTCCTCTCAGGAATATCTGTAACAACTGAATGGTAGTGACATCTGTCTGAACTACTGTCTTCACCAGTGCTCCAGCTGATATTTCCCTGGTATGATACCACTGACTGAAAAAACAGATTTCATTATTTCAAGAGACAGTACAGAAAAAATTCTGCTGGAATGCTGAAAAATGAGTTGCAACCCAGTATGTCTGTTGTGGGAGTTGAAAAATTTGCTTCAGCAGAGAGCCAGCTGTTACAAAAACCTCTTTTATAATATATTTTCCTGATCTTCTGTACTACTCATATTGAAAGCTATGATTTTATGGCAATCATGTAGCCTCTTTTTCCAGCTGGAATATTGTGGTATACAGGAAAAAGCAAGGATGTGCAAGCCCCCAGATTTGTCCTTGTCTTTTCTAATAGCCTTGACTATTTTCTTACAGGAATAGAGATTGTAACTGATTGTAAATTACTGGGATTTCTGACACATTACATTTCCAAATTTTTCAAGTGTTTTGATCTCATCTCTTAGTCTGTATTTGGAATGTAAAACCAGAGTGGCTCTCCTGGACCTTATGTGGTAAAATAGAGGGAAAAGGTCAGGAAAATAGTAGGACATTTTAGGACATAATAGGACATATCTAGGGAAAACTTTCTCCAGGAACAACTTCATGGCTTCCAGCAGCATGTGGACTTGATAAGGAAGAGGTTGCATGGAGCTTATCATATTTAATGACCTTTCATGATTCTGCAAATTAATTTTTGAACTAATTTCTGTTTCACTGTCAGTAACAATTTATGCAAGGTTCTACACAATCTAACTGTGCACTGGGTGAAAGATACCATATAGTTCTGTTAAACCTTCCTTCATTCTGGTGCTGTGACTGCTGAACAATTGGGTCCTGCTGATGTTGCCAGTACCACTCCTGATTTTACTGATAGCTGCCATACACTATGTTCTATGGAAGTGGTTAGTTTCAATAACTTATCTTTAAGTTTTTTATATGCATCCAAACTTTTTGAGTAATACATCATGTAAAGGGTTAAAATTAATGGATTTTGGCAGTTCCAGTATTTCGCCATTTGTCTGTGGCAAGTTTTGGTCTCAGTGCAGGCCACTGAGCCCTGAGCTCTGCTGCTTTCAACACCAGACATAATCCGTATCATAAACTCAGTTCCCTTGACATAGATCATGAGTTACTTCCTTAAAAAGACTGTGGTACTGGCTAGATCCTCTGCTGGGTCTTCCCCTTTGGTTAGTGTGAAGCAGTGCTCGCAGGGAGCAGTTGTGGTTTCTTTACAATCTAGTTATCTGAAGCCTGTCCCTCTTTCATATAGTCTGGGAGCTGCTGTAACCTCACTCTTGCAGTAACAGGTGAGAAAAGATGAAACCTAGAAATTCTCTAGACGAGTGTCTGCTGTTTCCTTTGGCAAGTGAAATAGAAGCCCTATTAGAACAGCTTTATTCCCTCCAGGAATATTCTGCTTTTCTTGTGGAAATGGTCCAGCCGAAACCAGCCAGATCGCACTTTCTTTGAGCTAGCTGCATAGAACAGACAGATCAGAAGAAGACACACAGTTTGGTCCACATTGTGTGAAAACAGTTTAAAAGAGTATGGAATCAGGGCTATGTTAAGAAAGCTGTTTTCAGTATCTTTGAACACTACCCACTTTCAGACCCTATTTATTTTCTTGACTTTTACAATGTGGTAGGAAGTAAAAAAAGAGTAGCTGAGGAGGTAGTTCTGTAGAGCAACCTACACATATGAGCAGTTTTATTTTCAAAGTAAGGGCTAACTTTACATCCACCAACTGCATAGGAAAGCAAGTTGCTGTTATTTTCTGCTGAAATTGTATTGGAAATGGACTTAAATACATAAAACTGAGTTTAGTAAGCAGTGTGTGTAATGCAAGGCTGAATGGTACTTTTGTTTTTATTAGATTTTTGAAGGGCACTACTAAGAATTTTAAAATTTTAGTTTTGGCTGCATTATGTCAAATACCCCAACGTTCTCAGAAATGAATAAAAGATATGCAATCAGTTGCATATGTTGACCTACTTGATGGATTTTTTAGGAGCTATTACTCCATTCTCCTATCACTGAATGTGTACAATGCCAAGGAAGATTACATACAAATATCAAGAGGGAGAACACTTGCCTCTAAATAGGGACATATTTTGTTATTCTGAAGGAAATCTCCAATTACTTAGTATCCAAAATAATGCCTTGTTCAAAATAAATTTTGAAATAGATTAAAGAGAGCAAAGTCATTCAGCACAGGATGAGATTTAAATCAAACTGAGATTTAAAATCATATTGTCAGAGATGGAATCAACTTATCTACAGAAAAGCCTTTTCAGTCCTCATCAGAAGAGACTAAAGTTTTGGACATTAAATGCATGCAACAAGCTACATACTGCTCCTGCTACTGTTCCTGCCCAGGATTACTTATTTTATTCGGCAGCTAATCTCACTGCTTGATCAGCCAACTGGCAAAGCTTTTGGTCTTCTTTTTAAGTAAACTTGAAATTGCTTAGTCCTCAGTTGAATTCTTCTGATTTGGCAAACGACAGTTACTTTCTGCTAGCAATTCAGGTAAAACTTGCAGCTTTTAAATCCATTTAATATTCATTCTTTCCTGTGGTCTGTTCCAAAGGCTACTTTCTACTCTTTGTGGTTTTTCACTAGTTTCTTCTGTGCAAATTTACCACACAGACTTTTTCTTTCCCTTAAGACCACTCACAACTTATTACCTGAGTTATTTCTTTAGCTGTATCTAAGCTGAGTTGCAAGTACTTACCTTAGTGCACTCTAAGTTGCTGGTCTTGTGTCAACAGTGCAAGAACCTGGCTGGACCATCTTCTGGGTGTCAAGAATTGCAAACGAACATCAATGCTCACTGCTTTTCTCCATGGACAATTGCCACACTCCCATATATAATTTGGCATCATGTTAACAACATGTTAATGTTAACAACACCTCAACACATTTTCTCAAGATGTACCATTTGTTTGCAAATTAAGGAAAGTGTAGTGGGTCTGGCTGGGATGGAGTTCATTTTCTTCACGGCAGCCCATATGGTGCTGTGTTTTAGATTAGTGTTGGCGTTGGTAACACACCAATGTTTTAGCTAATACAGGACAGTGCTAATATAGTGTCAAGACCTTCTCTTTTTCCCGCTCTGCCCCCACAAGGACTAGGCTGTGGGTGGGAAGGAGGCTGGGAGGGGACACAGCTGGGACAGCTCTGACCCAAACTGAGATACTTCATACCATATGTTGCTGTGTTCAGTGGTAAAACTGAGGTGGGGAAAGTCTTCTGAAAGTAGTTGGTGCTTGGAGACTGGCTGAGCATCTGTCTGCTGGTGAGAGGTAGTGAGTAATTGCCTTTGCATCACTTTTTTTGGTGTTTTCTTTTTTCTTTTTTTTTTCTTTTTTCTTTCTTCCCCTTTCCTTATTAAATTGTCTTTATCTTCAGCTATAAGTTTTTCTTGCCTTTACCTTTCCTATTCTCTCTCTCATCCTGCCATGGTGGAATGAGAAAGCATCTGGGTGGGTGCTTAGCTGCCAGCTGGGTCAATCCACCACAGGAAGGGACACTGATGACTGTATATGATAACATGACGTGCTGCTACAACATTGTACTTGATTAGTAAAATCAAGTATATGAAATAAGTAATACCCAGTCTTCCCTTCAGAACATAAAAAACCTTGTACAGCTGTTACAATTTTTTTACACAGCATTGATTTTCTGATGGCTCTTCATTGTTCTCTTATGATGAGAAAAAACACTTCTGTAAGCTGCATTTTGTGGAGAAACCTCTGTATGTAGGTGAATTCAGAGACACTCTGAGCAGAAAGATCTTGCAAAGAATTATGCATATCTTTATGAACGTTGCTGTCCAACTTCAAGATAATCCTCTATTTAGATAGTTGAATAGCTGGGAAGGGATGAGTTCAAGACAGAAAAATCTAAGGGTGCAAACAGGATGGAGCCAGGCATTTTTCATAGGATTATAGAACCATACAGGGTGCACTCAATTCCACTGTCTGTGTCATGTCAAAAAAAATATTGACAGTACTCATCCCGGTGGTACCCAGTGACAGAACCAGAGATGATGGCACAAACTGGAAGACATGAGGTTCTGTCTGGACACCAGGAAACACTTTTTTACAGTGAAGCTGACTGAGTGCTGGAATGGGTTGCCTAGGGAGGTTGTGGAGTCTCCCTCCTTGGAGATACTAAAAAACCATCTAGACACTGTCCTGGGCAACTGTCCCTGCTTTAGCAGGGTTGGAGCACATATCTTCCACAGGTCCCTTTCAATCTCAACCATTCTGTGTGTAATTTTGAGTATAGTAAATAAATAACAGATAGTAAAAACATTATTAAAAATATTACAATACCATAGTAAAGTGTACAAAAGGAAACAAACAGAACCTTTAATTTTTACATTAAATATGTGGTTGATCCTTCACTTTAAAGTGAAGAGTCTTTGAGGAATCTCAAAAGTGAAGGCTGTTTCAGGACTGTTACTATTAGTTATTTTCTCAATAGCACATCTTAGCAGAGATGGAAGACAATGTTCTTTTAAACTTTAAACACCTCTCAGGCAATAAAGCTCATATCCTTCAAAGAAATTGGCTGCTGAATCTGTGAACGTTCACAGTGTTATGCAACATGTCGTGATCTTCTGGTGGCGTACTGGATAATAAAATAATCTTTTTTTTTGGTAAGTTTTAATTTTGCCTTTATTTTTCCCACTTCTAAAAGGATAGAAAATATAACAGCCAGCAGCAAGAATATCTTCTTTAAAAGTGTTACGATCAGTTCCAACCTATTAAAAATATTAGTTATACATATAAATCAGTAGCAATATCTGAGCGATAGTTAGTATAGAAAATAATTATTTTAGGCAAAACTAATCATTATTTATTAAGGATTTGTATAACACCAGCAAAATATCAACATTGCTGTTACCTCTGGCAACTTTAAAATATTGAGTCATTCATAAAACTTGTTTATTGTAGTAACTTATATATCTGCACTAAAAGAAAAAGATCCATTCCATCTGTTTGTGTACTTAATAATTCCATTTACAGCACTGAACAGGCATAATAATAGCTGCACATCCAATAACACACAGGAGAACCAGAATAGGCATGTCTTCACACAGGAAAAAACATCATTATGGAAATAACTTTAGATGATTTAATGTGGTGCAAAAGAGAAACATGTTCAGGCAGCTTCATCTCTGCTGCCATTCTCTGCTGACTTTAAGTTAGATTTCTTTACCCCACAATTCTCCAGTTTACATTTTATGTATTAAATAATTTCCTTCAATTAATAATGTAAAAAGAAAATATGCTTGGCATAGTATGTAAGTTGACTGTTCACCATCTTTTCATTCATTCAATGTAGCTTAAGAACCTTTAAATTTACCAAGTTAATTTGGGCATATTGGCTAACCTCACATATATCCTGTAGCAAGAATAATTAATTTTGTAAGAGGAATTGTGGTTCTTAAGTGGTTTTTATGTGTAAATTGACTTCCTGTGTATGTGACTATCTGCATAATTGACCAACTTTGTCTGCCTATGAAAAGCAGAGGTCTCTTTTCCCTGCCAGTCATCTTATCCTCTTCAGTGAAAGAAGAGAAATAGGAACTTCAACGAAGAAATTCATTATTCCTTTTATACACGTCTGCTTTAGGATGGGGTGAATCGCACCTTACACAGGTCCATTTGTCTCCCCTGATGTCAAGGGAAGGCTAGACAACAGCTGAGATAAGGTCTCAACATTGTAGATGTCTATAGTTTCCCAGAGGAATCTGACTGTAGAGATTTTTACTTTTTTTTTTTTGTATTTTTTATGTTTTTGTAAAAACAAAATAATTCTGTAGTACTTAAATCAAGAGTTATTTGTTCTTGCTTCCCAACACAAGCATTTGTTTTCAGTGTATCACACAGTTATTTTGATAACTGTGAAAATGCTTTGTACTTTCAAAATAATGTAATTTGTTCTGGACGTCACAAATAATTTTAGAAATACATTTTTTGGTTAATCCTCACAACATCACTGTGAAATAGGTAAGTACATTTTGATTAAATCTTGACAGTTAATTGCTGCCATATGCAATTAAGCTGTACTACCCCAGGACACCTCATTCTTCCAGGTGACTGAATGTTTAGAGGGACCTGGGTCATACAGGACTGCATGACAAAGGGCCGAGCTTCTCAGGGGAGACATTCACCACTGCTTCTGGCTGCATAGAAGGGAAAGTCTGTTTGTTGACTTCTTAGCTCATGCACTAGAGTTTATTTGTGCTGGGAGAGGAGTCCTTGCCCTTGATCCTCAATTTCAGCCTGTCACATTTGCATAAACAGTACCTCATTAACTAGCCATAATAAATTTTCCAAGGTTTTCAACTAGATCAACAACGTGACCTGAACACTCACTGGAACAGTTCCCTTGTTTCATACACTGTGACATGCATACCTGACTGTGGACGTAGGGACTAGTGATATTTCATGACATTCTTTTCTGTAAGAGAAGACTGCATTTTAAATATTCTGGTCATATCTTATTACTTCTGAACAGTGATAAGCAAACATGATATTTTCTGCTCAATAGCTAAAACCCCCATTCATTATTGTATTATTACTGCATGGAATAAATCATCTCACAGATGATTCCCACACAACATTAGTAACTGTTTTGTGATTTGGTTGAATGCATGTAGCAAGAGGAAAAAGTGGTGTATAAGCAAATGTATGAAAGTAATCACCTCAAACACCTATAAAACTATATATGTTAGTATTGATTCCCCTCATTTATGGTATTCCAATTACAGTGCTTCAATGTCAATATATTTGGTATTCACTTATTAAAACTCCAGCAGGCAATGTTTTTATAGATTTCAGTAGGTGTATGTTTATGGGTATGAACTTGTCAGAAAAAATCTGTTTAATGTCTCCAATTTTTCTAAATCTTTTATTGTTGTCAGACAGAATTTCCTAGGGGTGGTGATGGGTGTGCTGATAGATTTCACTCCATTCTTCAGGTTTCATAAGACTTAATATAGCTTTGATCAAACATGTAATGTTCATAAATAAGAAAGAATTCATAATCTATCAGACTTGAGGAGGTCTCCTTAGGTAGTGCTAATAAAAAATTCACAGACGACAGTCCTAAATGCCTAAATGCTCAGGTTTTAGGTTCCACAGACAGCTTCTGAAAAACCTTTGCAACACTGACTGATTCTTCGCTTGATTTTGACTTTCAGGGTTCTGAAGCCTGTGGAGTATTAGAGGATCTTTGGGCAGGTGGAGGTGGAATGAAATGTATTAATTTCACAGAAGCTTTATCTTGGTCTGAAACTTATTAGCCAGACCTTGTATGTTTATAATGCATTTAAAATACATTTCTAAACTTTTCAATATCTCTGTCTGGTAATGGCATATGTAAACTTGGTTAAATGCCCATTTAAGTCAATGAGTGATCTTCTTTTGATTTCAAAAAACTTAGCACATGGCCCAGAAATTGGTTGTGTGAGCACATATGCCTCTCACTGCTGCAGAAAGGAAGTCCTCTCCCCCTCCTTTGTCCCTTCTCTTCTCTGTCTTGAACTGAGGTCGATATTTAGAGCACTGAAAGGGAAACCTTGTTCTCAGCTTGCCTAGGAGCAAATACAGTTGAATTCCCCTCTAAACTCTACTGTAATACAAACCATTAGCAATAATGTGTATTATAGCAGTAATAACCTTAAATGTCAATAACCGTAAATAACCGTGAGTAACCATAAAAAACTGCAATCCTACTGGCATCTGAAAGGGAATCTGAATCCAGAAAGAGAGGGTAATCTAATTGTAATATCCAAATCTGTTCTTCAGTAACCCTGTTTGCGCTGTACTGAGATTTTGCCTAAATGGAATGGTAGAAAGCCTGAAAGACTATTGGCCATGTCGTTCCCTTCTTTTTCCTATACTACTGCTTTGTCTCCGTAATTTCTTTCCTTTCCACTCTATTTTGATTTCCATTTGCCTTAATCATGCTGCTACCCTTGACAGCTCTCAACTTCTGACTCAGTGGAAAAATTCCTGACAAAAGAATTTGTCAGGAATTCCGTCTAAGAATGTTGTAAAACTTCTCTTCAAGAAAAAAAAAAAAAAAAAGCATAGCTATAACATGAAAATAATCTCTACCATTTCAGGGAGGAGTCTTAAACTGAAGCACATATATATATATGGTTTTCCGTAACTGGACATATATATCATAATCCTAATCAAAGAGATTGCATGCTTGATGAATATTTGGCATAAGATTCTGTAAAATAATCCCTTTTGATTTTTCTTTGAAAACATAATTAAATGTATGTGCCTTTATATGTGTTTTAGTTGATCATTTATAGTAGGAATAATTTTTTGTTAAAGAGTAAAAATGTTTTAAAAGAAAATGGTAGAAATATTGAGCAAAGGCTAAGCTATGAATTCTCTGTGAATTCATAGATAATAGAATGGTCCTTCTCTATACATTATTGTTGCTTGCACGAAGCAAAATCTCAGTGATCTCATCTACATTTCATTTGATTTAAATTCTACTCATACAACTAACAAAGTTCTGATCAATTTCATGAGTTTTAACTAGATTTCTGTGATTTGTGGGACAAGTATTGGCTTAAGGAATTCTTTCAGATTTAGATTTTAGTTTGTTTTCACTTGAATCCCTTTCTGCATGTAAAAGTTAAAACTAGCCAGTGGCTGCACCTTGTGTCAGTTTTTGTGTCCCCTTCCCTATGTCATCTTTCCTTGCCCTGCTTTGCCTGGCCTTGCCTTGTCTTCCATTTACTTCCCTTCCCAAATTTTTATCCTGAGATTATCGAATTTAATAATTATACTGAACTGTATGACTCATCTCTTTCCTGCCCCTTTCTTGCTGCTGTTTTAATGACTTCCAGGATCTTGGCGACTCAAAGCTCAATTCATTCATCGGAGCTCACTGCTTTAGCTGCTTCAGCCACACAATACGACTGTCAGCCCCTTTAAGCTGCTCCGGGACAGAGCTTGGCTCTGTGTAAAGGAAACTTCTGCTGCTTATTTTCATTTTCATGGTTCCAGATGGGGTGTATGGCTGGGGTGTATGGCTAAATCCTAGCTGCCAGGCTGGAGTCTCTAATTTGGATGTCATTAACTAAATCTAAGACAAGGATTTTTCTGGAAAGTGGTTTGTAGCAAATTTTGTCTTTGGCTTTTGCTTATGATGTGTATGACTTTTAAAAAAGGGCCTCCTTCCTGTTTTCCAAATTAACTTTCAAATTGTCCAGATAAGGATTTATGGTCTGGACAGGTCAGAGCAGGATCTTTCTCAAATTATTTTTCTCTGTTGTTGTTTTCCTGCACTTGACACAACCTATTCAGCTCAGCTGCTTCTTGCCATACGGACTACTTACCAGTGTGCACCTCACACCACCTTACATATGGAAATGTGCTTCTGCTTCGTGGCCTCCACTTGCTTTCTTGGGGGAGCATGGGTCTTGTATAGGTTTTTGCATCACGTATTCTAGTCCTAAGCAGATATCTCAGGTACCCTTAGGAATATCAAATTGCACTAGACATCTGCACTTAAAAAGTTAAGCAAAAAATATCCATGTTTAGAGAATTAAAATACTTTATAGTTAAATGAGTAAAATTTCAAATATAGAAAGTCCATCCTCAAAAAAAAAATGTCATCTATGGTTCATAATGAATTTTACACTAAGATTTTCCTTGAAATGAAAGCACTACTTTTACTGAAGTGATTCCTTTCCAGTTGTTTTCAGTCTTTTTCTTGTTGTGAGGTATCAGCCCCACCTAGTGAATGATTAATGAATTCTTAAAATACAGCACACTAAAAGAGTAAATGTTCATTTTTTTTTTTTTTCTCGGCTATATTTTCTGTTTCTCCTCCTAAAGACCTCATTGACTCTTGATTTTACTGGACCAGTATGTAAGATATACTTGTGGAAGTGAAATCAGAAACAGACTCAATGGCTTGTTCTCACATGTTACAAGATTAGTTATAGCCCTCAACAGTTTTAGCATTATGGTATGATTCAGAGTACAAGGAGCATCACAGCAGTACAAGTTTTGGAGCACAGAAGAGAGAAAGAATATTCCTGTGTTTTCCAAAGTTGTCAAAGAGAAAGGTATGCTCACATGCTAAATGTATCACCTAACTAGTTAGCTGTGCCATAATCAGAGCACTGAAATATGACAGGGAGACAAAGTAGTATGAGCAAGTTTAAAGGTACTGGGCCAGATTCTTAGTTGGAATAAATTGGAACAAGATGGAATAAATTTAAATAAGCTTCTTTGGCTTGAGGCATTGTTTTTATGCATCTGGGAACATGATTTGCTAATACTTGAAGGAAAGGTCTTGCTGATAGCAATAATTGTTTCTGCTGTTCCACCCAAAGAGTTTATATGCCCTTTGAAGAATTTAAAACAGCATGGGCTTGAATTTAATTTAGTGTAAATTTAAATTGAACAACTGATTATTTTTATTTTTTTACACTCCAATAATATGGCAGCAGAATAGCTTAGAACATGCCCTAAACATAAAGCTCCTGAAACCACATGAAGTGGCTTTTATCTGACCTAGCTTTACAGACTTAAGTACTTAGGTAAGAAGGTTTGTTTTCCTGTGTTTCTATGTAGTCCTTCCTACTTCTGAGGGGAGGTTTAGGTAAAAAGCAAGTTTTGAAAGCACTGGAAAGATAGTTGACCCTCATTATAAAAAAGATGAAGAGCAAGGTTCTGCAGCTGTGAGCTACAGATCTCAGCAGTGTAGGTAAGATTTGGCCTTTCCCTGGGAGATCCAGCCAGGACATGTTCCGCTTGTGCACCACTTGTGCATCAACATGCATACCGCTAATGGCATGAAAGCTCCGAATCTTACAAACAGGGAGAGTTTCACCTGTACTGCTTTTCCACAGGCAACATGTTCATATGGGATGCTGAGCAGCCCAGAAATTGAGGCAATTGCTAAGAAATTCTACACCATGTCCTTGCACCCTCACAGCTGGCTTGGATGGCATCTCTCTAGATTTCCTATAGTAGACAGGGAGGAGGGATAACACACTCACTACAGAGAGAACCTAGGAAAATTAATCTAGTTGAACCACTCGTTGAAACTGCTGTTCCTAAGCAGGGCACTAGTATCGTTTAATTTCATTTAGCAAATCTTGACTAGGCAAGTCTTGGAATGACAGAATCACAGGATGATTGAGTTTGGAAGAGACCTCTGGAAGTCATCTGGTCCGACCCTCCTGCTCAGCTTCAGTTTGTTGCACTTCATTCCATATTCTGGATTCTGGTAGAACCATGATAATGAACACACCGATGCTGCTGAAGGAGAAGAGGAAGATGGATTCCTGCTGGAATAATGGCACCAATTTTATTTAAAGGCAGGTCACTACCTTCCCCTCAGTGTCCTACAGTAGGGTCGAGTTGCCTTGGAGCAGAGCAGAGCTGTGCTCCCCTATTTTGGCCTTCTGGGGCACATAACACGTGCTGTTGCACAGGGGCCGTAGTCTAGACTGGGGCTGGATCTGGCCTTATCTTTGGTAATGTGATCCCTGCAATTCAACTGTGAGATATTAAACAAAAACACCAAGATAAGTCACAAACTTGTCTTTTCAGTTATAGACACAAATGCATTTTTACATTACCAGATGCAAATATTTCAGTAAGACTCTTCCAGTATTTCAACAGTGAAATAATTTTTAATTTTATTTTTATTAATCTTTATCTTCCAGTGCAGGCCAAAGATAATGTATATCTATCAAATTTTCCCCTGGGATGAGATTGCCTTAACTCCTTGTATGGATCCATTTATTATAAATCCTTACTTCAAGTTCTACAATTCTGTTTAAAATCTCATATTATTTTCCTGTTTTCTTTAAATTATTGACTCTATAACTCCTGTAGTATTAGAAAATGACCTAAATTTTTATTGTTATACAAAGTAAAATAAAAGTCTTGGCTTTCACGTCTGTTAAGAAGTAATTGATCTTTTGTTGATAATCCAAACCCCAGAGAGAGAATTAAAATAAATTATTATTTCAGTTTAAAATGCTTCTTAAAAGATCTCATGGGATTTGAATGCTTTAGGTTAGGCATTTAGCCCATGTTTGGCCTCACTGGGTTGGGGGATGAGGTGTGGGAGAAGTGTGTGTGAGCCTTTTCCAGCTGCTCCCCTGTCACCAAACCAGGTTGCAGTCAATGCATTGCTTAAAAGAGGAGAAAGAGATGTCTTGCCCTGGGCTTTCTGCTTTGAAAATTTTCAAGGACCGTTTAAGATTTTACGAAATATCATAACAAGTAGAGTCAAAGCAGTGCCTTTTCGTTTAGTTTGCCTTGGTACTCCTCAACAGCCTCCTGTGGCCTACTGTGGTGTTTGCACAGTGCCTCATGGCAGAGTGGTGCCCTGCTCCATGGTGGTACCTTCTGATGGAGGAATTGTTGGGGTGATGCCTCATGGTGGTGGTGGTGTTTGGTGCCCTGCTCCAGGGGGTCTCATGATGGAGTGAGGGCTGGAGTGGTGCTCTGCTCTGTGTGATGGCACAAGGGAGGAGTCACAACCACAGCCAGATTTACAAACCCATGCTGTATAACATCCTCTGTTTCATGTTTTACGAAGCTTTGACCCGAAATGAAACTGAACTTTTCTTAGTTCAGTCCAATAAAAAATAGACCAACATTCCCATCCAAGGATCTCACTCTTTTGATTTGGTAATACATTTTTGATATGAAAACCTTCCCCTGGGCCAGCAGAGCTCTGTGGAGGGAGAGCTCTCATCTCAGACTGTTTTTGTCTTCAAGATTATGGTCCCAGTTACCTACCATGAGAAGGCAGGGTGCGTTTGAAGCTCACCTTGCAATTAATGGAAATAGAAAGTTTTAGCGTGGCAGAAAGGTACCGGCAGTTAAACAGTCAGTTGCTATTCTGATAGTTTGCTTAGGCTTCATAATCATGACCTGTAGTTATTTATCTGTCATGTGGTCTAGTGACTTGTAAAATGTTTGTACTTCAGAAATTTGGCTTCAGTGGGCAAATAAGTGGCTTGAAAAACACATACCAGCTCGCATTACAAATATAAAGGGCAAAAGCACCCAAAAGTATCTCACAGATACCAAACAGGGAGCATGTATGTTGTGGTCTAACTGCAGCCAGCAACTAAGCACAGCACAGCCTCCCGCACACTCACCTCCAGCCCCTGGTGGGAATGGGAAGAGAATTGCAAGGGTAAAAGTGAGAAAACTCATGAATTGAGATAAAACAGTTTAATAATTAAAAATAAATTAAGTAATGTTAAGAATAACAATAATAAAAAACTGAAAGGAAAAGGGAGAGGAAGGAGAGAAAAATAAAACCCAAGAAAGACAAGTGATGCAAATGAAAACAATTGCCCAGTGTGCTGTCAATGCTATTTTCAGCACAAATCCAAAGCATAGCCCCATACAAGCTACTATGAAGAAATTTAACTCTATCCTAACCAAAACCAGTACAATGTGTTTTTGGGCCTTCCCCAGAGGTGGTTATAGCTGACACTTCTACATATGAACTGTTATAGGTGTTGCTATTGGTGCTTCCAAATGGCTAGACTGCTGCTGCTCCTCATTCATTAAGTGTCTTATTATTTCCAGCCATTTGGAAAATTTTTCAATAAGAAGCTGTTTCTTTTAAGATGTAAAAGCATTTTTCCTTCGTCATTACAGCTTTCATAGATAGTACTGTATGTGAAAGGAGAGGAAATTTCATTGTCTCATTAGCTATGTGATGATGAGCAGTTTTAGAAGAAATGATTATGTATGTGTCAGTTTATTTCTACTGGGAATGTAGGACTGCCATGATGGCAGAGCAAAAGGAATCAGTGCAAGTGTATTGGCAATTGTAATAATTCAAATCCGGGTCTAGAACATTGCAAGGCTCAAATGATTGATCAGAGATCAAGAAGAATATTCAGCAAATAATGTTTAATTATTCTTTGAAAATTTGCATGCCACTCACTTTTCCATTCCATTATCTATGAATAAAACCCGATTAAGTATGATCACAAGATGATTGTACAAGTTTTGACGTGACAGTGCCACCTGCTGTTACATTATGCAATTTGTATAGATTTTTTAAAGTAGTTTAGAGGCTTACTCCCACTTTCAAAAGGTAGACACATTGGAAAGCTTAGGAGCTGTGGTGCTGAGCTGGAAGCCTCATGTTGGTATTTGGAGCTATGTTAACATTATTCGTTCTTATATTTAATTTGGGAGAATGGAGTAACCTCATTGGGAGGGACTGAAGCACAGTTATTCCTCTTAGAGATGACTGATGAACGTCCATATCTTTTCATGGCCTGTTAAAGGTGGAGTCCACTGGCAGAACATATGGAAGTCATACCATTTCCTTGTCATTTGATTCAGGACCTCGACTGGTGCATGTGATTTCCTGTAGTAGTTGGCATATGTGCAAAAAGTCTGCAGAAGCATGACTGTGGCTTGTGGTGGAGCTAAGGAGTCTTTGAAACCTTGGCTTGTTTGGTATAATACTGTTAGAAAGTTCTGGAAAGACCAATAACAGATCTGTTGGTACTTAGGGTGCCTTTACAGGTTACAACTTAGGCATTTGTAGACTTTAAGCCCCTCTATGAATGACACTTTTTAAATGGGCGTTTTAAGAGGTTGGAGTTTGGATTAAAGCACCTACAGGAGCACTTGAACATCTCTTGCTCTACTCTTCATTGTCCTTTCATCCTTGTCTAATTATGCTCTACCTCTTTTGAAATGAAGAGTGGGGAGGAAGCAGAACAGCACAAGATATTCATGTTATGCATACACCTTAGATTTATAGTGATCTGTTTTATTTTATTTTCTGTTTTTACACTTTTTAACATTCTGTATGGTTTTTGTGCTCTACCAAGCTCAGGTTTTCATAAGTGTTGCTAAAACACCAGGATGTTTTTCTCAAGTAGTGATAGGTAATTTGGGATCCTACAATGAAAATGTAAAGGTAAAATTGTTTTTCTCTATATGCATTAGTTTATTTTAGACTTGTTTTTAGACTGATTTTCATGCGCTATTGCTCACTATCACAAGGTCCTTCTGTTATTTCCCCAACCCCAACCACTGGACTGTGTTCTGGTTTCAGCTGACATAGAGCTAATTTTCTTTGTAGTGGTTGCTGTGTTTTCAGATTTGGTATGAAAGGAATGTCAATAATGCATATTGTTTTAGTTGTTTCCAAGCAATGTTTCTAGTCAAGGACTTTTTTCAGCTTCCTGTAGAAGCTGAGAAGGAGCATATACAGAACAGTGGAATGGCCAATGGTATATTCTGTACCATAGACATCATGCTTGGTATGTAAATGGAAGTGTCTTGTATATTCTTTTACCATTATTATTAGTGTTTTTATTGCTATATTTTTTTTATATTATTGTTCTATTGAACTGTCTTTATCTCAAACTATGAGGTTTTTTTCCCTTTCCCCTCTTGTACTCCCTCTTCTCCCTACCCTTCTAGGGAGAAAAGATGGGTGAGCGAGAGGCTACATGGTCTTAGTTGCTGGATGGGTTTAAACCATGACAGTCTGTTATTGTTAGGACCCTGTATAATTTAGTAGCATAAGAAAACTGTGTCACTTAACTATTTTTTCCATTTTCCAAAGTATTCTTGAGTGTATTGAATAGTGCAAACCTTCACACAGATATCTGGGGGATTCTGCTGTTATCCTCCTTCCACTGAGAAAACAAGTAACTTGTTCTTCCTTCCGTCTTACTTTTTTTTAATAGCTTTAAATGAGATCTTTATTCTTGTGGGTACTTTCCCTCTTACTTCATGACAGTTTATTGTCTGTGTGAACAGTCCTGTTGAATGCTTTCTGGGGATCCTAAGAGAATACATCACATAGATTTTCTTCAGTTGATTTGCAAGGTATGATTTCTCTTTACAAAGCTATGTTGATTCTTCCTCAGGATATTTTGGTCCATGTATCAACCTTTTAATTCCACTATTTATTATGCTTTCTAAGAATTTGCTTGGTACAATTTCAGATTTACTTCTCTGGAGTTACCGGAGCCCTTTTTAAAAATAGTCATCATGTTTACTACTCTCTGTGCTTGATACTGAGGAAGTTTTAAATGCATGGTTACACACGGCAGTGAATTGATTTCCTTTAGAACTTGTGGAGAATGGTATTGCTTCTCTTTGGCTGCCTTCTTGGCCTAGCTGCTCCATTTACAGTGCCGAAAGATGTAGTCTCAGAATTGTCTGTGGAGTGATTCTCATAATTATATAGATGAGCAATCCCACATATTCTGTCTCCTACTTCTGTAATTTTTTAGACCTACCCTAGCATGTCACAGCATGGCATCTGATGCTGTCTTGATCAGATAGTGGTACTACAGTGATATTATTATCTGTAATAAATATTCTGCATTATGAGCTGAAACTGCTTACCCAATTCCTTTATCTGCTTTGACTCTAAGTAATCTTTTATAAGTCACTGCTCTGTTACAAGTACAACATCTGTCTGTCCCATATAATGTATGTCTTGGAATGGCAACATCTCTGCAAAAAAAAAAATATGTGCCACTAATGAGACTTTTGGAATCAGTGGGTTTTAGTAATGAGTATTTCTGAAAATACCATGAAGGACTTATCTGTATTTTCCAATACCTATCTAGATGCATTTCAAATTAGGAATATAAAAAAGAGATTTTCCTTCTTTACCAAATAAATTTTTGATAGTCATAACCAAGGTTACTGTTATTAAAACCATAGTTTTTGACTATAACATGTTTTCTTAATGCACAAACAATCAAATTTCTCTGCCATTACTGAAGAGATTAATGATACACATTGAGGAAACTTCAGAGACCCTCATGTGTCAATTGACCTGAAATTTTTTCCTTAATTGTAGACATCTCTAAGCACAAATTAGCTGATTTCCCTCCTTTTCACTGTCTGCGCTTTCAAACTAAAGCAAGTGTTGTCCTATATTCTTATGTCTATATTCCTCTGTTCCTAGGCCTCTGCAGACAAACTCTTCCCAGTTATTTGTTTATCAGTATGTAAAATCTTCAGAATTCCTCATTCTTATTGCTGGCATGCCTATGTCGCTGATGGGGTTAAGAACAGACTAATGGAGCTTGTGCATACCTACCTTAGCCTTTGTCCTCACAGATATTGTGCTCCTGAATTTTCCTTAGCAGTATTCTAATTCTCCTCAGCAGCTGTAGAGGGCTTTGGGTACAATTGTCACCCAAAATTCTTACACAAGAGTACGTAGAGTATTTGAAATTATGTTTTAAATTAATTCCAGTTATGTGCATGTTGTTTACAACTTATAGCAATAATTTCTGTAACACCATAACACGTGATAGGGTCTTGTAAGCCTTACTAGTTTCCTTCTAGGTTCCCACAACATTAGGTACTAAGGATATTTTTGAAAATGGAAATTAATTCTCCAGTCATTTATTCTCTTTGCTCATTTCTTCTTGTGCCTTGTCCCCAGTTTAGCAGGGTGACTCTGAACGGAATCATTTCCCTGTGCAGAGATGAGTTGTAGTGAGAGAGCCAAATCACGAGAAATCCAAAGTGTGTATCTAGACTACCCCTAGCTAATTACTTAGGGAGGGAGTGGGACAACAATTTTTGTTGTTCTTTACTCGTGTAGCTTGCTTTTGATTTTTGCCAAACTTGCTCTGGAGGCAGATGAGATGATGAATAAATCACTGCTTGTTTGGCACATTAAGATGGGTAGATTTTTCTGATACTGTCCAAAGAAGATGAAAGTGATACCAAGCAACAGTTCTCCTCAACCTAGTAATTAATTGGTAGATTAGTGTGCTTCAGCCTTCTGCCCCACCGAAGAGAAATGTTTTATGGTTTCATACATTAAGACAAAAAGGAAATGTGGTAACAGGTTAGGGTGTCTGCATGCTGACCACTGAATAGCTCTGGTTTGGCACACAAGGAGGTTTGGCACACAAGGAGGTTTGGAAGAAAAGAATAGATGTATAGTTGTGTAGTGATTTCTCCCTGTGAAAGGGGCAGATTCAAGGTTAGAAGCTCCCATTACCTGCAGTAAATTTTGGATCATACCTAGTGGAGCTGATTATTTTCCACAAACCTGAAACATTCTTCATCCCACAGCTTCCTCTGCAGAGATGAAGGGAGGATTTGGGCTTTCAGTGAAAAAAAGAGAATTAAGCAGACTCTATACATTTAGAACACAGGCAGCCACTGCCATTATAAAGTCTGTTCCACAAACTGTCTACAGCCCGTTTGTGAATTGTTGCACAGACACAACAGCTACAACATTTATTATTGGCTTAGATGTGTGAACAAGAACTAGCCTGATAGCTCAAGGGAGGCAAACAGTCACAGGAGATAAATTGCCATTTGGTGACATATACCTGTGATACAGCAAATAAAGAAGAGGAAATGGAGACACCAGACAAATGCAGCAAAAGAGAGATAGAACAGAGCAGAGAGAAATTTCTGTAGAACAGTGGGTGGCACTGTGCACACGTGCTAAAAAAAATCAGCCTGCTGCCTAACCACTAATATGTGCAGTGTTAGAAAAGGAAAATGAAGGTGACACTATATATAGTTCAACATTTTATCCATAAAGAACGGGACTTACACACATTTAATACTAGGTCTTCATCTTAGGCAAATAATAATGATGGTGATGATGATGATTATACTTTACAGCTCCATTGAACCTGTTTTTGGGAGATACCAAAGCACCCTGCGAATGGCAATGAAATCAGCATTGCATATTTCAGTAAACAAGATTCCTTTCCTTAAAGGAGGCGCTACGGAATTGTTTTTATTCCGGTCCCTCGAGGGCTGGGGGGAGCGCCCTGGCAGCACAGCATGTCCAGCCACTGTAACTGGTTTTAATGCATGTCGGGCACTGGGCCACACAGCTGAGGAGGGACTGGCCGCTGCCGGAGGGCAGCTGAGAGCAGAAAGCGGGGTTACAGCACACAGTAACAAGCCTTGCCTTCCCCCTGCTATCCCCCAGCGCTCCCTGTGGTGCTGCAGGAAAGATCGTTATTGCCTTTGCTCATCTTAGACAGGAGCCTTATGCTTGGATATCAAAGTGACAAAACACCCTCCGTAATTTTCCAGTGTAAACCAAGGTACAATGCTGTGAATATTTGTTTTAATAAACAATCTTCCTACGAAACATAATCTGTATTCTGTCGTGCAGTATGATGTGCAGAGATGTATATGGAGAAATGATCTGTGGGAGATCTTCAAATAGTAGAGGAAAAGCTGTATTTGCATAGATCAATTCCTGATTCATATATATGTGTTGTTTCTTGTGTAGACCTAATTGAAATTTCAGTTCCCATGTGAATATATTGAAAATTCTGGCCATATTACTTTGTATGGGCACAATGAAGCTGACCTTTTTCATGACTGGTGAGAAATCCAGAATTAAAGTACATTCAGTTATAAGAAATATTTTTAATTCTTTCTTTGCTAAAAATACATATGCATTACGAGAAGATTAATAATTCTAACTAATCTTAGCCAAATAATGAAAGAGTGAGCAACCTAAAAACCACATCTGTTAGTTAAACTGTGCCAGATATTTAATGCATGACATGCACAACACATTAAAAAAAAAAGACAATTAACAATTCAAATGGTTTCCAGACTACTGCACAATGATCTGATGGAAGTACGTATTCAGATCATGCATCCTTTTCTGCGGTTCTCTTCAGCAAAACTACGTACCATCGAGAATGTGAAACATGGCCAGAGCTAATATGATAAAGAAGAACAAATTTAATCTTTCAGTAATTTAAGGAACTGATTCTTCACAGCCAAGCACTGTTCCAAGCAATTTTCCTGTTGGTGTAGCCACATTAATGGCGTTGAAATTGGTGACCTAATACAATGATACTTAAGCAAGGTATAATTATATCTTCTGTTCAGGTAGAAATCTTAATATATGTCAGTGTAACATATTTACAATAAGCACTTGCAGTGGTACAACTGTTGACAGTGGTGGACTGCGTGTGTTCTTAACAGAGGGCAGGCAATCGAGTTACAAGCAAGGAAATTGCAGAAAGCCCCATTAGTGGAGCCACAGCCCAGAGGAGATGTTAAAAGAAGCCAAATATAATGGACTTTAAGACTCAGGGGAGTTCTCCTGTCCCGTACAGATACACACACACAATATACACATCTGGCTGCAGAGAGCAGCACAGAAAGCAGTGCCGTTCCTGACACCCACACAAACACCAACAGCGCTCACACAGGCATCACCACAACCAGCAGCAAGTGCTTTTCCTTCTCTCCAGCTCACCAGGGCAGCAGTTCCCTGTCTGCCTAGGCCCTGGGTCCTGTTTGCCCATCCTCCACCTCTGACTTTGGGTCTGTCTAATCTGGCTGGCCCAGCCTGAACTTCATTATTGAGTCATCCCTCCAACCCTCATCACAGAGCAGAATCAGGTCACACAGAAAGCAGTCAAGAACAGCATTCAGTAGGAAGTTAGGACAGAGGTGCAAAATTTGACCAGAAAAGCACACTGCAACAGCTTGTTTAAATGTGGGCCACTGCGTTTATCCAACCTCTTCTCCAATTTTCCATGCCTACTCCTCTCAGTGTACATATAGTGTGATGGCTTCCAGATGATTAAGATAATTGACACATTTGGGGTGATTACAATGTTGGAATAGGTGGTCATTTTGGCAAAACAGGATAAACAATGCTATAAAACAGTATGGACTATATTTTCACCATCCCCTATAGAAAAAATCGTATTGCTGCTTTTGGTATTTTGGATGAATGTGTGTTAATCAAAACTGGACACATAGTGTCATGATGGCATACCGCATTTTGCTAAAATGCAGTTGTCCAGGTGAATGGAAGGGGAAAGGGGCTGATGCTTGAGGAATTCTGAAGGGGATTCTCAGATTAACTTAGGTGTGTTTTTCTATCCATTTCTTTCTATCCACTGACTGTAGAGAAAATGTGAATATCTCCATAAAATGACCCACTTAAAATGTATTTCTATTGCATCCATTGAGAGTATAAGAGACTGATAATATATTACAAATGCCTCCACCTGTTTGGGTTGCAGTATACTCAATTTTCTTCTGAGAATTGAAAAGGTATAATGATAAGGCTTCCTGTTTTTTTCACAATAGTCTACAAACTAATGAAATTATCCAGATTTGAGTGGCTGGGCTGCCCAGCTCATCTTTTGTCTCCCCAAAAAGTAATAAATGACTAAATAATTCAGGATTGGACAATAATTAATGGTAAGCTCAAGTCAGTTTCCAGCTGACCTGTGTCTTTTGATTGCTTCTCCAATAAGAACTGACTAAATAACTTGCTTGTGAATAAATTTCCTAACCAGAAAATGATTACATGGAAGCAAAATATCACCACCATGTCAAATGAAACTACCAGTAGTCCTGACACATCTAAACTTTTGTGTATTTCCAGGAATGAAAATGAAGCTTTTGTGTTTTTCGCTCCAAGCCTGAATTGTGATGAATGTTTTTATCTTACCAGAGAAGGTCTCTCTGTGAACACTGGATGGTGTGTGGCAGATAGACTCAAGAGATTTCCAAGCCAAGGAGAATGGGGTTTAGTAAGGTAGGTATGTAAAGAACAAATAATCCTGGAAAGTAGGCAGACTAGCCTGCTGCTTCAAATAGTAAGTGGATTTTGGATATATAAATCCAAACTTAAACAGAATGTAGGTTGATGAGATCTCATTTTTTATTAACTTCTCCTTAGGAAATTCAATTGTTCTTCTGCTGGTGACATTGACATTAATTTTATTTTGTTAGCTGTGGTCTGTGGCATATATTCCAAGAAAATTACTCTTTCCTGAAGGTTTTTGCCTACTTTCAGTTAAAACTGGATTTCATTTCTACCAAATAATTCATTATCCGTGTCTCTGCTGTGTCTGGGTTAGAAAGTAACAAATACACATTCTAGGAAATCTGCCGTAGGAGGAAAGAAAAGGATTATTTTTCTTTTGACTCCACCACTACTTCTGTATTCTAAAAGCTTTCTGAAAGTTGTCAGGAAGTTCTCTAAGATCATTGGTTGAAGGGTGTTATAAAAACATACAAATACATTGTAGTTACAGAATATAGTCACCTCTCCTGCTTTCTTCCAGCTTCACAGAAAACTACTTTGTGATTGATTAAATATTTCAGCTTCGGTTTAGCATTTAATCTGTCTCAACTGTCAGTATATTTGAGTGCAGGTAAAAGAAATTTTCTCACTAAATTTAACAAGTTTCTATGTAACAATTGAAATTACCTGAAAAGGAAAATTCTTTAGCCTGATTGAGTGTGAAGATACAGTTAATCAGGGAGCACTATACATGTGCTGCATCTTAAGGGACAAGGAGGAGCAGAGTTAGGTAAATATTTTTCAGAGCAGATCTTAGCAAGGGACAATAATAACGAAACCTCAGAGACCCACAGTAGGCTCCTTAAGCATCCAAACCCAGATACATTCATCCAATTTAAAGTCTAGGAAGAATTTCTCATCTGTCCTAAAAGTAACCTTCAATACAGATAGCCTCAGAGACACCTTATAAATATTCTAAATGTGTTTTCATATGAAAGAGTACAAAAAACTCACGATCTCTGGGAGGGGTTCTGCTCATGAAATTGCAGCTGTTGAAGAGGGACCTAGTCTTAGCTGTTCCTGTTGACTGCCCTGGTAGTCAGTGGAGATTGACAGTAAACACCTAGCTTGAATGATCATCTTAAACAAAATAATCTTCCAGAAGCATTTACCTTTCTCTGTTGTCTTTAGAGGGAGCATAAAGGACAGTCATAAATTAGGTGCCTTACCTTCCACAGCTGAGATAAGAAGGCTTAAGTGGTAAGTGTTGATTTAGTTTAAAAGCTTTTGAAAATAATGTTCTTCAAATGTGCAGCATCTGACAGCTTTAGCAATCCTACAAGCACTATGTGTAATACATCTTTAATCTTTTCTGCAGATTAGACACTCCAGATTTCGTCTTCTGGAAGCTTTTTGACCCAGAAGACATGGGACTTCTTGATGCACCATTTCAAATTGGTATACCCACAAGCAGTATGTTTTTGTACATGGAGAACTAACTCTACATACTTTGCCTTAGAATACATTAGTCTAATTTTGCTCTTGCTGTTCAAGAAAGCTTAGACTTATAATCACTGTAGGTGTTTTGCATCATATAAATTAATGAAAAATGTGGCTTCAATATGACCTAGAGTCACAGTTTCCATCTGCAAAATCAGAATTACCTATTCCTAGAGCATTCCTGGTAGATATGTCCTTTACTTGTGCTTAAAATCCAGCTATAAGAACTACATGTTGTCCTTAAGCAATACATTCTATTGCTTCTGCCCTCTGTGCTAAAAATGTTTTACCAAAAGCATAACTTAAACTCTCTTGTTATGATAATTAAATTAATTTGTGTTTAGACACATGGACACATTTCTTCCTTTTTCTCCTGTCTCCTACTTATCAAGAATATTATCACATATGAGAGGAAATAACCTATCAAAATGTGTTATTTCAGTTATTATATCCATCCTATACTGAACATTTTCTTCAATGCCTTCTACAGTTAGTTTCTATAGCTATATCACAGGTACTGCTGTGAAACACAGGCATCTGTCAGGAAGATCAATTTTATTTTAGGAAGGAAAATTCTACTCAATGCTTTCCATGTGGGTCAGTGTGACAATTAATTTAGAGAACAGATAAATTAAGTTAAATTTAAATTATTTTAATTACAGTGGCTACTTCAGTGACAAGAAGTGTGTAAACTGTAGTCGGGGAGTTTGAATACTGAGGCCTGATACTTCCTGATCATGGGGAACATTCTTTCAAGAAAAGGCAATTTAATTCCTCAAGTAAAATTCTGGCTAAAATGACTTAACGAGATTTGTGACATTGCCTGCAGCGTGTGGCATTTCAGCTCCTAACTGAAGGTGTTGAGAAACAGAGATACCGAAATGAGACGTAGTTTAGGAAGCCATTATTGTTGGATTCTACTATGGGGATTTGAACCCTCTATGCTAATATGCTTAAGTTTCCTTGGGTCGCTGGCATTCCATCAAATCATATCATAGCTAAGCCTACAGCTTGTTGAGGTCACTATTGTGCATGAGCTCCACTAACATCCACATAACCGTGATTCTGGGCCTTTCTATTTAAACAGACTGTAGAACAATTTTTGGTAAGTGCTGTTGTATGGTGATGCAATAATGTCAATTATTACATTCAGACATTATTATACATTTTCTATATTTCTTGGAATAGAAGTTTGTTACACTATGTTAAAGGAAAATACTGATAGAACTTACTGTAATTCACATTAGAAATGCATGAAACCACTACTGATCGTGGTTTCTAGTCTGTACCATTATCAAGAGTTTAGACTGATCTCTTCCAATTCAAGCTACAGTTGTATTTCAACATTCAAGAAAAAAAACATCTGTGAGAATAACAAAAAGAATAAGTTTTAGTAGCAATTGCTGCAGATATCAGTAAGTACCAGTGGAGTGTAATTACAATAATCAAACTAAGGAAAACCATTCATGCTGTTAGTCAAATAATATGCTTTCTCTGATGTGAATAACTAAGGGACAGGACTGTAATGGTATCAAATACTCTTATGCACAGAAAACAGTATCTTGAAAGACTGTGCTAACTGACATTACATGCCTGTTTTAAGCAGCACCATGCCATAGTGAAACATCTAATGTGTGGTTGCCTGAGTTCCTGTAGGCTGTTGGGATGTATTCAGTTGCAAATAGGTACCTGCTCACAAAGCAAACAAAAGCTTCTTTAAGGGATTCAACTTTTGGAACCTGTCCTCAAATCCCTAGAACCTGTTGAGTAATATTTACATAAAAACGTTGATATTGCCTTTGCCATACTTGGGATCATTTCTCCCTAACCAAGATCAAAGAGCTTAAATGGCAACAGAAGCGGTAGATTTGCTCAGTGCATTGCTGCCTGCAGGTATCTTAATAGGCTTTTGTGTTTCCTCCAGCCTCTATTTTTCTAAAATTGTTAGTTTGAAATCTGAAGTGTTAGTATTGAATACACTGTCAGGACTCGTCCCAAAAGCTGTACTGTAAGCATGTACCAGATATTTAACACTGTGAATGCCAGTTGTTGAAATAAACTGCCATGCAGAAACACTGAAACACAGAGCTCTGGTCCATGAGGCCAGGGACCAAGCACTCTCCTTCACATTTATATGTAGCTAGCAGTGAAACGGCATCAAATGTTTGAGATGAATTGTGGAGTGAATTTGTTATCATTAGCCAAAATGCATTAAGAAATTTAAAAAGAGAATGAAAATAGCTGCAACATAAAAGGTGAGTTTCCATGCTGCTGTGTGTTGCCATGGATCTTGATTCAAAGGCCCTCTAAGACCCATGAATCTAATCCAGTGAGCCCTTTCAGGTCTGGCTTTTGGCAGCTACTGCCAGGGAAAAGTACAGGACTATTAATCTTGAGTGGATAAAGGCACTTTCCTGCAAAAATAATGAAATCCTGGAGCAGGAAGCACTCCCATGCTTAGCATTTTCTATTACTCAAAGAAAAATTGTGGTAAGGTGTGCTCCCTTGTTTTGTCCCATTCTTAGGTGAGTAGTTTCCTTCAGCCCTCCCTAGGAAGCTTCAGCACCTCCTTCTGGAGCTGGATTGCACTCCAGGATCCAAATCGTTAATTCAGTCTAGATCTTTGTTTTGTGAGTACCTTGATTTCCTGCCCTTTTTATTCTGTGGACTTAAGGATAGTTCTTTTAGCAATCATTTTAATAACTATTACTTTGCTAATAAAGGCACATTATACCTTTACTTAAGATATTATTTTCAGCTGGCTATACTTCTTTTAGACCTGGTAGAGAATTTCAAGGGACATCATTATTACTGCGGGAGTACTATCAACATTATTCCCTGATGCATTGAAAAAATAAAGCAAAAGTTTCTTCCTGTAAAAGTTGATAATACAGATATATTAGCTGGAAGAAGGAGAAAATAGAGATAGTAAGAAATTTTTTATCCTCATTCTAGAAAAGAATAGCTTCAGCAACTAGAGATTAAAAATTTTGGTTTATGCCACAATTCATGGCACAGCTACATGAATCAAAGCATATGTTTCTGCCTTTGCTGTAAAATCAAGATTAATTTATATTTTAACTGTTCTGTCTTTTAATTTAAAAAGTATGGAATTTCTTTAGTTAAACCTTGCTGTTCAGATGAGACTGTGCCAGGATTTTCCTAGCAGTATAAAAATGGTGAGAATCACTAACCTTAGAGAACTAAAGAATACAAATGTGTATACATCAGCACCAACTTGGTTCTGTTCCATTAAGAAATTAGTTTGTGTATTTCCAGTCTAAGATTAAAAATAATTTGAATTTATTTTAATGTACACTGAGAACTAGGAATATTAAAATATCTGTGATTTATAGAATTAATGTATCATTTGACATAATAATCATTACACAGCACAGTATCTCCGCTACATGTAAACAGGGTAGCAATTTTGCTGTAAAATAAAATTCACAACTTAGAAAATACCAAAGCACAATACTTGTATTATACAATTGCACAAAGACAGACTGTTTTCTTCCCTGAATTTAAGATCGGAAATTTGCTACCAATTTATACTATAAAAAACTCTTGAACTTTCAATGAATCTTAAGTACCACAATATGTAGGCCAAGGACAGTACAATTTGCTTTCATCATTGACTTTTCCCAAGAAAACAAGAAAAATTAAAAAATAAATTAAAGAAAGGGGGCTGTGGAGATAATTTTACCTCATGCAAATGCCTGTTTTTTTGAATGCTTAATTGATTATATTGATACTTCTCTACACCAAGGAAAACTACCTGAAGCAATGAAATGACTCTGCCATTCCTATTAAAACACATGGTTAGAAAACTGAAGCACATTCTTGGGTAAGCTTAATGTAGCAGTCTGAAAATGGTCTAAGCTGCTTGCCAGAGGCAAGAGCCTATGAGGAAAGAGGGAGAAGTCTTTGCAGTTAATGTAGTGAAGGCATTAGATTAGAGTCTAGCAGCAGGTTTTTTCATTGCTGCTGTTATTTTTGTAAGGACAAAGAGAATTGGTGTGTTAAAAATATTTATGAAATGTAATGGCAATGTATTAAATACTGAGTATCATGTCATCTGCTTAATTTCAGTCAGTCACTAAGATAAAACACAGATTTAAAAGATCAGAAAAGGGAAAAAAAAAGTTGTCTAGTAACACAGGGTTTCCCAGAACAAAAAAAAATTATAAAAGTGCATTTTTATTTAAAAAAAGAATTATTAGAAGAAACAAATTTCAATTTAAGAGGTGAACATTATTCCCTCTTAATGTTCCCACTTTCTTTTAGGTATTATAACACGATTTAAGGATAATTATCAGTTTTTGAGATTAAACAGCAATCAGGAAAAAATACTGATGAAAAGAACCCCCTTTTTTTAATTTCTAGGTTTACAGTTTCAATTTCATTAGAGTTTTGAAGATGATAACATTTTACCCCTAGTGCAATGGTACTTAAAGTCTTTTTGTGTGTTCAGCTGCCCATTCATTAGTTGAAATGTTCACTTGTCCTGGCAAATTGTATACTGCAACAAAAAAGGGTGGTGGAAACATCTTTCATGTGGTTTCCATTACACAGTCAATTTTCCATCCTGATATGATTCCCAGATTATAGTTTCTTACTAAGGTCTCTGTGCATTACTGCCTGCCCTTCCATCATTTGTTTCATGTGGTTTGGTAGCCCAATGAGTACGATTTTTGCCTCATTCTTGATAAAAGACCTGTGTTGACAGCACAGGATTTTAGGACTTGTCTGGGTTTATTGGGGCCCCAGCTGCTTTTACCCTGTTTCAGTAATTGTCTAGTGATCGAGTGTTTATTGCCTAACCTGTTTGAGAAATATTATGTATGGGAATATTATGTATGGTACAGGCCTGACAAACATACGGAGCCAGTGTGTAATGAACATCAACCTTTATGCCCTTTGAGGGTGGAGGAGTTTATTGTGCAGTTTTCAAAGTAGCTAGGAAAGAGTAAGAGGGAAGCAGACTGTGATAAGAAAGCATAAAGGTAGCTTTCCAAGTGGACCCTCAGAATCCCATGAACATTATTGTCCTTCCAACAAAGGACTGAAGATGCTGCTGAAACACTATACCCCTCAAACTCTGCTCCCATCCCTCCTCCAATCTGCTTGGGACAGGCTGAAACTGCCAACGTTAGGGTCCAAGAAATGCTGTAAGGGTAAACATAACACCAGACAAAAGGAGTGGCTAATAGGAAGATTTTTTTTTTTTAGTACAAAAATCTGCAGTGGGTTGAATGATTTGGAATAGTCAGCAGATTTGTAAATCAGGCATGACTGACTTGACTGCTTTTTATGACAAAATGCCTGGATTTTCAGATTACAGGATACTAGTGGATGTGATTTTCTTTGATTTTTATCAAGACTTTCAACGTTGTCTCCCACAATACTCTCATATCCAAGTTGGGATGTTACAGTCTGGATGGGTGGACAACTAAATTGTAAAATACCAGGTTGAATGGTTGGGCTCAGAGAGTAGGGGTTAGTGGGCTGGATTCTACCTGATAAAGAACTGACAAGTTGGGTACCACAGGGACACATCCCATTTAATATGTACCAGTGACTGGAAGATGATGATGAAATGTGTCCTCATCAAGTTTGCAGATGACACCAAACGGGGAGGATCAACCAATACACTCAGTGTCTGGGTTGCCAACCAGAGACACCTAGACAGGCTGGAGGATAGGATCAAAAAGGAACATTTTGGAAGTCAGCATGGACAAATGCAAAGTCCTGCACCTGAAAAAGAAAGAAGAGCCCCTGACAACAGGAAAGGCTGGGTATTGGAGGGAGCAGTTTTGCAAAAAAGGAGCTGGGGCACAGCAAGCTGAACAGGAACCAGTCTGCAACGAAGAAAGTCAA
>JAOXNO010000013.1:141714424-141725332 GCA_028565335.1 Limnodromus scolopaceus
AGATTTTCAAGACCCACCTGGATGCAGTCCTGAGTAACATGCTCTAGCTCTGGGCAATCCTGCTTCAGCAGGGGAGTGGGACTAGATGATCGCCATGGTCCCTTCCAACTCTAAAAATTCAGTGAAATTCAGTGAAATTCAGTGAAACATTTACCTGGGCTGTATTCCCTTATAGTCAGCACTGTCTAGACCACATCTAGAGTACTGCATCCAGGATTGGGTATCCCAAATACATGAAAGATATTGATAAACAGGAGCAAGTTTCACAGAGGGCCACCAAGCTGGTCTGGGCTGGAGCACTTACCATATGAGGAGTTGCTGAAGGAAGTGGTGTTCATCAGCTAGGGAATAAGAGGCTGTGCAGGACCTAAAACCAGCTGGTCAGTACCTACAAGGAGGCCATGAAGAAGATAGAGTCAAGCTCTTCACAGCGTTGCCTGATTGGAGGAAGAGACTCTGTGGACATGTATTGATGTAGGAGAGGCTCCAGCTGGGAATGAGAAGGTTTTTTCCCTATGAGGACAGTCTATCAGTGGAACAGGTTGCCAGAGGGGTAGTGTAGTCTCCATCCTCGGAGATTTTCAAGACTTGACTGGATAAAGCCCTGAGGAACCTGGACTGATCTCATTGCTCACCCTGCTTGCAGGGGATTGGATGAGGGACCCTGAGTTTCCTTCCACATGGAGTTACTCATCATTAGCAGCAATGCACAATTTACTGTTATATGGTGAAGAGTTATTTTCTCCTTTGATAACTTTACATCATGCCAAAGGGACCACTTTTGCTCACATTTCTAGTTTGATGTCTTTTCATGTTGAAAGCCTCAGGATAGAAGTACAGTTAGTTATTAGGTGATTTCAGTACCTTAATTAGCTATTATATTTAATTGTGCTTACATAAAGCTCAGTAAATGACTCAAAACAAACAAACCTTCTCTAATAGATAAGGGCATGTTGACACAATTGTGCATTAATAATGTTGTTAATTATATTTTTCACAGCAGTAGCATCCCTAGATACCAGTCAGGGTACGGGCTTATATTGTGCCAGGTAGTAAAGAAACAGAACAGTTCTCCTCCTACACTTGTTTGGAATTGTGGAAGATGTAGTTTCACTGAAGGACAATGCTGGAGGTTTAAAACATGGATTCTTTTGTGCTCAGTATTCAACTCTCATAAGGTGATGTCAAAAAGTACCAAAGGATGGTTTAATGATTTAAAAGAGAATTGACATGTGACAAAAATGTCATACCATTTTAGTGGAAGAAGGTGGTTTGATATGGATTGTTTGGTTTGTTGTTTTTTTTTCCTTTTTTCCAGTGAGAACTGAAAATTGTCAACAAATGGGAAGTTATTTAAAGCAAGAAATTGACTAGAGAAGAAAATAATTTTGAAAAGATTTTTTCATTTTTGCCTTACAACTAAATTCTGGAAGGTGGAATGGGAGAGGCGAGGTGTAAGACCTGCACTGATCACCAGCACAATGCTCCTGATGTTTGTGTGCACCAGAACAGAGAAACACTGAGAAATAAAAAGAAAAATATTATTGCAACTATAAATATAACCTACATAATCATGTGTAGCTGTCATCTTCCCTTTCTGCATGGAACTAAGGGGCAGATCCTACCTATGCTGGTTGCCTATGTGCCATTTTTTCTGCTAGCTGTGGATAAAAATAAGGATTTTTTTTTGTGCAGCCTTAAAAACCTCCATGGGAATGCAGCAAGTGTCATACATTGAATAACAGATGTGCACTTAGCTGAAAGTAAATACTGTCTCTTCCAAACAACGAATTGTTTCTAGAGGCCAGAAGTCAGCCAGGTGAGCCCTAAGAGTGTCCATTCTGCCTAAACTCAGTATGTTTCACAGCCATCCTTCTCCTGTTCATTATAGTTTTCACTCTCCTCTAAATATTTGGAAAAAGTTGGCAAAGACAAATGAAAAACATGCTATATTCAGCAAGCATTATAAATCACTCCATAAGGTGTAAAGCTGTACTATCACAAAGTGAAAAATATGAGTTTTCTTATACAGAGATGGAAGAAAAAATTATGGCCTATAATTAGCTTCTAAGGCTGTGCTTTGACATGCACGTAAATCAGCATATTCACTGGAAATAGATATCTATTCTTACCTGCTTTGTGCCCCCAACTATTTATTTTCATTCTCCCACAACACATTTAATACTAATATGATGCTATACTTAGTTATTTTTCAGAAGGACCAGTGCTTGAGCTGCATACCTTCATAAATGCTTATACTGGCCTAGTGTGAAGAGACAGGAGAAGAGAACAGGATGACGAAGATAAGTTCTTTATACCAGGCACAGTAGAAAAATAAATACACATAAAAACTACAGGACAGCAATAAAAACATGGAAGTATGTCACCATTCAGAACCAAATAGTGTGCAGACCATAGCAAAGAATTCAAGTTTATGTATTTCTTTATTTCCTTAGAGGAGTTTGTTGAAGTGTTGCGGCAGTTATTTCATATATTGTGATACCTTCTGGTGACAGTGGCCTCCAGAACTACTGCTCCTTCCCATTCCTTCCTTACAACTGTCTCCAGTACCATACCATGGGGTGCTGCAGTGGGAAACAGTTATGAATTACAGTCATCTGACAGAAAAGAAGAAGAATGGCTCTGTTTTATTTTTTAAAGCCAAATCAGTTCCTCACTGTATGTTGCAAGGTGGATGCACAAAAGGTTGTGTTGGCATAACCGAGGGTCCTGTATTGGACCACAGAAAGGACATGCACAATTTTATAGGCCTAAACCACAGCTTTTCAAAAGTAGGTTTATTACAATAATTTCTTTACTTCCAGTATGTAAATGTCTTGCTTTCTCATTAGGTGAAAGGGACCGGGAATGAGTATCTGAAAAGAAGCTGGATTTATGGAAATTCTTACAAATAAGAATATATGCTCAGATGCCAGAGGTTCTATGATGATTTAACAGACTTACAATGTCAGCTTTGGAAATTGGAATCTCTCCTGTTAGATTTTATATCAGGATTAAAAAGAAAAAGGAAATGTATTAACATTACTAATGGCCTGAAAAAGTGTATTTCAGTGGAAGCTACTCCCATATGGAAAACAATGCTAAAATGGTGGAAAATGTGTATTTTATTTCACTTTTATCTGCTAAATTTAAGCATTAATTTAAATTACTTCTGCAAGAAAATGTGGAAACAATTAAAATATTGATATTCAATAATTTATTGTAAGGCTCTGCTATCTTAAAGTCTCCCAGATACTGTCCAGATAAATATTCCACTCCTGTGTGGAGTATTGATTGGAGAAGTCAATGTGTTTTGATCAACAGAATATCCACAGCTACTCCAGAGGGTTCTTGCAAAACAAAATTAATTTGAGTAGAGGATTGTAATTAATATGTACTGCTCAATTTTACTCACTTAAAGACAGAATTCTTGGTCTTTGTTTTCTGTAGGATGCTGATGTGTCATCAATTTCTCTATTTCTTTGTCTGGTCTAAGAAGACTAAATAACATCTATAGATATACAGTGTGCCCACATCACACATTAAACAAACTTTGCTCTGTTTTTTACTGTATTATTGTAAGTGTGAGCTTTATGGTAACAGATTCTAACTGCACTTGGGTAGCTTTTTGCCTACAATGAAAAAAACAGTATTTCATATTATCAAGATATTTATTTTTAAACTTCATGAATACATTACAAATTATTTTGCATGTCCAGGCCAATCTTTTTGCCACAACATGTGGGTAATGTTGCCCCAGGCAACATTGAGTGGTTAGCTAACCTAATGATTCTCTATTAATTTTTATATATATAACTTTATGTATGTATAAATGATGCACCAAATTAGTGTAGGTGGTGGCAGTTAGTATGCACTTCTTTGTTTGCCAAGGGCTTGGTGCAGAATAGCTTGTGCACTGTAAATTTGCTTGATAGATCAGTGGTTCTTTTCCTCTCCTGTATTTAACTTTGTGACTCTCCCCCGTCCCCTTGTCCCCAGCTCTGAATGCAGCTAACATGGTCCCAGCCTCTGCTCAGTCCTGTGGGGTCAGGAGCGAGGATGTGGTAACAGACAGACGTCCCCATCCTGTGGGGAAAGGAGTGGGAGAGAGATTGCTTGGCTGCTCATCATTGCCACTCTTGCAGCACTGCCTTGCAGCTGTAAGGCGGCAGGCCTGAACAGAGCTGCCTTTTCCATCCCTCTCAGCGCTGGGTTTCAGCATCTCCTTTCTTGCTTTGCTTTTCTCCACCTCTTCTTAGGCAGCCCAGGCTCTGAGAAGCATCCTTGTTATCACAGACTTCTGGCAGGCTACCAAGATCATCTGGCATCACCATTGTCACACTCCCCAAAGGAGAACTCTACTCTTTTTGCTCATAATATGTCCCTGGGAGAAAGACATTCTCCAGTAGGAGGATATCTGGCTGCACATTAACTTCCCAAAAGATGAGCTTCTAAACTCACTTAAGAGCTGGTAACAGCTATAGGAAGCATTTTCCCCTGATGTGTGAAATGCTACGTGGGTCAAGGGGATGCACACAGTAAATGCTGTAGCTCCTCTAGCCCATTCTCCAAATGCCCTGCGAAGGTTGTGTAGGTGGTACGGAGTACCACAGAAGTGAGTGTGGGTGACACAACTAACCAGGAATGTTGTCTGGCATTCAACAGTGTACTGGGGAACGTGCTTGAAGCACAATCATCCCTAAGAGTTTATCATAGCTGTTTTCCCGTGGCACTGGAATTAGTCAGAATAAACCATAAATGAATGCACTATAATGTAACTATGAAGTTTCCCAGCTCATTTATTCAGATTTTTTCATTAATTAATGGATTTTTAAAGCCAGAAGGCATGATTAATTCACTTAGTTTGATCCCTTATATGTCACCCACCATAGAAATTTCTTCTGCTATTGTTTAGCTGAGACCAATAGCATGTTATTGGCTGAAGAATAGCTTCTGGGAAGAATCTTGTAATCAATTTCCAGGAACAAAAAATGGAGAATGAAACCACTTCCCTTCTCTGTAAATGTAAGACAGAATTTTAATTTTAAATCCTTGGGCTTTAGTTAGTAAACCCTTTTCTGCTGGATCAAAATTCATTTCAAATGTAGTATGTACTTTCTAAGAAACAGCTTATTTGCTGAAATCAAACAGAATAAACAGATTAAGCTACATGGTTGCTTAATTGTAATACATTTGCTCTTTTCTGTGGCTTCCTTCTATAGCTTTTCCAGTTTCCCACTCTTTTTGTTAAAATATGGTGAACAGAATTGTAATACTAGCTTCATTAATGATGGCCATTTTTTCTGAAGATAAAATGCTATCTCCTCTCCCTTTTCAATTATTCTGCTGTACTTGCTTATATTAAAGGATTCCATTAGTTTTTTGGCTTCTGCAAAGCACTGGATCATATTAGTTCACTTACTCACTGCAACGTATACATCATCTCAAAGTTAGAAACCTTTTTAATATCTGTTTTTTAGACACTCGTTTTATAATCTTGTACTTCATTGCATTAAAGCAGCTTAACTGGACCTACCCGGCAAAGAGATTCAGATCTCTCTGTGTGACTGCTCTGTCATCACTCTTTGCCACTCTTAATTCCTCAGGCATACTTACACCTCATGATGGAATATTTTGCACAGATTTCCCAGCTACCCTCAAATGACTTGCTTCAAAATCAGAAGCTAAACAGCCATTCTCAGACTGACCCTATCCCCAAGTTAATAATATCCGCTGAGATGCAAGGTAATTATTTTAGGAACTATATATGAGAATCCAGATACGCCTCTTACAGGATTTGAGCTGGTATTTCTTAACAGCATTTCATTCTGTTGTGCAGATATACCTTTAATGTTCTATGAAAATTTTTAAATAAGTTTATATTTCATTCTAGGTCATGAATCACTGGGCCTACAACCATGTAACTCGAAATTCAAATAGGAAAATAATATTTGACAATGATTCCCCACTGAAAAAATATATTTTTTTCTGAGGTACACTAGTTAGTCCATTCTTAGTCCATAAAATTTTTTAAAATATTTTTCTTTCTTACCTTCTAAACTGTCAACAGCGCAGATCACCAGTCTTCCAATTCATTCACTAGGAGATACTGTTAACTGAAACAGTTTAAGTTCATTTTAAATCAGATGGGGATAGATTTTACTAATATAATCTCTACTTTAAAGATAGAGAATCTTGCCAGTAACATGAGTAAAATTATTAATGAGACACTGTCCAATTGCTGGAAAAATTTTCTTTGAAGCAAAAATTTTGTAGCTGCCTTACAAATAAATGGATATATTAGAACACATTTCTGTGCAATAACTATATTAACTCTCAGTATGACCTTGAAATTTGCTGGGATTAATGGAGAAAGAGGGAGAAAAAAAGAACATTGAGAGAACAAGCCTTTCGTGCTTGTTTTTATAACAACATCACTAAAATCCTATGAATAGGTATAAAATCCTGTAGTTTTAAAGTACATTTTATGTGTTCATAAATTAAGTAGTAATTTTACAGTAAAGGAACATTTACATTTTAATTGCGCCTCATAACAGCAAGATCTAGAATAATTTCCCTGAACAAAATAGTGTTAGATATTTTTTTCCATCTCCTGAAATGGATCAACATCATAATGCTTTTGTCACTTTAAAAAAAAAAAAATCTTTTTTACTTAATAGGTAGAATATAACTCAAGAGAGAGATGAAGGAAATTATAAACTCCTGTGAAAACAATAGAGTGTTTTTATTCCTAGATACTCTAAAATGTTTTATAGTGTTTCAGAAGGGTGCAGAAAATTGGATCAGATGAACTGGTCTTTCTAGAGTGGATCCAGATTAGGAAGCAATTGCTTCCAGCTTCTTGTTGTTTCTCCACCAGAAATTATTGCTCATTGTGGTCTGCCATCAGGGCTTCTTAATCTTGTGCTTGGTGTCTCATCAGGTTTGTTAACTCGGACACAGAATCATTCTGAGAATGGCTGATTAACCTTTGATTTTGAAGCAAGTCATTCGTTGCTTGCTGATGAATCTCTGCACCATATTCTGCTATCCAGCATAAATATTCTGCAAGGTTGAACAGTGGCAGATGTTGATGAGGATGGAGCAGTCATTTAAAGTGATGTGCTTCTGGTTAGTTTATATGTCTTTTCTCAGTACAGTATTTTGAGAGAACCAAGGTGCAGCTGCACCCACAGGTGTGCTGTGGATTTCAGGAGACAGGAACATTGAATTGTTACAGAGAAGCAGTAGCAAGCAGCTGGGACAGAAGTATCTTAACAGATAGTATTTATTATCAGACCTGTATGTCCTTAAGCATTGTCTATACCACAATCCGTTTCTGTCTACACTCATGCTGACGTAGCTAAACTGGCACACTGATAATCTGGTAGCAGTTACATCAGTAAAAACCAATTCCCTATGTCCATTTCAGAGATCAAGATGGCTAATAACAGTAGAAGTACAGATACATTGATGCAATTGCATATACATTAGGTCATTTATGGAGATAGTAAAGTTGTTTAAGATATAGTACCTCTAGCAAATATAGCTATACCGATAGAAATGCTGGTAAAATGTATAAATATATACCTAAGATACCCAAACATTAGAGTAGCTGAGGAATGAACTCATTAGGTAAAATTCATCTCTGGGCAAGAAAACACTGCAGAAGACTGCTTCTCTAAAGCTCCGGTTAAACTCTTAAAATGAGGCTGTAATAGAAAATACATAGTGAAAGATTCATGAGTTTTCTCTGAAACTCACTCATTCTAAACATAACAGGAACTATTTTATTCATATGCTTGTGGAGAACAAAGGCAAGGTTCTGCACTAATGCAGAAATCAACTGTGGGGTGATATTTAATACGTTTCCTGTCTGCAGTACACCACCAGATAACGAGTCAATTATTTCAAGCTATTGCAAAAACACCCAAACATGAAGCAAGAACGTATAAAGAGAAGTAGAGCCTAAAAGAGATGGCAATTCAATCACTTCTCCACTCAACATTGGTAAGGCATCAGGTGGAATGCTTAAATATTTCTGGACCTTGTACATTAAGAATCTGTGAACCTGTGAAGCATAACTGTAGGAAAGTGATCACACAGAAAACATTCAGAATGAGAAAAAACTCAAATGAATTGCAATTTTTCAGTCTTTCCATGTCTGCTGTGAAAGAAGAGGGAGGAATGATCAGCTCTGCAGCAAAGGGGATTCATATGAGACATTAGGAAAAACTTTCTACCAGTAAGTTTGGTGGAGCATTAAGATCTGAGGTATGTGTGCAATTGTACTGATGAGGTTGAAGAATACAGACAAGCATCTGCCCAGCATCACAGACATACAGATGCTTCGCCTCGGAGTGAAGTACCAGATGATTTGGGGAAGGTCTTTCATCTCTGTTTGACTAAGGTCCCCACTATTCTATACAATTATTATGGGCTTTTGTTCCTTTTGTCTTATATGTTCCTATTTGTCTGGGTTTGTTTCATTTAGCATTTGTGGACTTTGCACAGTGCCCAACACTGAGATCTGTGGACGCAGTCAGAGCAACAATCTCCAGATGGACCAGGCTCAGCCCTGCACAGGCAGAGAGACTGTCAGAACGTGCTCTCTGTGCCCCTGTAGCCGTGCACCTCAGCACAGTTAGAATATTATTGTCTGAAAGTGAAAGATCCCAGCTGTCATGTGGCGGAAAGGAGAGCGTATGAAGTCAGGGACATCTCCAGTGTAGCTAAGCACAGTAGACCTCATTGAAAGCCACTGCACTAAGTGGAAATGGAGTTCAGTAAGGCTGGGACAAGTCCATAATGCTGTTTTTGGTGATGGAAGAAGGAAGCTGTCCTCTGCTTTATGTTTGTGAGGCATTTTTGAACACAACTACCAGTTCTTTATAATGTTGTATTTCTAGGATGTGGAAACAGCACAGAATCATACCTTTCTCCTCCTTAGCCAAAACTCAGCACATATGTGCCAGCAAAGCTCAGTACTTTTATCTCTTTTTTGTTGTTGTTTTGTGGGTATCTTCCACCCTAAAAGCATAAACTAAGCCTGGTCTGATGCTGAGTTATGATTAAATAGACCCCCTGCCATTCAGTTCCTTTCCATGAGCCTAAGTGTCACCAACAGCATAATATAAATAAGCCCAGGTTCAGTCTCTGAAGCAGCGGCCTGAAGAGGATCATGCCCAACATATCATTGCATAATTAGTGAAACAGGCATTTACCACTTGGGACTGTATATGTCTTAGGCTGCACAAAGCAGTCTAGACAGTGGTGCTTTGCATAAAATAGTCTGGGCAGTAGTCTTGAAAGATATTTTCCAATGCAGCTGCGTCTACTGATAAAATATCTCTAGAAATGGTAGCTCTGTAGTTCTTGTCAGGATAATATTGTTTTAAAATGCACCCTCTTCATTAGTTCAGAAAAGAAAATATTCCTGTATTTAGGAATAGAAGAGAACAAAAAAAGTTGATCTATACTTTTCCTTAAGGATCTGTGCCTCTTCTTTAAGTTAACATGCCTCTTAAAGTATAGCAATTTCCCAATGGTTTGATTGAATGCAGTTGATGTTTCCCCCTCACTCCCCCTTCATTCCATAATTTATTCCCTTAATGTTTCACAGAATTTTTACCTGTCTGCAATTTTATATGAATGCCATTTATAATAATTACATGCCAAATGGGTGACGTTAGAAATTAAATAATGGATTTGTTCTGTGTGCACCATCATGAGATGATATCTAGTGGGATTAAAGAGAAAACTCTATATTAATGTAACATTAAGTATCTAAAAGACTGACAAAAAATGTTATATAATTGCAAGTCTTCCTGTGTACCAGTTGGGCCTTGTCTATTACACTCGTGCACACAGATTAACCCAGACTTGTTCTTTTTCTGTGGAGTTCATAATATTTTCAGTGAGTGCCAATAACATCCTCTGTCTTTTTTTTTATTTGGAGGTAGGAAAGGTTGCTATTCCATGAAAATAAATTCAAATTTCACTCCAGCTGATATTAAAGTAACACAATGTAGAATTTGTTTCTCAGATGGAAGAAATTATAATCAATCTCACATTGTTTGGAGGTTGCCTTTGAGGAAGTTCTGAAGTTAAAGAGTACCTTGGCAGTGTGAATGAGACAGCTATGTCTAAAATAATAAACTTGTTCCCAGATACAGGATCAGATTTGTAAAGATGTAGGTTGGCTGAAGTGTGCACAACATGGACCAGATCTTGATCTGCTCATTATTTATGTATGCAGAAATGTTCAATTAAGTGTACATAAAGATGTGCACTGAAATGTGCGTATGTTGTGAAATTTAGCCAATGACATCTCTATTCTGCACACACTATTGAGAAATTCCAATGTCCTGTTTGGATCTGATGTTACATGGCTTAAATATTGAGAAGGATCCTATTTATTTCGGTTGAGTCTGTTAAGATTATGCTCAGAGCTTAGATAAGAAGCCGGTGATATTTAAAAGAGGATTGACAGTGGTTAGGCACCTTTGTTGCTGATACCAGCCTGTCACGCTGACCACTCTTTTCTAATTAAGTATTCACATTGCTGAACTCCTGCTTCTGCTTGGCTTCCTTAAGGAGCTAGTGGGAGCCATACAGGTTTCTCAAAGGGCAGTTCAGAGATGGACCCAAATATGAAATGCCTATGTAGAATGTCCCATGAATTATGCATCCCAGGCAGATTTCAGGTATACCTTAGTTCACTCCAGTATTTCACAGAATCACAGAATCACCTAGGTTGGAAGGGACCTTTTAAGATCATCTAGTCCAACCAATGGAAAAAAAACAAACAAAAAAAATAACAAAAAAACCCCCACACCACACAAAACACCACCCAACACTAATCCATATCCCTGAGCACCATGTCAACTTGTCTCTTGAATACCTCCA
>JAOXNO010000013.1:141726049-141762998 GCA_028565335.1 Limnodromus scolopaceus
CTCCCGGGTCCTACTCACCACACTGTTCTTGATACAGGCCAGGATGCTGTTGGCCTTTTTGGCCACCTGGGCACACTCATGTTCAGCCGACAGTTGACCAACACCCCCAGGTCCTTTTCTGCCAGGCAGCTCTCCAGCCATCTCCAGCTCTCCAGCATTCTCCAGCCATAATTTCACTCACATTATTCATTTGACAAACACAGGTGGATTTGTTTCCTTGCTTTTTCTGTTCTAATGCACGCTGGGATTCCTGTCCATATAACAAGTCTTCTACATACTATAAGAATATAAATGTCTACTGAAAGCTAAACAGAAGAAAATTATTGTCGGACTGGTCAGGTCCATGAGGAAGTTTGTAAGTAGATAAAGACTGTCAGAGAGAAGACATACATATTTTGATACGACGTTCCATCACACTTAATTTTTTATTGTTTGTCCCAAGCTATGTGCTCACTTGCCCTGAAGAAGGCTTTAAAACTAAACACTAAGCGCAGAAGATCGTAGGACTTATCGTACAAGAACATTAAAATTGAAAAATTGAAATGCTCTTGAGCTAAGCTTCTGTTCCTAATTAGTGCCACAGTTATATTTGCATTTAATTTAATGCACATGCTGAATGACTGAAGCTAAGACACTATACCTATGTTTTCTTGAGTATGAGACGTCTCAGGCGATATTGTTTCTGAGCACACTGATGTTGAAATGATATGGATGGTTTCTTTCACTGTTTTCCTCCATAACGAGGCCAAGCCACCTCAGCATTACAAGGAAAGCTGAGGTTTGCAGTGCTACAGCACAGCAGCGAACCGACCCCAGCCTGTTGGTCATATCGCAGGTAATGAGACTTCACGATATTAGGATAAGGGGTAGAAAATGGCTTTAGGGAGACAAGCTTGTTGCTGATGAATCAGGGTTTTTCAAAATTGCTGCTAAATCATTTAGATGTCCTAGTCAAAGGCCAAAGCAAAAATCATGCCTTAAGATCTCCTTTGGAGGAGATGGCCAGAGACTTTGTGACCCCTACTTGTTTATATATGACCTTTAGATGTAGAAGCTGGAGAAGGGTACAAATGTGCTGAAGACCTTGTAACCTTTTGAATCTCATATTTTACCTAGAAATAACAACAGTATAGACTATTATAAATGTGCCATTATATGGAACTAGGATAGCACATTACAAAGAAAGAAGACGAGGAATTTGTGATTGAAAGGCCAGGTGGAAGCCATTTACAGTTGCCAAGATTGAAGAATAAGAGACAAAACGACCTGAGTTCATCCAGAGAACAACTGGTGAAGAGGAAGACAGGACCTTCTGATGAAGTAAAATGGCCACTAGGGTGACTGCAACTACAGGACACTTGCAACTACTACAAGTAAGGACACTTGAAGGCAGCAAAGACCGTGGGATCATTTGTGACCTAATTATGTAGAAAGTTCTAGGAATAGGTGTGTGCATGTTAATGATGTTAGGAAAAACCATGAATATATAAAATTTTAGTGAATATAAACTCATCCAATTTGTTGCCAGGAGGGAGCACATAGAGGAGAACAATATAGAATATCTGCTTAATAGTCCCATTGGCTATTGAGTCTAGTTTCTTTGTTTCACTAATATTAATATAAGGATAACACGGATAGTGCCTTTTCCTGCTGATGGCAGACCACCCCATCCCACAATAGATGCCATCCTGTGCTCTCTGACTCTGTATTTGTTTGGGTTTTTTTGACCACAGCAGCAGCAGCCAAAAAAAATTTCTGGTAAAGAAAAAGGCAATGAAGTAGTTTCATTACCTCTTTCAGCCTTGTACTTAATCACATAACTAATTTCCCCATGACAAAAGTAATTTTTTTTCCCATTTCCCCCTATTATGGTATATGTGAGTGTCAGAAATGCCTCTCTACCCTAGATAAACATAAAGCTTTCAAGTAGCTTAGACTAAATTTCCATAAAGTCAGCCTAACATGCTCTTCTTCTTGAGGAACAGCCATTTGAGATTCATCCAAGGGTCACGTATTTTTATAGAGTTCAGTGAAGAACCTTAGAGGCAACAAAATACTTAGCCTGCAAAATGCACAATACATTTGTAATAAAATTTGGATTGGAAAATTTCACTCCATTGATGCTGCTTTTTACAGCTCACTGCTTTATTTAGAAATATTAAAAAATTCGATGTTAGAGGTAAGTTTTGGAATAGATTTAATCTGAGGCGTTATGCCAGGGAAATGACACAAATTTAAGTTACTTCATGTGTATTCTATTTAATATTTTTGTTGTGTCCATAGGGATACCTATATGCTGCAAATTACTGTAGTGTGCATTTCTGCAGGCTAGGCAGCAGTACAGAAACCGGGAAAACTGAGTCCTGCAGACATACACAGAGTGCATTAGTGTAGGCATACAATTCTATCAAATAACCACCAGTTTTCATTGGAATACTTCAAAGCACTTTGCGATGATAGTTGTTCTCATGTTCAATTTTTCTATCTCCAGTGGTTGCAGTGCAACCTCCAATTTAAAAGGTGTGGGCTTAGCTGAATGATAAACATTGTGATCATAACTTCAAAGATAAATTCTCTTTAACTAGGACTGGAACTGCTTCTCTTTTCTCTCTGGATAGAGAAAGCTGAATGTATGATGGTTAAATGGAAAAGAATTTTCAAAGCCAATCATTCTGGCTTTTAGGACTATTTTGTTGTGAAAATGAAACTCATTACAGACAAGTCCTTTTGTTTTCCTATCAGTGATATTTTCTGTTTTCTCAGCAGGATGAGATAGCTCATTCTCATTGCTTAAATAATTTAGAAGGAAATTTAAACTCTACAACAGAGAATTTTGGAAAGAACTAGCTTCCAAAGAGTCTTGAAACATCCTCTGTGTTCTTAAATAACTCTAGGCTGATCTATTTTCTTCTGTACTTGCTTAGCCCTTTTCGTTTCTGAAGGCAGTTTTTATTTTAGTTTTTTTTTTCCCCCTCATGGGAATGAAGTGGTTTCCACTTTCTAAGTAACTATCCTCCATTAACAGAACTCTTAAGACTAAATTTGTTGTATCTATGAGAATACATTGGATCCCCCTAGAGAATTTTTTCCAGCTTTCTTATTATCAATTCTAAAACTGCTGAGTTTACCCCATCATACTTGTTACGGGTTTTTCATTTTGAGCCTTTGTCCGGAGACTCTGATTTGAAGTATTTCTTTTCTTTGCATTTTTCCATAACTTAATCTGACAGAACCCAGCAATGTAACTTGGCATTTTCATAATTTGGTATTTAAATCACAGAAATAGTTTAATTCGAACTTTTGAGTGCTTCATTTGTCAGGTGTGCCCTGCAGAACATTCTGGCTGTTACAGCTGTATTGTAGCTTCTACATGTCTTTCTCAAACAATTACATTCAATCAAAGATATTAGAGAACCTCTTTGCTTTCAGTGTAATTGTGATGTAAAATAGCTTTTCACAAAATTGTTCATTATGTAAGATCATCCTGGAGTGAGTACAGCTGGAAGGTACTCTGCAGCTTCAGGTTACAAGCTCTCAACTTCCTTTATTTCATCAGTGGAGGAAGATCTAGCCTGGCTCATTACAGCTGCTTCCATGTACACAGACTACTCGTAGAGCAGTCTGACTTGCAGAGTACTCTGAGAAGTGGTGATCGATATTCAACCCACTAAGTAGGAGATGGCTGCCTGTCCTTAGGGAGGCAGAGCTAAGAGGGAGAAATGTGATTTCCTGAGGTGCTCACTGTATGTCACTTTTAATTATTAATGATTGTATCAGGTTTTCATTGAAGCAATCTAGGGAGTAATCTCATTTGATCAATCCACAGAAACATCAAATGAATGATTTCAAAGATAGTTTTTTAGTCTTTCAAACTTCAAAAATATACTGTAACTTGTTTTCTGACTGTTGTTACTTGCTGAATTTTTCCTTCTCTTATGACACATATTCTAGGAAATGATGTCAGGGCCCTGAATGCACCTGTGAGCTCTGCAACACCCACCTCTGAGGAGTTTGGCTACCTGTGCTCCAAATGTAGCTGTAAACCATACCTGTTGGAAGACAAGATGGGAGCTACAGAGGTGTTTGGCTTTCTCTGGGCTGCTGGTTGACTCTGGTTTCTGTCACTGGCCTGCGCTGCTCTTCTTGTTTGAGTGCTGTGGAACTGTCCTCATGTCAGATCTTGCCTGCTTCATTGTCACTTCTGCCTTCCCTTGGGGACCAGTCCACTCTAACAGCAGTTTATCCATTTATTTTCATCACTATATTTCCACTAAGGTCAATAGAAATACTCAGGGTATCAGAAGCAGTTCAGGGTAACTCATGGTTAAATCTGGACATGCTTGACCATCCATAGTGTTGTAAATTAAATTGCTATTCCAAAAGACTGGACAGTACATAGTGAGCTGGAAGTAAAATGACCATCAGCTTGGGTCAGTTTGAACTCTCCTTTGTAGAATGAGTGTGGACAGCAGTTACTTTTGTCTTGAAATGTAGTTGATTGTCAAAAATCCTGCAGTTCAGTCTTCTTGTTATGTGCCTTTCTGACTTTAAAGAATGATGACAAAACTGCTAGTATATTGTCAATGATACCTTAATTTCTATTTTGGTTTAACTTTTTATCGTATTCAGTAAAACACGAAAGTGGCATTAACCTCAGTGATATGCAAATGGCAAATGATCCTTCCTACTTAACATTCCTGATGAATAGAAAATTATACTAACAACTTTCATTATTCTATTCATTTATTACTGGAAAATAATTAGAAGTGAATGACTGTTAAAAGTTTTTTCTTTTGTAAAAATGAGACTTTCATCTTTTTTGCCACATTTATTTTCAACAGTAACTATCTGCCTTTGTAGCTTTTTCTCACACAAACACTTTCCCTCCACCGTTACTGACACAGGAGTTTGAACATTAAAAATTTAAGAAAATAGTAAGAAAAGTCTTTAGAAATTCTTTCTGCTCATTGTTCAGTGCCTTTGATACAAGTTACCATATCCTCTAACTGAGATCTGAAGCTAGAAGAAAAGACAAAAAAAACCTTTGTTGGAATTATAAAGCATAATTTTGCCTCTGTTTTGGGCTTTGTGACCTGCAGTTTGGTCAATATACATAACATATTTTTCATTGGGCTTTTTAATACACTTGTATGGTCTGATAAGTATCAGTCAGCACTCTAGGGGTCATGTATATTTTCTTATTTGTTCTATAACCTAATGAGGGGAAAAATGTCCTGGATGGATGTTAGAAAACCATATGGAATATGAAAGAACACAGTCCGGTTACTCTTAACTCATGTGTTTAACTTATTTTAAGACCATAGAAAGCACTACATATGGAAAAATATGTGGACTTTGATGCCTACTTGCTTTTATATTCTTCTTGGCTCCCAGTTACTCATCCAGATAGACAAGACATGTCCCATAGGTACTGTGCCATTTTTACCAGTCCTGCTGAAAAGCTTGGATATTTTTGCATGAAAATAGGCACATATGTTTAAGTATGGGAATTGAACTCAGCTCTTTACTGACAATAAGTGATATTGATTTCTATAATTCCATGTAGACACCTAAATTTAAATGTTTTAATTTGGAGCTGAATCTCATCCTCAAATTCACCTGCTCAGAGACTCTTCTAGATCTCTTGAAAGATTTCTCTCTTCCTACTTTCCTATAGAAAGCCTCATTTTACCTTAATCGTGTGTAACTGAGGGGCAAAAATGTGCTTGCAATCATTCGTACCTAGTCCTGGGACAGGATGGCACCTAGAGTCCACCTGGATTTCAAGAGGACCAACAATGACTAATCTACCTGAAATCTTAGGCATACTGGAAGGCACCTCCATATGTGGGAGATTTGTCAATTAAAATCTAATCTACCTCGCGTATAAATGATACCTGTCTGGGGTGATCAGAGGCATCTATAGCCAGATAATTTTTATTGTTTCGGTGGATAAGACAATTGATTTATGACCATTTTTCACTATTACATTGTGCGTAGCTACGGACTGAAATGATCACTTGATGCTAAGATGACATTTGTGCTTGGAGATATGCAAAGTCAGGGGACTGGCTCTGATTCTGAGACCAGCTGGTAAAGTCTGGTGACCTCCATATCATTAAACTCTCTTTGCTTCATATTGAGGGTATTGGAAATGGAGCTTGAATGGGCTAATTCACAAACTGTGCCTGTGAATTGTTTGGAAGGAGTACTAATTCACCTAGGCTAAAAGTGTGCCAGGAACCACTGTAACAACTTAATAGTACTACAAATTATAACATTTCAGCTACAAATTATAGCCTAGCTCTACCTTGGCATTGTTCACTTACTAGTGTAGATGTCTCAGGAGTACTAAGAAGAGTATTGGAAGGACTGTATGGAATTTATAACTGTGTCTCCTAAGGAAGATTTTGGCAAGCAAAAGTTAAGGCATTCACCACAGAAAATTATCAAAGCTCTTTTCCAGTGAAAATATTCTGTTTGATGTTTTTTGTCTCGATATCTCATTTCACCCTAGAGAATCATACAACAGTCAGCAAACTTCATACAGAAATAACATGGTGCCCATCAAAGAGGAGTAGTCTGTTCTAGAGTGTAGTATGACAGCTATTTACCAGGGAAAACAGCATTGCAGATCTGTGTAGGAGTGGGACCAGGTTAAAATCCTGCATGCAAGGTAAATACAGAGAGACTGTACGGAGGTAAAAGGAGATCAACAGACCTGAGGTTATTTGCTTTGTGGAAAGTTAGCTTTAAAAATCTTACTTTGTCTCTTTTGCTAACATGTCTTGTCTCTAGTAAAATCTGGTTATCTGAATGTAGCATTTGAAAGGACACCATACCCTGAAACATCATTTTAAGGCTAAGCTGCTGTAGAAATCAATTCAGTGAATCAATCCCTGATGCACGTACAGTCAGTGTTGACTCACATATCCTGTCCAAGTGCTGAGCAGGCCAAATCTTTGCATATGCTTCCATCTTGGAGAAGGCTTTGTGTGGGCACAGTGGCTTTCCTGCACAGAGTAATTACCAAGACTCTTCAAATTGTGAACTGCAGGTCTTGTCCTCATAAGAAATTGCACTGACTTAAATAAAGGGATTATTATTAAAGGATTTAATTATATTCCTCTGTGAACACTTTTCATTTAGAAGTAGTTTATTTCAAATTTTGCAGGGGTGAAAGGAAGCACTCAGACAGGGTAATCTTAATTAGACGCTGGTGGGTGTAGAGAGTGCTGACAGTAAGGTTATTCTGAAAAGGAGACAGACAGACTTTGACAATCCATGAGAGATGACCATGTCAGATAAAATGAAAAATGTATTTTCAGTGTAAAGTTAGCAGGATGCAGGATGCAAGAGTTGCTTTTGGCCTGATGACAAGACAGAAAATAGCAAATTACTCAGACTGCTGCTTCTCAACTACATGAAGGCAATGCTGTCAATTGCTTCACACCACTACTTAATTTCTATTCTATAATGGATGTATACGTTATAGCTATCACTGATTGAAATGAAAAAGAATTTTATCCACATTTTTAATTTTTTTTTTAAATGTTTCTACTGAGAAAAATAATACTGTCATTAAAGCTAAATGGGGCTGTAAGTAGTGCTGCATCTGCACTGCTATGATACTACAGTCCCCAAAAAACAGTTGCCAACCATAGCTGCTATCATTGTATAGGATAAGCAAGTTAAAATAATTATTTTCTCCTTTAACACCCCTTTCATGGATTTGTGTAGTTCAAACTTCAAAAGTTGAGTAACCTTTCTAGCATGTTGCCGTATTTTTCTTTGCTTTACATAACAATGTACATGTTGATCTGTGGCTGTTTAGTTATTTCTTTGAAATCCCTGGGAAGCCTTTGCCCACCTAGAACTTTTCATTTACAGCTGAGGATAGAAGAAAATGGGCATGTTTGGAGACCTAAGTAGAATACTTTTGAGACTGTTTGTGTACTGTTGCACGCAAAAGAGCTGTGCAACATGTGGAAAAAGTCTGGAGCTGACTGAACTGGAACTGTTCCAACAGTTTGAAACACTTCTTGACAAACTGAATGAAAAAAAGAGAATCTAGTACATGAAATAGCTTTACATGAGGAGTACAAATATCTCAGCTGTTACATGATCATGACCATCAGCACAATATTACCTGAGACAGGTTACATGACTGTGTGGTCTAATGTCACATTATGGGTCTGTCCAGGAACTTGCCTTACACTTTTAGACTTCCCTGGCAGCTGACCCGAGGTGCCCTGTCCTACTTTGCTTCATGCTCAGACATACACTCAGACATACACTCAGATGTACACACATTCATGCTCAGACAAATGGGTCTCTCAGCTGACCTCCAGGCTTCATGGTCTCCACAAGGGCTTCTTGGGACTTCCTGGCCCATCCAGTAGCCAACCCACAGACCCTCTTCTCTCTCCAGGATCCAGGTTTGATACCTGGCTCCCAAGCTCTTTTATCCTACTTGCAGGGTTGCTTTTATTTGAAAAATTGTAATTTTCAGCTGGCCTGCATAGAACTAAAACTTGATTTTGCCATTTTTAAATATAATAAGAATAAACTTGAACAAAAATCTTTTGCAGAACCACACAAATTTAAATGGGGGATTCTCGTATGCTAGCTCTCTCCTCACAGGCTAACAAACTGGACTTTTTCTTCAGCCAGAGAACAGCTATAACCAAAACTAGCTGAAAATCCTACTCCTGAATAAAACTTCTTTTTGGAGAAGCTTGTATTGGGGAATTTTTATGGTACCCCTCGAGGCCAATTAAACACACATTTGTGCTTAAATATAAAAGAAAAATTTAATGAATAATACATTATGCAGAGTCCTACCACAATACACAGTCCTATATGGAGTCTGCAAGCAGATTCCTTATACACTTGCAGCAGCACCAGTCCCAAGAGTGGTTGCATTGAGCCCCTCAGCCCCATCATGGGTCCATGCCCCGAACCAGCTCTGCTGTCCAGAAGTGGTCCCTGACTTGGGCCCCTACGCGCTCCTATTCCAGGATGTCTACAAGACAAGGGTGAGGCTGTTTCTTATCTCATCACTGAGGGAAACTTCTATTCCTTGCAAGGAGTCTGTTCTGACTCTGGCATTGCTGCTTCCAACCAGTTTAAGAGCTTCTTGTAGCTGGGCCTTCCTGCCCTCCATGCCTGATCATTCTTCAGTCACAATTTACCACTGCTGAGCAGTTATAATTAGAATTTCCCCTTCACTTTTCTTCTCCCTTTATTACTAGAGAAAAAGTAGACAGATTCTTTTCACTAGATAAATCTGAGACTTGGTGAATATTCATCCATTTGAATGGTGATTACCATATCCCTGTCATTTGCTCACCAGTTTGAGAGATCTGAGTCCCATTGTGATAAAAAAATTCTTAATATTGTGTCTATGAATATCTACAAAAATAAAGATTTTTATCAGAAAAAATGAATCAAAGACTTCCTGGTGTTCATCAATAATGAACAAAATTACTCTGAGTTTTGAAGTATTTCTTAAGCCCCAAGTACAAAGTGCTCAAATATAGATGCATGGTTTTATGTATCTACTGCAAATCTTGTGAGTATGGAAGCATTTATTAGAAAAAGAAAGAAGGAACACTAGATTTTAAGAGGCACATGATTTTTCCAAAAGACACTACCTTTGAGCTACATCAGATTATTAACAGACATGTCTTCTGAGGGGCTGTGCTTTATGCTATATTCTGAAATAATTATGATCATTATAAATTTTTAATAAAGTTATTTTTTTTTGCTCATGTGTTTATAGGAATTTATCTTGCAGAAATACAAGCAATATCAACTAGAACTGGAGGAGAACACAGAGCTTCTGTCCACACCTAAGTGTGGACATAAAACTGTCTCACCACCAGCTGAGGAGCCTTTGGTTACCTTTCATATGCAATGGAGAAATATAGGCACCTCCAAAAGACCAAAAGAAGATTGAACTCCATTAGTTGAGTGGAGAGTCCTAACTCAGGCAGTTTAGGTAACACCGTAGTTTTATGGGGTATATCGGGACTGAAAGGTTTTAATATTAAACTGTTCAGGTTAAATTTAAAAAAATATTATCATATTCTAATGATAAGTATTTCACTTGAAGCTTCCTCATCTTCTTTACCCCAGCTTCCAGAAAAGTGAGTGCTTCAGTGCCCACACTGTGGTCAGGATACAGGGCAGTTACCAGGACAGCAGGTATACCGTTGTCAGCTTGCTCAGGGGCACACTGTGACCTTGAGTGATGGTTATCATTATAGCATTTACGATTAGCAGTCCTGCACTTGGCTGTTTTTAAGCTAGTCTCAAAAAGCATGTAAAATAAAATGCCTGTGGCATATTGGCTATTTGAACTCGTGGTGGTAAGGGCAGCCTGAATGAGCATCCCAGTAAATTAACTAACTGCACTTGTGAAAAATGCTGATAGTGTCGAAAAGCACATTACTACTTGACCTCTAACTCCAAGCCTATTGCAAAAGCTTCATTTCAGTTGCAGCACCACCTTTCCTGTAGCAAGTCTTTTATAAACCCCTGTGCTGGGTCTAGCAAGCACTGTGTGTAATCAGCATTTCCAGGGCACTTTGTTCTCTTCTTTTTCTTCTGGTAATTATTTGTTGCCACCTTCCACATTTTGTCTCTCCTTGTGCCAGCCAAGTTGATCTATGCATTTTTTTTAGGCTCAGCTTGAGGTTTCTCATGTTTCACCTTTCACAGAATTTCTTCATTTCTGCCCGGTTCCAAACCAGTATCTCCATTTCTCCCTTTTCTACTCCTTTCTTTCCCCTATCACCTCACCTCATGTGTTTTCACATTGCTATTGTTGGAGTTGTGCTAGCACCCTTCTTTCTCCTGGAGGACTCAGTGTAGTTTATACTGTTTCGTATAAGGGCAGTGTAATGTCCTAGATGTTGCAATTGCCTTTCACTGTCCTTTGGAACAGAATCACAGGTATTCAGACTTAGAATTTGCCAAAACTCAACATTTGTCCTTGATGAGAATTTTTACATTCCAAAACCCAACTTTCTGAATGAAGAAGGAAAATCCAACAGGTTTTTAAGTAATGTTTTTAAGGAATATGGTTTTGCAAAATAATATTGTTTTGAAAGCTTGCATCATTTAATGTTGACAAAATCAAATTGCTTAATCTTGATGATGGAAATATGATATAAACATGTTAAACTTTAAAAACAACAGAAAGGTTGAAATAAGATGAAATTGTACTAAAAATAAACCTGTTAAAGTTGTGTATTTCAGTATCCTCAGCTGTCCAAAGAATTAAAAAAGTAGTATTTCCAAAAGCTGTCAAAATAGACACATGCCTGAAAAAAGTTCCAATTAAACTTTAGTTTTTACTGGAAATTTTTTTGATCTAGTTTTCTGTGAAACTGATTTGATCTAGTTTTCTGTGATACATGCCATACATCACTGTAATTTTATAAGCAGGAACTTCTCTTACCAGCAAGGAGAGCTGGTTTTGCTCTGTTGTCCTCAGAAATGCTGAATGGCTGAAGGCAAAAATGACTAGGAGATACTAAATGGGAAGTATTCTGTTGTAATATATGGCATGATTTTATTTTTCAGCAGGTTTTTTTTCTATCAGAGAACTTCCAGCCAAATGTTCATGATATTTCTTTCAACAGAACAAGAAGAGGAAGCTCCCAATACTCTCTGCTATATCTATGGCTTTTCCATTTTTAAATGTTAACACAGAGGCTTCTGGGAGCTGCAAATTCACTTTCCTGTTTGGAAATGCACATAATGAATGCTTGATTTTGTGTTGCTTAGGATGGCAAAAACATAAATAAAACATATGAAGAGCTTTTAGGTAAAAGAACAGGAAAAAAACCCCAACTATTCTGGTATTATTTTATTGTTTTGTTGGCAGGAAAATATTGCACTTTGGGAACTGTGGTTGAATAACTTATTCAGGCGCTCAATAAAGAAGGGAATTGAGCACATACTGGAACAGACTCAAGTTTTTTTGCCTTTCTTGTTTGTTTGTTTGTAGAGTTATAACTTTATAGATAAATGTAGTATTCATTCCCCATAAATTGAGGACTAAGGACTGTAATTTGCTACACCATTTTACACCATGTTCATGCTCAAGAGAATTCCTTATGACCATTAATATGAATGGAAAATTTAATATGTTTTCCTGATGAAATGAGGTTAATTTGAACTCTATTTCACTTTATTTGTATGGCAATCCCTTCTTGATAACTTTGAAATACATTGGCTGATTTCATTGTCATTGAGATGGGTAGAATTCTTTAAGATAATTATGTCCCTACAAATTTACTGAAAGACTGACTGACTAAAAAGAAAGGCCCAAAATAGCGCCTCTCTTGAGGCTAAAGGAGGGTGAAATCAGCCATTACACATTCTCTTTGGGAGCAGGCAGCCATTTCTTATGCATGTAGTTCAAGTCCAGTGCATGTTTTCCTCTCGTTGTATGTGTATTTCATAAAGGATCATCTGGTGAGCAGCAGAGGTAATTTTACCGGGGTTATGTAGGTTATGTATAAAGGAAATAGAACTGTATTTCCTGTATAAAAGAAATATAAAAAATCAAGTTTCATTAGCTCTACTGCCTATGGGACAATGCAATACTTCTATCTTCAGGAGTCCAACCAGTAGGAATATCTCTTCCTCCAATTACCTAGATGGATTTTTAAAACATTAAAACTGCAGTTCAGTATTGTATGCATGGCCATGTGTGGTCTCTAAATTGTGGTATCCAACTGCTGCAGAAATCAAACACTGCTTATCTGTGAATTCCGTTTTGTGTGAAAATTATGTGTGCACAAAGAGAATTGCTCCTGTCAAAGGTCATTTAGCTCTCAGCTCTTTGAAAACATCACCTCTTAACCATGAGAAGTAAAGAATTTGTGCAGAATATACTTCCAAGTTGCTTTGACCACAGCATCTATTCCGATCTGTTACAGATGAAGTGTCGTCTGCACTTCAGACTGTAATGCAGTATAAATGTTAACAGATATAAACAGTTAAAGCACAGCAGCACGGTGATCTGCAAAGGCTAGTTTAATAGACAGGGAAAAATGAGCCTTGCTGGATGTCTGTGCAACTTTCAGGGTGCGAATAGTTCATCTGCAGTACAGACTTTCATTAAGTGACTCTGGAGCCTGTGCTGCATTTTTAAAACTGCTGCAGGCACTTCAGCAACTCGTTCTAATTGCAAGACAATGGGATTTGATATTGCAAATGCTGAAGTACTTTAAAGTCTGAATCTGATACATATTTCAATTTTACCCTTAACAAAACCTACTCAGAATACTTTAAAATGTGAAAACTTTCTCTAATAGTTCTGGCTTACTGTTAAAATCTTCTAACTAAGAGAGTTTATTAGCCTTTGGCACAAAAATATGAACATGAATATCAGGCTGAAAATCAAAAGAAAGCCAAACAGAACTGAAATTGAACTACTTAGAATAAAGAGGACTGAATGAAAATATACAAAACACAGTGAGTATAAAGAGTAGGCATGCAAGAAGCAAATAGTGTATATAAATTAGTAATCAAAAGAAAATGTAAAGGAATGATAACTTGAACCTCAGTACACCTCATGCTTTTCAACATCCCAGTGAATAAAACCTGTGTAGCCTCTGGCCCTAAGATTCGAAACAATTTTCAAAATGCTATTGCTTTTTGTGCATCTGCCTAATAGTCTATCAGTAAGAGTCTTAGGTATACAGACAGAAAACTCCTAGAAAATCCCATAGCAGAGAACTTTGGTGGTACTACTGCCATGAGGAGTGGATGGGAGAAAAAATAAAGGGGAAATTTCTCTATATTTCCAGCCACTATGAAGCATAAAAAAAAATTCTCCATAACATCAAAAAATTTGTGTCACTCACAGCTCCCAGTAGTTATCAGTTACTATAAACCTTGAAAGCTAAGAGAACTAAGGTTGGGAGCTACATTACAGGCAGAAAATCGAAATGAAGAATGTATAGGAAGGAATAAAAGAGTAGTGGAAGGAGACTGACTGTGTGAGTAAAGACTAATAGAATTTCAAACCTGGATTAGACTAAGGACAAATGGAACACTTAGGTATACCTAATTGTTATAGTGGTAAGATATGGGGCATGAAGAGAGGCAGAAAGGTGATTATTATCCTTAAGTCCTTTAACAACTTGGGAAACTATTGCAAGGATGGTCCCGGAGCTGAGCTGTTACTCTAGTTGGACTCTAGCTAAGAAGCTTAGGTAGAGTGATGAATCAGGTGACTGAATGACTTCTGGGGAAGAAATATGGAAAACTGAAAATGGTTAAAAATTCTGAAGTTAAGATTTTACCAAAATGATTGCCCAAACATGACTTACAGGGCAATGGGAGGTTAACAGTGACTTACAAGGGAAGCTCTGATCTCAGCAAATTGAAGAGCAAGTACTAAGAATATTCCTGGGCACTGCAATAAGTCACTTTAAATTGAGATGCCACTTTTTGAGCAACAGACTAAATTTGTGAAGGTTAGACCATCCATCTTCCACACAAATAACTAAGGGGGAGTAGGGAGTCTCAGCCTTGCAGCCTATTGATTCTAATTGATTATTTTTATAATTTATATTTAAGTAGGACAAAGGATCCTGCAGACATGGACCCTGTCCCCAAATGTTATTGTTTAAATCCATATTATATTTTCAAAGGCTAGATAGTGAATATTTTTTACATGAACAAAAATGATGCAAAAGAAAGCTTGAATATAATTACTCTTTAGTTTGATGCAATGCCATCACAGTATCCAGAAAATGAAAAAACAACCATCAGCCATCTTGCTTTCATTCAACATATGTGAATACGTTAGATGGGAAGTGAGTTGTTCTGTTGTGTTTTTAGGCCAAAAATTACAGGTGACATGTAACTACATTCTTATGTTGGCAACAAAATCAAAGTGACTGATGCTGAACGCTGGTGAATCTCCACAATAGTCTTGATTTTGTGCTGAAAAAACATACAATGCTTTAAGAACAGCTAATTTCTTATGGGAATCAAGGATGCAGATTTCTGAACTCTCAGCAGAGATCCTGTAAATCTCTCTAGTGTTGCTTTCTTTAAAGGACAGTATTTACTTCCATAATACTACAAACGAATCAGCAAAGAGATTCAGAGAATAAGGTCTGCAAAGGATGCCCAAGTTTGGATTCTTGTATTTTATTTTTTTTTCCCTTTTTTTCTGGTACATGTTTCTAAGATACTGTTAAATGATATATGTTATCCCACATCCTTAAGGTGTTATTCTTGCTATTCTGCTTCTTTGTGAAAGAGAAAGACCTTTCTCTTTTTTGATGTTGGAACCACTATGTAGAGAAAAGCATTTTATACACGTGTCGCTAAACTTTAGAGATGAAGTGTGTTAATTCCCACCAAAAGGATGAAAGTAGGAATGAAGACAGAACTAAACTCACTGGAATATTCACAGAAAAGGGAAAAAGAGGGAGAAGGAGAGGAAGTGGGAAAGGAAGACAGAGAGGGAGAGGAGAGAGGGAGAAGAAGAAGAGTGAGAAGAAGAAGAGTGAGAGGAAGAGGGAGAGAGAAAAGAGCTTTCAGAGAAAAGAATTCTGAATCAATTTGAGCAGCTTTCCTGATTTGTTTTGTCTTAAATTATCAACCAGCTGAATATTAAGGAATAAAGATTTCTCAGCTGAAGGCATCTCAGAAGATTGGGCTGCTGGTGCAATTATGACACTTATTCTAGATTTTATGTTTAAAGAGAAAACCTATTGCTATTAAGCTAAGGAGATGTCAGAAATAGCAAGAACTCCTCAAACTATGCACTTGTTCTTCAAAGTGAGAACAAGTCACTTTGTTCATCAGTGACATATGTATATGGTATCTAGATTGAGACTACTATGCAGAAATTAAAACTTTTGTTACTCAAAAGTGAAACAGTGCCAGAGGTGGAGCTGGGCTTTGCCATGTGTTTGCAATTTCTGTTGTTAGAATGGATCCTGGAAATGTTTCAACCATGGACTCATGATCATTTCCCTAAACAATACCCAGATACGATGTCGGAGTTTGCAAGGGCTAAGGTTTTTTTCTCAAAGAAAAGATTGATTGTGGCCACAGTTCTGGAGAGTGAAAGTATGAATGTAGCTAGAATATACCAGTTCATCTTGGGCAGAAAATAGGTGTGAACATTACAAGTATAGGTATAATCACCATATTTGTTGCCCCTTATATCTTTACATCACCCCATAAATCTTGCTTCTCTTTTCTGCCGTGAACATCATGTCTAAAAGAACTTTACTTTTCTAAATCCCATCTTTGTGATATATGGAAATATAATCTTGACTTAGCAATTAAAAGACATTTTGCATAACTAATAGGTTAGGAACAAGATGTAATTTTGTTAGTCCTAAAGATATGAAATGAATTGTCTCGTTAGCTCAGTCACTGAAGGTCACCAGAAGACAGCTTCTGCATGGAATGCTGTTGCCCTGTTTCTGCATGGCAACTTCTACAGTACGCTGGCTGCAGGCTGTAATGTTATCTCATTATTAATACTGCATCTTAGCGCATGCATACTGGCATGTATGTCTGAATGTCAACAGAGAACATTAAGAAAAGAATATAATAATGGATCTATTCTATTTCAGTGCTTAAACCACATTTTACAAGATGGAATCTGGTCCTAGTGAAGATTTTTCCTCCCTTGATAGGTTATTTTGTTGATCCAGAATCTAGGATTTTTATTCATGTCTACCAGCATGATGTATACTCATTGCAGCCAGTCATCATCATCTGCAGGATAGACATTTGCACTAGTACTCTAGGCTCATTCTGTATTCAGTGGAACTAACAGTCATCTATGGTAGATGATTCATCTCACCTCTCTTAGAAAGGGATAAGGTAACTATTTCTCTCCACTGAGTACTGCAAAAGCCTGAGGTTACCAGACTTCTAGCTTATAGATGCATAAAATTGTAAGATGAGTCTTGTCCTCTCTCTCTTCTGGCTTAAGTAAAAGTATACTGACATATAGCAATGAAGATACAACACATTCTTAGTATTTCTCTTACAAAGAGATTAGAATAACATGAAAACAAAGTTTTATCCTTTTACATTTTAAGTGTATGTGATTAGCAAAAATTTATTCAAGATTCTCTTTAATTCTTCAGCTGAAAATCCTGTAGGAATGTATTTCTCAATAAAATGTAAGACAAACTACACTGGCTACTTCCAATAACTGTCATGATTAATTAGAGCCAACGGTTTACAATTTTCATGAACATAAAGTATCACTGGTTTTGCAAATAAACCTTTGCTAATACTCATGTGATTTAGCCAAGAATGCTTTCAGTTTTCATAAATTTGTGTTTTTATACATGTTAAAAAAAAAAAAAAAAAGAGCTGTAGAGCTGTGGGAATTTCAAGGATAACTATGTGTATAAAACAATTAGCCTTCTAAGACATATTTCATTAAGAAAACAGAAAAAATCCTTGAAGTGAAAATGTGAATATGTAGAAGATATTCCTACTAATCACTGTGGAAAAAAGAAGGTAAAGCTCAGGAAATAAAGGAGACCATAATTATCTGTTTTATGACTAAAACAGTTCCTTTGTCTGATCACTGGAGAGCACTGTTTCCCTATGAAACAAATTGGTTTAAGAGTATAGCTAGACATTCTGCTGCAGAAGTGGTTTGATGTAGCAAATTATATAACATATATTATGAATTCAGAGTTATGGAAGGAGAAATGTTAGTCTCCTGAAAAAAGAAAAAAAAGGAATGTTTTATGGGATTCCATTCTTCTATCCCCCCGATTTATACTGATAATATAATATTATATATTACTTCTACTGTAAGAATATCTATAACTTCATCAAGTCCAGAGATCTATTGTGTTAGGTATAGAACATGTGTATATCTGAAAGATCAGTACTGGTTTTTTAATAAGTTTTTTTATTGTAAAAGTAACAGGAATTGTGTGAAATCTGGAGTCAATGCACATAGCAGTCACCCCTGGGCGGATGATAATAAAATCACCTGCATTATTTGTTGCCTCCATTGGAAGAGCTATCGTCATATCTGTCCAGACTTTGAATAGTTTATCTTAAGTATAAAATTAGATTTCTAGAAAAAGATGCAAAAAGAGTTACCCTGCAGGAGTTCAGAACTAGAAGTATCTTGTGATTAAGACACAGATTCATTCAGTAATTCTGAGCCTTCTCTGTCCGGTTTGAGTGTCCAGGTATAAACAAAGCCTTGAAAATCCATGGATAATTTTTTATGTTTCAGGTTTCAAACTCTAACGAGGTGTTAATAATAATCCCTTCTAGCTTCTTTTTGGTGCTCCTGCCTTTCAGATTTAGCATGTTGTGCCATGACAGTTTCTAATTGTATGGTTGAATTTGACTTTGCATAGTGCAGTGTTGTCACAGTTCTCTGCCCTACTTGTGTAAAAACAAAGATGGCACGATTCAGTTTGCATGTTAAATCATGGGACATCTAATTGGAATGCAATTAAATGTACTTATTTTTTATCTTTATGTAAAGAAATCATCTTTTGTTGTATCAAAGCAGAAACAAGGAGAGAAAATAACACCTTGCTATCAGCTTTACCCTTTCACTGGTGTAATAAATGCTTTGTTTAGTTGTTAGGCAATTATGTATACAAAAAGGGAGCTGCTAATCCTACATGTTGCTTTGTTACATATAGAACATATTAATTATAAACACAGAGGGAGGGCTTTCAGGGGCCTGATCCAAGGAGAGAAGTGAGATCTGCTGGATATCATAATCTGTAATGAAAGCTGGAGTTCTATGTACCAAGGAGGATCTGAGCCTGTAGGTCACCTACCAAATCTCATCTGCCACTCTATGACCACGTCAAACATCTTGTTCACTGGTTATGTATAATTCATTGTACAGTTTTAATTGAATTGCACACAGAAAAGACCTGATTTGTCAAGATAGCCTTTCCATTTTGTGGCAGTAAAGCTCCATTGATTTCCAGTCAGAGAAGAGGATGTCATGAACAAAACTTTTAATATTTAAATCAACTGAGCATAGCAATGACTTCTCTCAGCTTCCCATCCTGCATAAGGACCTCTGCTAATAAGCAGCAGGCAGTCACACGTCAGGAGCCCATCCTGCAGAGGATCACTGATCACATTAAATCGAAATTGATTTCGGTGCCATACGCAAGAGGAGATTATGAGTGGCAACATGCAGGATATGAAGCTTACAGGAAGTGTTCTCAAAAGTGTGGAAGCAGGAATTAGTGCTGCATTTATTAGCACTGCCTTTATTTGTTTGCTCTGGGCTTTGGCTCAGTGAGAACCTTGAGCAATAGAGCAAGCTATGGCTTTTAAATAATTAGCTGAGAACTTCTCTTCTTCTGAACAGCAAAGAGAACGGAGATGTAGTCAGAGCCTGCTTTAACTTATTAACATTACAGTATGCCATGATTTCCTCTTTACCTGACTTCATAATGAGATTCAGGGTAGCTATCACAGATCTGAGATGATTATATATGCAGTGGCACAGATGGGGAAATGGGAAGAGAAGAATAAAATGTAGAGACTTCAGACATTAAAGTGGGATCCAGTGAACCTAACACCTGTCCCGGGACAGAGCTCCAGTGTGACTGGCACTGTACCATGGAGATTAAGTGAATGTAAGAAAACAGATGCTTTAGAAGCTTTGGAGCAGTCCAGGTTTACAGGCAAAAGTACCAAAATTTCAATATAATCTGAATCCACAGCGGAGCATACTCCAAGTTTGATGAGCCGTCATGCCAAATGGATGTTGACTTCTACCAAGACTCTTTGGATCCAGAATACCTGGAAGTTGCAGTGTGTCACTGAAGCTCTGAGACAGCATCTGATTCTTATCGACCAACCAGATGAACAGACCACCTGGGTTTCAGCTTGCGGCTTATCAAAGCAATGTCAAATACTATCACCTAAAAAGCATCATCAGATGTCATGAATGATGACACTGATGATGACAAATGTCATAATCCTTGATTTGCTGATGACTGAAACATAAATATAGTTTTGATGTGCTCAGAAATGTGATTTTCATTATTTGTGATGCTAGTCTTCTGTATGCTAGTATCTTTCTAAAGGATCACAATAAATCTCAAAGTTTCTTCTCCAGACTCTCACTCATCTTGCTGTCTGGCAACTTCAGCCTTGATACCAACAGCTCCCTTCATTTTCTTGCCTTTTCCCTGACCCGTTCTTTTCAATTCCAAAGCCTTATATGCTGGGGTACTGTTTAAATAACCCAAGTAATTTGATGAAGATTTGAAGTATCCAAGATCTTTATTCTGCCCCTTCATCTGAATGCCTCTATGAAAATTTCCACCTCTTAATTACTACATTTCTAGTATAAAATAAGAAGAATGTCTTCTGTTTTCTTTTTTACTTAATAAGCTTCTTTACTTTTTGATTATTCTCCTCTTCTTTATTATGATAGTCTAATATATAAGCAAAGCAGTAGGCTGAAAAATCACAATTTTTTATCAGGTACCAGATAGTAGTGTCATCTCACTTCTTTTATATCCAATCTTATAATTTCTTATCTAATGAGAATAAAAGAGTACTTTTTGGATCATCTCTTTAATGACAAAGGCAAAATTCAGTTTAACTTCCCTATTTAAAAATAGATTAAATCTTTACTGATTGGACTCTGAATGTATTAGATTATTACTACACAGATAGCTCATATTCAGGCCCTGTAGGAAATAAGAAACAATAGTTGCAAAAGGGAAAACAAGAATAGATAATAGTAATAAATAAATGTTGATAAAGCTTTTAAGATTAAAATCTCATTTATATAGAAACTGGGGAAAAAAATGTTCGCTGTAAATTTTGGTGCCTTCCTGATCAATAAAAAATATGATTTTTTTTTTCTTAGCTTAAAATATCAGGAATATCCATTTTCTTCTTCCTAGAAGTCTCGTTGGTGGTATAAAATAATCAAAGTGAAAATGTTGGTTTCAACTTCTAATTAAAATAGCAGGAAAGATCTTCAATATATACAATCTTTCTACCAAGCAGATTGAACACAAAAGTTACAAAAAGTAAAGAGAAATAAATGAATGAAATAGTACTGTGAAATTTTTTGTTGAAGGACTGCTTGCATTTGCCCTAGTAATCTCATTTTTTTTAGTGTACAGTCTAAATCATACAACATTTCAGGGGTAAAAACGGTGTTGGCAAAACCTGTATATGGAATAGAACAACAAAATTTAAAAAAATCATTTGTTATCAAGTCCTCTATAAAAAGCAACCTAGGATTTATCATGACCTAACCCAAAACTCTGTATCTGAATGGTTTTTCATGCATCATTAACATGGATATATACACATCAAAGCTTTTATTTTGTATTCTAGTTCTCACTAAAGAGAGGGTTTTTTTTTCAAATTGTTTTACTAAAAAGGTTCTTGTTATATTTCATTTTTTTTCTCTTGTGGGTTTTTCATCATATTTTTTAATTCCTGGTAAAAACACTGCAGTATACCTTTAAAGGGTCTATTTTCGATGAAAACCAGACCTATGTGAAAGAGCTTGTTCAGAATGAGCTTTCCATCTGAAATGTTTTCTATTGGGAAAAATCACACTGTGCCCTCAAATGATCTAAATACAGGAGTTTTCAAAAATTTGTAAATGGACACATATTATCAGACAGATAGTCCTTTACATCATGTAGCCTTTTGCTCATGGTGTCCATGTTGCCTGCTAACCCATTCATGAGGGCCAATATGTTCTTTTCCATTTGCTGCTGTGTAATATACTGGTGTCAATTACAGTAACAGCTAACATGGGAAATTACCATCAGGGAACTACAGACATATTGCTTTTATACAGAAAAAGAGAATTTTTTTTTTTTCCCCCTGGATATTTTATCTTACTTTCTGCCTGGTTTGTTTCGTTCTTGGAAACAAAAATATGGCATTTTACCTTATGCCATCTGTACACCTAATAATTTCATGGAGAAACACTAATGAGGCTTGGGATCTCTGACCCAGTAGGTCGTCGCTATCTGTAAACTAACTGGTCATCCCTAAATATACTAGGGTTTAATCCAAAACCAACTAAGGTCAGCAGGTACCTTTCAATATAATTTGGATCAGACACTGAAAATTCAGAAATTCATGGTCCATTTTGAAATGGAGAGGCTGATTAGAAAAAGAATCCCCTAACAGTCACATCTCTATTTTAATGAGCAATCTGTAAGCAGATCAGAGTGTTAAAAATGACCTTCCAGTGTTTTTCATAAGTTCAGAGCATTTGACAACTTTGGGGTACTCTTAGCATTTCATATTTCCCTTCTGTGGTTCCTCATTAGGTCTTCTATCTTCTTCAATGTCTTAAGTTTACTGATATTGTGCTTTCTTCTGTGGTATAAGTGGGCTGTTTAAAGTGGCTTTAATCCTAAAAAGGGAATTTCTTCATCCTAAATGCCACCACCTTTGTCAGTCTAGACTGTGTAACAGGAAAATAAAAACATGTTGAAAACACTAGCTCTCCACAGAGGATGGGCATTTTAGGGCAGTAGTTTAAAAAATTATTTAATATCTAGTTGCCAGTGGACCATGACTAACTACTAATTGGTCTCTTTAGATGCTTCTCTAGCTTATTTTTCAGTTCAACCCTTATTCCCAATTTTTTTTTTTTCTAAATCCAACAATCTAAAAATCTTGCGATAAAGCTCTTGCTAATTTACATAGCAGAGGTTGCTATAGCAACCTGGCAGAACATTTCCAGAGGCAACATACTAGAGGTAACCTTTATCTTTATGTGAGAAATAAGCTTTAAAGGTTCATGATAGTCCTGTATAACTCTGTTTTTTTCCTCAAGACATTTAATCATACAGTGAAGTCAAAATATTTCAACTTTGATATCACAATCCTCAGCTCGGTGAGCACTGTTGTCATAAACACATATTATGACCTCATTGCATATCAAAGCCTGGAGTACTGGAGAACTGCAGAGTTCAAAGCTTTAAGATGTGCTGCTGTGTTGGACATGTACAGCCGAGGCTTTTGAACATTGTAAAAATGGTTTCCCAAGTGTAGTTTGCAGTACCCAGGTTTATTGAGAATTCACTGTCTCTTCTTACACATTAACAGTGCTGAATGTCAGCCTGCGACCACATGGCCAGCTGCCTCCCGGCTTTGGACTCCTCATAACAAGCAATGCAGAATTTGCACAGACCAAAGTTTTGTTTGAACAAAATGTGGCCAAAATTCAGGTATTATAATGACACCAACCAGCAGTTCTGTTATCCACTTCTGGTAAGAAAACAGATTCCTAATGGACCCATTAAGAAGTCTAAAAAAGTTTGTCCGTGATTTGCTTTAGTGCTATATTTTTGGAACTACAGCAGCAATATTATATTATCATAAATGCAGGGCTGTGTGAAAGATATAGAGTTATTAGTAATTCAGAAAAGGAAGAGTCTGCAGCTTTCTATTGCTGTGAAACTCTTCCTCTATGTCCTTCAGAGTTGAGTTGTGTGTTCCACTATCTTACAATGTTCCGGGAGCCTTTGGAGTCATCGACAGTGGAGAGTGGCCTCTCCCACCCTGTGTGGGCTGGCCCATCCATCAGATGGGAACACACTCTTTGACTATAGTGAAGGAGATTCTGAGGACCTGTGCTATGTTTTAAGGTGTCCATGGACCCTGGTTTGTAGGTCTGCCAAGTGCTTGGCTTGTTATTATTCTGTTACTCAAATCACACTTGACTCAAGCTGGGGTAGGTGTCATGGGCAACTCAGAGTAAACAACAGCCTGCAGTGGAATCTGGGTACCGGGGTTTATTCAAGGACCAGCAAAGTTGGAGCTTTTACCTTACTTGATTTTCTCTCATGAGCACTCATTCCCTTCTGCCATTATGTTCAGTGGGTCTTGACTTCCCTTCCCAGAAGGTGGTCACTGGCTGGTCCAGGAACACCGGGGATAAAGTTCTGTATGTTCATGCTGTGCTGCTGCTCGCAGTTGTCAGCACTGGGTGTAACTGGCCAAGGTCCTAGGAGACCCACCTGCATATGTCTCATTGTATCTCCCATCATTAGCGTCTTCCCCAACTTTCATGATGCTCCAGCCAGCATCTTCGCCACCTTTGGGCCCCGTTCTTCTTTCTGAGACCCTGTCTTTTCAGGAATGCTTCTTTCAGCCCCAAGCCCCTGGTTTTCCCAGTCTAAGTAGCTTATGTGCAGAAGCTCGGTCTCCGATCAGCCTCCTAATTGGTGCTTCTGTCTCATCTCTATTAATAGGACGATTCAAGATGTGCCACTTTTCTTTAGTCCAGGCATTATAAAAATTTACAACCTGGCAGTACCCATTGTGTCTAGAAGGTAACAGGCTTCTACCTGGGAGTGCAAAAGTTCACATTCAAACATTAACTTGCAGATAGAAGTATATCCAATTATTTGCTGCCTGTTAGGATTGACAATTTAAGCTATTTTTTGCCTATGACAGCCAGGTAAAATCTAAATACAATACTTAATTTGCAGCACCAATGCAGTTAAAAATTCTGCTGACTTCCTCTATTCTGACAAAGAAGCATGGCTTTGTATTTGCCATATATTTCAAGATGCATCTGAAGCATGAAGAGGCATTTTTCACCAAGGAGTTCACCTGTATAAAAGAGCTTCCATCAGAGCTCTGCAATCACACCATCAGACAGATTTAGAGTCCGCATCAGCCTTTCTCCTCAGAAGCCATTTATTCCCTCCTGAGCTGAAAAGCTGTCAGACCTCACTTTGCTTTAGACGAAGAATCTTATCCCAGCTTAACTGGCTAGTGAACAATTCTTTTCCTTAAAAGGTAGAATCCGCTTTGCCATGTCCCTTGGTTGCTGTTTGTCTTGGATCATTGTGCAAGATGTCATTCAGTGGACCTTCCATTATATTTCTAGCTGAGTGTTAAAAGCACACCTGAAACAACCACCTGAATATGCTAACTGTATGTGCCTCATTATTGTTTCCTGACTGAGACAGACTCTTGGAGGTAGGAATGAGTTTAGGGTGACTGATCTCTAACATTTCCTTCCTGAGTTTATGGTAACAATTAAAGAAGCCCATGAATAGGAAAATATCGGAATCCTAAAAATAGAGAGATTGTTATCAGTCAGCCTGAGACCCCAAGATAAATCCGGTTTAAAATACATGAATCTAAACTAAACTAAGGCAATGTTAAAAGTTACATAAGGAGGAGTGCTTGGTTGAATTTCCTAGCATTACATTAATGTCAGTAGTACGGTATTTCCAAAGGAGATAACCCGCTGACAGGTTTCTTCTTGTCTCCTCATCCTGTGCACTGTGTGACTGTGCTGCATCTCACCGCAGAGATGACACACAGCAGCACTGCAGTGGCTGGAGCCAGTCAGACTAACACAGAAGATTTCTAGCCCAGATTCCTGTTTTCAAGGAGACTTGCCATTGTGAAGCCATCAGCTTTTGAGCTGTTATTTTCTAGGTTTCAATGTTGTTTAGAAGTGATATGTGACTTTCATTGGAGTGGGGGAGAGAGGATATTGCTGGGGCAGAACAATGAGACCAGTGCTGGATTGACGCATAAAGTACCGGCCAGAACAGGCAAAGAGTTTAGACAAATCCACACCATTCTGATCACAGTTTACTGTTTCATAAGTCACCAAAAGTTTGGTCTGCTATATGCCACAGGCCATACCTCATCCCTCAGCTCTGTAGTGAATCCCTTGACTTGTCCTTGACCAACTTGTAACTTGCTTCTGGGTGCAGCTTCTCTTACTCTGAAGATGCCCAATCAAGAATCCCCCATTTTTTGTGGGAGACATCTCAGCTGATGGTCAACCCCACTGTCAAAGACATGGGGCTGGATTTATCTGACTCATTTTTCAAAACTTAATTGATGTGCTGAAGATGGGAGCTCAGTAATTAACAGGGAAATACAGACATCCTCAGTGGGTAACTCAGTTTCTTGAATATCTGCATCACCCTCTGGAGATGCCTGCCTCCTGACGCTGCCTATGGAAACATTTAGAGACAAACTTTACATTTTGGCAACTCAGACAAAAGGCGTAAAGCTACCAAAGATGAATCTGGGCTTTAATTTGGCCCTTTTGTCAGAACAGCATCCCAAAAGACCATGTTCTGATAGTTTTTAATTTAGATGCTAACTCCTCTCTGGATTCACTCATTCCAGGAGGTACTTGCCGGTTTTGTAGGTATTCCTTACTCCTATGTACATGAATTTGCCTTTAAAAATCATTTTATTTGAAAGAGCCCAGCTTAGAAAGTGATTGGGCTCATTGTACTATCCAGAGAATAGCCTTTGTTTGAGTTATGTAGCCCCAATCTTCCAATTTAAATTACATTTTTTCTTTGTACAGTATTTCAACTGATTCTTGAATTCAACAGAAGCATATTGAAAAGTATTGCACAAGGAAAAACTTAATTAAAACCTGAAGATCGGGGCTATATAATTCAAGCAAAGGTTGTAGCTAATTTAACAGCTATAAATTCCTAGGGGTTGTTATTTATATAAAGCGCTTAGAACTGTTATTGCACTTTTGGTGTGGCATTTAATTAATTAATTTGGCATTTCCATAGGACAAGTTCTGATTCTCTCTGAGTGGCAGATAATTCATATTTCACCTGAAAACAGACAAAAGATTTGTGGTTATCCAAATGGAGCCATTCAAAAATTTACAAAAGGGCTCCTTCGCTTTCAGGTGTGAATAGCAAGGATTACTGGGTGCTGAAATAAGCACATGCCATATTAAAGCCTGAGTCTGTAATACTGGAAAGATCAGAACACTTGATGACCTCCATAAAAATTTAACCTTGCGTTAACCTTGTGTGTCAGTGCTTTGCATGCCCCCCTCACGCACACACACAGCGCTTTCTGCTGCTGAAGGAAGAGATGGCTCACAGAAAAGCTTATAGACCAACGTCAAAGTAGGAGAATTTTCACATTTTAATAATTCTGTTCAGGATATAACAAACATGAAGATTAATAAACAAGAAGTCAGCGTGTTCCACAGAAGCAGGAATAATTGGATCTGAAAATAGGGACCCACAGTGTACAATGCACACTTTTCAAAATGCTGGTGCATGAAGGGCAACAACTTACCCAGTCTTTCCCTTCTATTGGTTTAATGTTGAATGAAATATGGTCGTGGAGATCAAGGTGAAAAATGCATATGAAAAGAAGTTTCCTTTCTGATTAACTCATGGGTTTTTGTGCATGGAATGAAAAGAAGAAAGATTTATTACCATTCCTCATTGCAAAAAATATATATAAATTTCTTTCAAAATAAACTGAACTTTCACTATTGTCAGCATGCAATTTTTATTTACTTGCCTGAAGCCACAATTTTTAATCATTGTTATATGCATTTTTTAATAAGAGACTGCATAATGTATTAATAGTGTAAATTATTTTCATCTAAGCAATTTTGGTTTATTTATTTTACTGTTAATTTTCAGTTTTGTTACATTAAATCAGTAACACTAAGGCTGACACATAAGACTTTGTCAATGAATATTTAAATATGATGTTGTCTGTAAACATCACTCAGAAGAGACCAACATACTCATTTTTGTTTTTAAACTGATTTTCCTCTATTAAATTTCTATGAGCAGGAAACCAATAATTTCTTCTAAAAAAGCTGGAAGTAAATGTACTTCAAATTATGAGGAGGATTCAGAAGTCAGAACTCCTTCTGGACAGAGGAATATTTGACCACTGCTTAACAAAATGTATCATAATTCTTCCTTTCTTGCACAGAAATGAAACCAAGTGTTCCCTTCCTTTTTTTTTTTTTGTCCCTGAGAACAGTAAGTGTGGGCACAACTTCCAGAACAGGCAACAGGCAGTGGCAACACACTTGCATCACTTATTCACAGCCAGGCAGCAGTGTCCAGCTCTGGCTTGAATCCCCATATAACTTTTAGATTTTATAATGTTTGAGATGGATGTTTCCTTAACCTGGTGCATTCCTGTGTAAAGAATCTAATGTTGTCAAAGTTTCCCTAAAATCACCTACTTGGTCTACAAGTACTGCTGTAGAAGGCACAGCAGTGTACAGGTGTTACGGTATTACCTGTAGGTGTTTTGCTTGCCTAATGCAAGTATTTTGGAGACTTTAGGGCACCTCAAGTAACACTAGAAAGTTGACATCCAGGCAAGTTAATCACATGTAATGTGCCTCATCTGATTTTTCAAGTGGTAATATTGATAGTGTGGGTTGATTGCAATGTTGTAAAATAGAAAGACAGAGTGGTTAGCTTTTTGAGACTGAAAAGAAGAAAGAAATAAAAATCCACAATTGTATTTTGCTGGAGACTGTTTATTTTTACTGTATTTATCTTTAAACTAAGCTATGGAATTTTAATCCTAAGAAAATTTATAAAACAGAATTTTGTAGGAAAAGACCCTGAACAATTAAAACCAAATAAAAAGAGCAGTAGGAACTTAAACAATGTGCTCAGATTCAGAGGTAAATGCATTCCCTAAACCCAATGCGCCTTAGGAATTCAGACTGTCATATGAACAATAGATTAATCCACCATTTCAAGAAAACTGTTTCAGTTAGGCATAATACTGAATGAAGAGGCTGACCACTTTAAAATTCTTCATTAATTTTTTAGCCTCTGTGGATAATGGAAGAAAAAGAAAACAGGAACATTGTTATCCAAAAAGAGTAGTTATATAATGACATCTCAATGCTTATGCTTTCATTTTAGCAACATACAAAGAAAAGTTAGAAAAATAGAACAATAAGAAAGACGAATTTGTCTTCCTCCCCAGGAGAAGCCATGTTTCAAATTCACTGTGCAACTCTGAAATACAGGGCAAGGTGCCAAGCTGGGTAGGCACTCTGTGGATGACCGGGCAACAGTTGCCTTTCTCCTGGGCCTGGATCCTGGATCTGGAAAATCCTCCTAGTCTTCTGCTCCTAAAACATGAATAGTGTTGGATTCTCTGGCTTGCCTGTGTGCCTGCCTGTTTTCTCTCTTCTCCTCCTCTGTTTCTTCCTGGATTTGTCTTGTTTATTCCTGCCTTCTCCCTGCTGCTACACAGCCAGTTAGTATGGGGCAAGACTGTATCACCTACGACACTGCCATGCTCATCTTTATTTGTGCTGTGGGAATGAAACACCTACTGTTCTCAAGCAGCCCTCTGAAGCTACAAGATTTGTCCCACACTAAGCCTATTAGTATGAAGTAAAATGCACATGTACAATGTTCCACTTGAGCATCTTAAGATTAATGTTTTATCACTATCTCTTGGATATCTCGTTTTTATTCAAAGACAAGATTAATAGTCTACAAGTGATTGCTCTGATGTGAAAAGGTGCAGAAGGAAAGAGAAAAAAGTGAAATCTAACCTAAAAATCCAAACTTGCTTATTAACATAAGACTGTAGCCAAGCAAAATATCTGATTTTCAATGTCAACTAATATGAATACATACAGTGTCTAATATTAATGTTTTAATGAATGATGTTTTATAATATACAGTAAAACACATGGTTTTTTTGCATACAAGATCCACTTTTATAACTTGGAAATTCAGATAAAACCTGAGAATTTATTCTTACATAGGGTTTCCTTTCCCAGGTCTTTCTTGTCCTTTAAATGACCTTAGTTTAATGACCATTAGTTAAAAGTAATGAATGTTTTGAAATGAGCCACATATTTTACAGTACATTTACAAACCTAGAAAAAATACCACCCATGTTAATACTCCATACAGCTACATGGGACCTTTTCCACCTCCTAACCTATTTAAGTTTCTCTGAAAGTTGTGCATCCTTTCCAACTGCTTTGCCCATGATTCAGGTACCCCATGTACTCTCTGACATTTCAAGCTATTCCCGAGAAAATGTTTGACTGAGTTTAGACAAAATGCAAACTTTACCCATATCTGTCCAAAATTTCAACATTTTCTATTCTGTTAATGAGTGACTGAACAGCAAAAGTGGAGTTTTAAGACTTCATGGGGAGTAAAGGATACTGGAAGGTAAATGTCATAGAGATTCCTTGCTCAGCTACTGAATGTAGCAGTTTAGGTCAGTCCCACAAAGGCGTTAAACGGTATTTACAGTCAAAAAGCATTAGCGAGATTTTCAGTCATGTTAATACTTGGCTGATCTCTCTCTGATTAACTATAAATGAGGAAGATTAGTTCCATTAACGTTGAAATGGTTAACAGCTATGGGAGCTTACATAGCTCAGTGGTTTAAAAACCTGAAAAGAAAAAGACTCAGGAAGAGAAGAAACAACATTTAATTTCCATGTAATGCTTATGTGCCGTGTAAGGGCCTGGCTAAGTACCTTTTGTTGCCAATGGCACAATTCCTACTCTCTCCAATGTAAGGCTGTAGCACTTTGCCTACAGGCAAGGACAATGCATAATGCTCCATAAGCAGCATAGTCTGTAGCACGATGTTCTACAAAGAAATTTGGATGTGTGGGCTGGGGCAAGTAGATGATGTACTCTTTCCAGGCTTGCAGCATCCCTCTTCTTGCACAGATCTACTGCCTAGAGGGTAAGGCTGACGGAACCTGGCTGCCCAAATTTTGATGCCCCTTTCAGGGAACGTGCTCCCAGCCACAGCCAGTTGTATATCACTGCTGTTAAAACGTAAGATGCTGGTTAAGGAAGAGGAAGAAAAAGTATGTGTTTCATTCTAGCAAATTATGGTTTTCTGCAGTTTGACATTTTAATGGAGGAAAGCATAAACCAGTTATCTTTTTTTCTCGAAAGCTGGGGTTTTTAGAGGGACTTTCTTCCTTCTGCCTGAGATATCTTCCCTTTGTGACTTTCCTAAGACAAGCTTCAGAGCTCCACAGATAGTTGAAGCTATCTGGAGGACACCTGGTACAAAAAATGGTCCCGTGGGATGGAGACACTGAGGTTGCAGAAGGTGTATTTGTGGCATGTCTGAAGAACAGTAAGTGTGAGAGGATAAACAGAGCTACAAAATTTATGAAGATTATGGAAATACAGAGCAGATAAGTGATGGTATTGTGTATGTATATTATTGTAACTGATGAAAGAATAAGGTAGGCATACAAGCAGAGCTTGAATAAAGGTTGAAGAGAGCAGAGGTGGAGCAGAGAACATATTAGACATGCAAGAAGGAGCAGCAAGTGAAACACCCAAGCTTTATGATGCTTATTGCTATTGGCTCCCATGTCTTCTACTAGCTCAATCAGATGAACTAAGGAAATACTAATAACAAGAGAAGGTATAAAAGCCCACAATAATTGCAGATAAAGATTACATATCTGACATGAGAAAAATGCAGATTATTCAAGATTTAAAAAGGAAGAAACCATTGTGAACTGAAAGAAGTTGTAGGGCAGAAGAGTGTAAATGAAAACAAGACAATATTTTAAATATTTATTTGGTCTTCTGAGTCATGACCTTGGCTCCATGACACCCAGATAATGCATTTTTAAAATCTGTATTGTATACTTTATTACCAAAGAGTACTTGCAGATTCTGCCATTAGTGTCCAAACACTGTTCATTATAATCTAAAGAAGAAAAGCCATATATCAAATTCAGAGCAGCACTGGATGTCAAGGGTGAGTAACCTGAAGGATGCCTCCTTTCTAATGCCAGCTGCTATGAATTGGGGATGTCATGTTTCTCCCACGCAGTGGAAAGGAGGATGCAAAGGAGAAGACAGGTATTTGTGGTTTTGTTGTTGCAGAAGGATTAAGGATTTGCATTTCATGTGGCAAGTCTTTAAACAAGTGTGATTACATTCCCAACTCAGTTTATTTAAAGAGAGAATTACATTCATGTTTGTCGTATTTTCACACTAATAGCTTACAATATTTTCAGACCATGTAGTATAGTTTGAAGTTTATTTTACTTGTGACTAAAGGTAGTTTCTATGGTTACAAACACAGTTTCAATTTTTGCCTTTAAAAAGATAATGATTTTTCATTTTGAAACAAAAGAAAGGCAAAAGCAATTTAGCAGGAATAACAATTTCACGTTACTTTCTTTTTATTTTTCGTAGTTCACTTAATTTGTGTACCTTATGGGATTGGTCAAAAAGTTCTTGGAAGAGGTTTCTTGTCATAAAGATGCAGATGGATTGAAATTTTGCAGGATATTGCAATTTTTGTAGAGATGTACTTTTCTGAAGAGGAAGATGGATCTAGGGGTATTTATTTATTTATTTAACTACTCTCCTTCTGATAACTTTAAAATATAAAAAGCCACTATACTCCAAGCATGAGTAGAGATATGAGGTAATTACACTGTGGCTTATTAAACAAAAAGAAAGCTGTGCCTCATCTGTCAATTGGGATCACAATATTGACCATGAGGCAACAGCAAGGCATCAGACTGGGATACTACTGGAAATGCTAACTGCTTACCCCTTTCTCTCTGTGGTTTTTTGCCTTCAGGTGGGGAGTAATTAAGTCAAGTCAAATCGCTGCCCAGTTTATACCCACCATAAAAATTGTTCTCCGTGTCCCTTCACACCTGCCACCTTTCTGAATTTAATCAGCAGTAACAAAGTCTTGAGCCAATGGTGCTGAAAATAATGCATAGAATATTTCAGGTATGATTGTAAATAAAATATCTTGAAAGAATTGCAATTAATATCATGAATTTAATAATTTCTTTGATGAGAGGGAAATCAGAAAGTAGATATAAAATAGCAAAGGATGGTATTTGATGTACATGAACAACTCATGCTGCTGGAGAAAGAATATACTCACGCTGCTAGAGCCAGTGTGAGAAGGAAAAAAATAAATCACTCAGCCTCTGTAGCCTCACTCATTTCTTTCAGTGTTAAAATTGTGAAAATCAGAGTTGCATGCTCTGATATGAGCTATAGGCACTTTAAGCTTGTTGCAGAACGAGGCTTTATTTCATATAGTCAACATTTGCTGCTTTTGCCAGGCACAGACTACATTTTTGATCACTTGGCTTCTTTAGCTGATATTGCTGGAGGCTGTAAGCACAGATACACAGTCAATATTCACTTTAATAAGTAAATTTCCTAGCAGCAAGAAAATCATATTATAAACTCACCTGAACTGACCTCTGCTCTCAAAGTCCTTTTGGCAATAGTTGTGTATCCACAAATTCTTTGACCTTTCAGTACGGAACAAACATATGGATCACCTGCAAATACCACTCAAATGTTCTGCTGAGATTTCACTACCCCAAAATTTAGGCTTGGAGTTTAATGTTTTGGATCTCTTGTAAGAAACAAAAAGAATAATAGTCTTCATCTTTAAGATGCATAGTGTTGTGCAAATTGTAGGAAACTGAATATTTTCAGCTGACATAAAGACTGTAGATTTTGATGCCATTTCATTGAGAGTGTGAGCTGAGGAGCTGTGAATTTTAGCTTGTCTTCACAATAAGAAATATATAAGGACACTTATCAAGTCACACAGCATTGTCCTGTATTTAGTGTAAATGTGTTGCATACGTTGCTTGTTGTGTAACCTTAGTGATGTTATTCAGGTTTTTTTGGACAGTACTGTGTTAAAAAAAAAAAGAAAAAGCCGTCATGTTAACAATGTTTTAAATTCCTGGAGCAAAAGTGTGATAGAAATGAAAGCTATTATTATACTCAGTATTAAGTAGCAAAAAATTAAAAGGGAGATTTCCCTCTTACTCTGCTTTATTTAATACAATATAATATTCTAATTTATAATTCTTGAAGGCTATATGTGCTTCCTGTATAATACTGAGTAATCAGCTGTCATAAGGAAGCATATAATAAGACATGGAAAGGTAATTTTTTCTAACTAACATTAAATATTACTGAAATATATTGTAATGCAAAATGTAGTATAGCACATAAAAGTACATATACTTTATGTTTATTTTAGTATACAAAGTATAAGTACTACTGAAAATATAGAATAAGTGCTTATAGTATAATCACTTTCAGCTAGATTTTAACCTTAGGGTCCTCAGTCCTTCTTTGTTATATTGTCTATGCTAACTGGTGTTACTTCTGTAAAGCTCAACTAATAGATATATGTCTCTCACAGCAATTTTATTTAGCAGGTCAATAGAGATTTTATGGTAATGAGGACCAGAGACTTGTGAATCTGTGTGAATGTACATGGATTGAAATCTGTGGCAAGTCTGGTGACATTTAGAATGTATTCTTTGCAAAGCATTTTAATTTTACAATAATTTGCTAAATCTAATTAGTGCAATGTCAGGATGGCAGATTAGAGTATTATACCATGTTTGGCTTATCTACATTTAATTAACTTTTATAAATATTTGACAATCTTTGTTCAATATCCAGGAAGTCAAATAAATGTTCAAGTATATACTAATGAGAACCCTTCCCTCAAACTCCTCTGTTACCTTACGAGTTTTTAAATTACTCCGAAACCTCATGTTTAGATGTCATAGGCATCAAAACGTGACAAAGGCAAGCAAGGTGGAATACATGCTTGTGTTATTCTCTCATGTGATCTGTCAGTAGGACCTTAGTTGAAAAGTTCCCTGTAATTACAAAGGTACATGTAATGAGCAGTAATAATGGTAAGACCTGGTAAATTCTGACCTGATTTATACTGGAGATTGAACAAGGTGACCTGAAGGACCTTTTGGACTTTGAAGATGTAAATATTTAGAAATGATAAACTGTGCCTAATTCATAATAATTTAATTATGCAAATGCATACATAATGCCATATGAATGCAAAGCACCTGCAAAACTTCCCAGATACACTTTTCACACTATACTGGCTGAATGGCTGGGCATGATAATGTCTTCTTGTAATTCTTGCCACAGAATAAGATTTGAAAAAGAATGTTATATAATTTGCATTGCTAATATTCTTATTAAAGCATTAGCATCCTCATTGTAAGTTCTAGACCTACCCTGGAAATATGACTTAAAATAAAAGCTACATAGAGTTTAGTAATAGGTTTACGATCCAGGTACTTTGGCTCTGTGTCCCAGGTCTGCTACATACTTTCTCTGTGATTTTGGACAAGTTACTTGAATGCCATTTGTCATAATTTTCCATCTGTGAAAAGAGATAAAAACAGCTTAGGTTTCTTTGGTTGGTTGGTTGGTTTGTTTCTCCCATAGAGATGAAGCAAAAATAAGCCCATGGTAACTTACTTAGCACAGATGAAGGTTTCACTAAAAGCCATCAATCACCCTACCAGTAAAGCCAAAAACCTTCAGGTGATATGGAATTTTGAATTAAGTTTCCCTTTTTTTTTTACTTTTAAAGTATTGCCAGGAGCAGTGGCCAATGAATATAAGGAAAGGAAATTCTAACTCATCATTATTATTTCATATACATGGAAGATCTTCAAACATGTGAAACATTTACTCTGCAGAAATTGGTACATTTTTGGTCTCTAAAAATATAAAACTTGGATTAATCCCAGGATTTCAACCTAACTTTTGACACTTAACTTGAGGAGATTAAATCAAGAGTCTAGCTGATGCAGAACCATTTGCCAACAGTGTCAAGTTGGAGAGTCAGTATTTTCCCAGCATCAAATGAGACCTGAATCAGCCTTGGCATTACCCCTTTCTCCATACTTTAGCAATGTCCAGCAAATACATAGTCTGAATCCAGACATCAGGGTCCATCCTCTCACTCCGAAGGGGTTGTTAAAATTTTCACTTATTTTCACAGGAGTTGATGGTGCTCATTACTTCACGTAATTTATCCCTCAAACTGCAAATACATGATGGAAATAGCAGTAGAAAAATGGAGAAAGCTCAGCCTCCCAATTAAAAAGGAAAACTTTATTCTTTCAGTTGTATCACCATGCCAATGGCTGCAAGTTTTCTCCCATTGCTATATGCTATGCTATAGGAAAACCTCATGTAGAAAACAAATAAGCAGATTATCAACTGTGCCAATACAATTGTGCTGTCATTCATATAAAAGTACATCTGCTTGATCTTAGCATCAGTTGTTCTTATAGAGTTTGGATTGTATAAATTAATTGAGAAAATACAGACAACCCAAATTATCCAGGAAATCAATGTGACATTGTGTTTTTGATATTCTGTTTGGTGATACATTTATTTCCTTCTTTCTGTGTATATCCCAATATTCTTCTTCTCTATCTCCCAGCCTGGATACAGCTGTAAAGCTAGAAAAAGCAGTCATGCTCCCTGCCACCTGGTACAGGGAAGTGTTCCTGGCAAGCTACAGCTCCCAGAAGGAATTGTGTCTGGCTGAATTCCTTTTTAAAAAAGACAAAAAGCCAACCAGATTTACTGAAATTCTCCACTATCTACTTAAACTGTTAGAAATATTTTCTGAAGTAATGGCTCAATTTAGAGGCTTTTTTTGGAGTACGGTAAAGGATTTGATTTTCAGAAAATTCTCATTGCTCGACTCAAGTTAAAGGCCTCTTCTAAGGCATCTGCTGTAAGTGGCTCAAAATAATAAAAACAAATTCTTTTTTATAAATAAAGTTTTTCCCACTCTCTTATTGATTTTTTCCTTATTTTTTTCTTATTTTTTATTTAGAAGTTCTGTTTCCTTTCTAAAGCTTTACATTTTAGACAGCTCTTCTCTTTTGCTCAGTTCTTCCGTTCCCGCTCTTAGGCTGACTACGGGGAAACAAGCAGATCTTTGGGACTCTTTAGTCTCCAACCACTCTCTGTCCTCAGGCCAAAATCTCTGTAGATCTGTTAATATCTTTCACTTCTGCAGTCACAGCCTGTTTGTCCTTAGCTCTGATACATTACATCCTTGGAGCTATCTTGTCTCACTGAGGCAGAAATCCACCCAAGTTCTTCTGAGAAATGTGTACATTTCAGAGGCTATATGAATTCAAATACGAACTCGTTTTGTTTTTTTTTAAAAAAAATTGTTTTAATTTACAGGGTCTGCAATATAATTTTGATTTCTAGGTTTGTTTCTGAAGTCCTTTACTAGCATTGAGTGTTGTTTACTACTTCACCTGAGTTTGCACGCA
>JAOXNO010000013.1:141763098-141829069 GCA_028565335.1 Limnodromus scolopaceus
AAAATTTAAGGTGAACGGTAACTAGCATTAATTTTTTGTTCCCCTTCCCCCCCCCCCCCCGCATTAAAGTGAGTGAAATAAATAAAATCTGTAACTACAGTAAAATGAAAAGACATTTTTATGACATCTCCCATACCTTCCCATACCTGCTAAGTAGTCCCATATTTAAAATGAAATTGCTTGAGAGAATAAATTTTCTAACAGATGACACTATATGCTGATATTTGTTCCCTAGTCAAGTCTAACAGTTTGGGCTTTTTTCTCCCCATCACTTCTATTCTTCTGTGCATCCCAAAGCTTACATCAAGCCCATCAGCAAAGTCACTATCTTTATTATATCCTTTTACTCTGTCATTTTTTCTCCATATCTCGTGAACTTCCATATTGTTTCCTGCTCAGCTGTAGTTGCCTAGCAAGCAATTCTCTTGGCTCCTAAATTCACACTTGCTCTCTAAATATCTCTATCTCCCATCTTTAAATATCTTTCTCTCTCATTTGCTTAATGGTTAGGCAAAAGATCAAGAACTTGCTTTTTATCGATTGGTTCACCAGCCATATTCCTCAGAGCAAAGACTGCTGAAGAATTTAATTTGAGTCTTGTCCACTGGGACCCAACCACAAGCCTGAGGAGTGTAAAAGGCTCTAGGTTCGGGGGATGCTTTACAAGCTGGATGGAATTTCTGGCTGCATCCAATAAACGTTGTGGAAACTCTTTAAACAACTCAGGCACTTATTTTATTAAAGTAATTTTTTGGAAAGGAAAGGCAAAGCAGAGTTTACATTTTGGGCTGGTTTTTTCATGATGAAATTAAACCTTTATTTTGTTTCATGTTTTATAGCAATATCAGTAACGAAAGAGAGTGCATTTACTGCTGCTGTCCACTCTGAAAGTGTAACTATAATTTTGAAATATGCTGGCTGTAGCAAGTACAGATACTACTGTCAAACTGGACTACCTGTATTCATTTGATTGATTTCATTGAAGCTACAGTAATTTAGATAGGAATGGTCTATACTGATTTAATTATGCGGCTTAAGTATCCAATCTAATATATGGCCCCAGTTAAGTCAGATGGCTTCTCTTAGATCTCTTTATCTGTGTGTTTTGAATCAAATCACATTGCTTGCAAATCTTATAAAAGGACTGAGCCTGTCTGTTTTCAGTAAAATTAGGCCTTTGAATGGAAGTGATATATGAGCTTTCACCCAACTTGGTTTATAGGTTCACAGAGAACTTCTTTTTTCAGAACTGACAAATGGACTTTCACCAAAAATGAATAAATGCAGAGATAAAGAAAAAAAAAACTGCAGCCCTCTAAGGAACAAGAATTATTTTTATAAATATAATTTCTAAAATTTTTATCTAAAGAGTAAAAGAATCATTTTGTTTGGTTGGTTTCACTTAAAAAAAAAGGCTTGTTTCTGCAATAAATTACCGCTGAGCATTATGTGTTGTCCATTTCTTTCTGCATCTTTGGTAGAGGTCTTTCCTGAGGTCTTTCCCAGGGTCTTGAAAGTTTCCTTTTCAACTACAAGAGGGTAGAACATGCCTGACTGATTCCCCACTCTGCACTGCAGTAGTACCACTGTCTGAAAAGAAATTCCTTGGTATTATTCCTTCTTTAGGATACGCAAACACTTCTATTTTTCCTTTAAGACATTCATGAAACATTTATAACTGATGTAACTCTTTAAGAATGTATAGCACTTTTACAGATGGGATAAACATCACCCCAGATTTTTTAACTGGGGCTTTGGACAATACTGTGTGCAATGAGATAAAGAAAAGCCACCCTTCCAAAACTTCCTAATGTAAACCATGGTATTGAGGATTATAGGAACTGTTTTCCCAATCAAATACTGCTCTAACAAATAAGAAATATAGAAACATAGAATCATTTAGGTTGGGAAAGACCTTTAAGATTGTTGAGTCCAACTATTAATTTAATAGTGCTAAGTCCACTACTAAACCATGTACCCAAGTGTCACAGTTACACATCTGCTAAGTACCTCCAGGGGTGGTGACTTAGCCACTTCCCTGGGCAACCTGTTATAAAATCTGATAACTCTTTTGGTGAAGAAAATTTTCCTAATATCCAATCTAAACCTCCCCTGACCCAACTTGAGGCCATTCCCTCTCATCCTATCGCTTGTTACTTTGGAGAAGAGACTGACCCCTACCTGGCTACAACCTCCTTTCACGTAGTTGTAGAAAGAGCCATAAGGTCTCCCCTCAGCCTCCTTTTCTCCAGAATAAATAGTTTGGAGTTCTCTCAGCCACTCCTCATAAAACATGTGCTCTAGACCCCTCACCCCCTCTTTGCTCTTCTCTGGACTCTCTCCAAGCCCAAAACTGAACAGTATTTGAGCCGCAGCTGCGGCCTCACCAGTGCTCACTACAGAGGGATGATCACTTTCCTAGTCCTGCTGGCCACCCTATTTCTCATACAAGACAGGGTGTTGTCGACCGCCTTGGCTACCTGGGCATAGTGCTGGCTCATATTCTGCTGGCTGTTGACCAACACCCCCAGGTCAAGAGTTTTCAGGATCTGACTTTAAGATATTAAATTTCAGATGACTGTAATTACCTGAAGTGGAAAGTGCTATATTGTGGACAAATATGCTTAGAGAGGGTTAAACTGAATAACAGAAATGCTCCTTTTATGGACCCTATGATTATTGTACAATAAGAGGTGTCCCAATCTCAGATATACAATAACCATTGTTGTGATATCATTAAAGAAAAAACCCAATTGTTCAGTCCCAGGTGCAGCAATGCTAATAATGTAGCACTAAAACTACTGAATTTAGCAGTTTGACATCATTAGAAGCTATTTTTTCAAACTGGGTAAAGGACTAAATTGAAAAATAATGAGATGTTAGTATCTAATTGTCCAAATAGACAGTAAAATTCACCTTGAGGTCACTTTGCACTCTCGTGTAGCTAAAAAAAAAAAAACCAAACAAAAAGAGAAAAATAGCTCATTTCAGAATAATAATCCGTCGTCTAAATAAGAATAGAAACATTGGGGTTTGGCTTTTGTTTATTTGTTTATTTTTGAACAGTCTAGAATTCTAATTTCTGACTAGTTTTTACAGAAATTCAACCAGGAATTAAATTTTGGAGTAAAATAGGAATAAATAAAATAGATGACACTTTTATTTTAGGAAGCAAAGAAATAGGATCATTCCTTCAAGAATTGAGAAGTTGTGTTTTAACACAATTTCACCTTTTATTTTCCTGAAGTAGGATGGGACCACTTGGCTAAAGAACATGGGTCAGCTGTTTCTGAAGGATCAAGATCATTTCAAAAACTGAAATGAATGAAGTTATAATTAAAAAATGAAAAATTAATGGAAAAAGCAGACAACTATTTCATTTTTAATAGCAGCAACAATAAGACTACTCATGGCATAACATGCAATTGAATAGCTTTTATGGATGTTATCCATTCAAGTGAGAGAAGATTAATTTGTCCAAGAAACAGAGCACATGAGTTTGGAATATTGTAGAATTTAAGAATTTTTCACAGAGCTGAGTTGATGGTGGTTTTAATATCACAGTGTTATTAACTTGTGAACTACCTTTCAATGAGAAGCAATAATCACTTTACAAAAGTTAACTCATCACAATTAAAGCTAAAAATAAGTGATAACATTTTCACTTTATTTTCTTATGATGTATGAGTCATCTTCACAAAATTTGTCCCCCATTGCCAGTTTTTCATGCTCAGACTTTGCGCAGTTGGAATCGTACAAATCTGCGTAAGAACTTAGGAAATGTTCTGGGCAAGCAGTGTGATTCTTCTAGTCCAATATTTTGTCTCTGATGGTGGCAGAAGAAGATGGCTGTTTAGAGAGAGCACAAAAGCCTAGCCACTTCCTGTCGCCTGCCTCCTCCTGCTGTCCCTGCAGCCAGAAGCGACATAGCTGGGCTGTCAGTGGGTACATCTCGCATCCAGACCTTCCACCTTGAGTTTATGGATAGTCCATACATTCTTATCCTTTTTGAACTGGCTACTGTTCTTTGCTGCTTATGGCAGCAGTTTACAGAGGTTCCCTACTCACAGTGTAAGGAAGTGTTCTGTTTGATCTGTTTTGAAATTACCTCCTCATTTTCTCAAGTGCCCCCAGTTCACAAACTATGGGATTTGATAAATAACAGTAGTGTTTAATTCCAGCTTCTTTTTTTTAAGTCCTGACCATGTGTACCCACAGCTATATCCTCTCCAAACTTAAGGGTTTGGGGATTTATGACCTTTTTGTTTTGTTTTGGTTTATAGTTCCTGTATATTTTCTTCAAGTTGTCTGGTGCCTCTTGCCTATCTGCTACAAAAAAGAAAAAAAAAAGCATTTCATGGAGGAATCTGTCCAACAGATCAATTAAAAACCTGCACAAAGAAATCCTTGAGCTTCTGTGCTAAAGCCTTATCACACCTGAGTCAACTTTCAAAAAGTTTGTAATCAGGCATTGTCCTTAATAAGCTTTTTGCTTTAAGTGTATTTAAAGAATTTATTACTTGGTTTGAGGCTCTTTTTCAAGGTGTTCTTCTGTGTCTTTTTTATCTCACTTAATTTCCTGTTTACATTTGACCTGCTGTATTTTTCAGACTTTCTTTTTCTTTTCCTTAGCAATAGGCTATGCTTTTTCTTGAATTCATGTATCTATTTAGTTGTTACTCAAAATAAAACACTTTTGTTTCTGTCCAGAGATTCACTGGCATTGCATTGTCTTTGCTCAGAAAATATACTGTCATTGGTATTTTTTTCTCTTTTCTCATATTTTGATCCAGCAGCTTCTACAAATGGAGAATCTAAATTTACACTTCTGCAGAACCATTTCTGTAACCCTAAACATTTACTGCTGGGTGCAATTTGAAGGTCCTGGATTAGGGACACCAAGCATCTAAGGTCAAGTTTGGATGTAAAGACACTGTACTGTGTCTCCTCACACTATTTATTGCCTCATCATTTGAAACACCCATTTAACACTTCCTTTGAAGAAAAGTTTTTGGGTTATCAGTTCAGGGCACAGAAAGGGGCAAAGACAGAATGCATTAGTAAATTTTTGACCTTCAAAAGCTGGAAAAAATGATATGTAACTTTTTGTATTTTACTTCTTTTCCTACCACGGAGATGATTGTTGGAGATGCTCTAACCTGTCCTGTGAGTGATTTCACAGGCTTTATCTGTACGTGCTGAAACATCTGCTCCCTGCTTGGCTGCCCATCCACAGTCATTAGAGGAGTAAGTGCAGTTACTAAAGAGAATGACTCCATGAAGGGAAAGACAGCTGGAGGCTTTGGAAAGTGTACCTGAGGCTACCAATGGAAATCACAGAACTATGAGACAGCTTAGCAAATGAGCTGTAAATTAATTATTTTTCCTCTAGTCATCAATGAAATCAATCAAAACTGTGGGATTGCATCTTATCAGAGCTAAGAGGAAGTTTAAAACTGCTTTGATTTTAATGTGAAATATATTTAATTCAGATACGCATCTACACACACAGCTGTGGGTTTTCTTTCCAGTGCCAGTCCAACTGTCACCCTTTGGAGAGTCATGGCCAGAGGTTTGTCTTCCTTACAAGTGATCTCCTTGTGCTCTTGAATGTAAAGCAACATGGCCTTAGAGGTTTGAGTGGATAACAGGGATGGGGTTAAATGAAAAGCTAAGCATCCCTTGGAAAGGGTAGGGGACATGTGTCCTTAAAGTTTACCTCCTTCCCCACTTTGAGAAAACACAAGCAGGGCTGCCTTCAGGGCAAACTGTGAATACCTTCCAGGGTATTTGCCTATCTATAGTCCGCTGTAAGGGGAATTGCAAAGCTGACCTGTGTGGGAGATGATAAATCACACCTTTTGCTCTCGACAGGTCAGCAGAGTCAGCTGGGTATCAGCAGTTGAATGAAGTAGATCCCCTTGGCTCTAAGTGATATCTAAATGCCGCAGGACTGCCAGAGGCCCAGTAGGCACAGTGGCCCACGTGGACAGCAGCCTTCAGGACAACTAGTTTTCTGCAACACTTTATGGGATGATGCTTGGTATGATGTACTTAGACTGTATATTTTGAAATAAAACTTTGTCTCTGATGATTAAAGTTTGGTTCAGTAGGCATGACATATTATGCTTTTATTATCTGAGAAAAAGAAATTGCTGAAATTATCTTAAAGTAACATCAAAGAATCAACAAGTGAACAAAAAAAATATTAATCTTTAATACTTTCCAAATCTTCAATTATGAACTTTTCCATGTGGCTGGTAAGATAATTGCCCAAACCAGAGAAGGTGGTGACTGCTATTACTCACCATCTCTGATGCTGTTGAAAGAAGCTGGACAATATTAGCCAGCAATACCTTGGGGAATGAAATGGCAAGTGAATTATTAGTCTTTTATTTTCTGGGCAAGCAGGAAGACAATTCTTAGTTTAAAGAGATCGATATTGATAAATGCTGATTTCACACTAAGGTTGTTTCTGAGTTTAGGAGATTAAAGACAAGACAAAATATATTCAATAAAAATACATAGTGAATCATATAAAACTACTGAAGATAGAAAACAGAATAATATACTAAATGCAAGACAAGAAGCTAGTTATCCATTTGAAGTATAGTCGGTTTTTCCCCATTATCACATTTTCAATAGTTTAGCTTTCTTCAAAGGTTAATGTATATAATATTTTAGTTTTGAAAATAAAATTTCTTTCCATCTCCTGTTTTCAAAACAGGCTTATAAGATATAGAATGGAATAAAGCAGTGCATCTTAATCATTCCTGTAAATAATTTGTTTTTATTTCGTACTGTGAGATTTGTTTTCTTACACAGTAGGCTTTATACAAAGTACCGAGTCTGTTTTAGTTGTTTCAAACTTCATGACTTATATTTACTAGACACTTGACCAAATTCTGTTTACATTTAAACTATTTTCATTTATTTTTACTGGGGCTTAAGCCTAGTTGAGCGAAATACCTAATGAAATACGATTAAATGCCTTTATCAACAACTAAAATATAATGAATTCAGAGTTCAACATATGAACTAATTCAACTAATTGAAGAGGTTCTATGACTTCTGTTGATTCTATTGATTTAACTTTCTGAATACTGAAAAGATAAAATTTGGGTAAAATTAGAACAGGAAGACGATTTTAAGATATGCTCTTTCTCTTTTTTTTTTTTCCCTAAGATTTTGACTTCCAAGTTCCTATGAATCATGGCTAGAGCTTTGTTTAAAATGTGTCCCACAAATTGTGTTTACATTATTTGCTTTTTCTTGTGTCAAACTTTGACCAACATTTATTTTGGAGGCATGTAGAAAAGTCTTTAATTCGTTAATTGTTAATAAAGCTAAATACAACTAATTTTGGTAGAAAAACAAATTTAGATGATAGTACACTACCAAACTGCTCCATTTTTATAGGAGTTTGAATTTACAATTTTAGATTGAGCCAACCTCCTGTCTGGGGACATCCCAGAATGCAGCTCTCTGGAATACACAACAGTTTCAGTGTTTGTAGGATAGTGAGAGCAACAGAATGAAGTTTATTCCTTCTTCAATAGCTGTGTATATTTTTGCATAATAGCAATATGTGTAGGGGCTGTATTTTAATTATGAGGTTTAAAACTTATTCACTAACATGAACAATAGCTGTCAGAAACAAGCTTTGGTAACTGAAATGAAGTCTTTGAAAAAGTTATATTGTGGCAAGGTACCTGAGAAAGTATGTTGAAAATAAAATGAGAGACAAAGTTCAATATTTATTATTATGATAAGCTCTATACAATCATTGGTATTCAATGCATTTTTAGAAAGTTGAACTAAAACGAAGGAATACAAATCTAGACAAAAAAAATCTGTTAATCACAAATTTAAATGTTTTTAATGTACCAGATTGAAATAATTACCCTGCAGCACAATGCAAAACCATCCAACCTGTGTGCAGGATCATTAAAAAGATCATTTTGAAGAAAATACATGTTTAATCACCGATTGTATTTAGCTGCAAAATGCGATCCATTACCAACATAAAGTTATGTGATTTTTCTCTGTAGAGAGGACACAGTTCACTTGTGATATAAAGGTAATTCCTCAAAAGGATATACTTCAAGAGTGCGCAAATCATCATAAGGTATAGTTGTAAACTGAGCATAAAAACAGCAAAATGTTATCCCATACTAAGTAGCTTTCTTAAGATGAGGGGTTTTTTTTGTGTTAATATGTAATGACTGCTGAAAACAACCAGTTGTTTCCCCTCTCTCTCACAAAAGAAGGTTGATCAAAAAAGCCCATTGCTATTATTTGAAATCTGTCTTTGAGATTTTTTTCCCCTACCAGGAGAAGAGATTTTTGGGCACCTGTTAAAAAAATGCATTTTTTTTTTCTCCTAAAAGAGACCCCACAAAAATATTGTAAAGAGAAGAGGGTGATAAAATGTTTTAATTTCTGCACAAACAAAGATCTCACAGGTCTTTCTGTGGAGGTTAATGATGGGGCAAGATGCCTGCTCATGCACAATCGTTCAGGCAAACTAACATGTTCGGATAAAGAAGGTTGGGGTAGAGGCTAGAGATTATCCCTACAGTGAAGGCACCAAAAGCACTGTTTTCAGACAACAGCAATGAATATAGACATACCTACTTCACTCAATCATTAAAAGCAGGCTACATACGGCAAAAATTAAGGTAAGTTGGCTTGGTAGAATTCCTTGTTTCTAACCTTGATTTTTTTCAGTTCCTGGCATGGATCATGTGGTGATGCATGTCTACTGCACTGCTGTACAGTAACAAAGATCTTGTTACAGACTACTCATCTGAAATTTTCTCATTTGCAAGGTTTCAGAAGATTTACTTGGACAGCAGATACTTGACTCAACATATGGCAATGCCAGTTAAAAAGCAGTCTTGCTGTTTTTCTGATCATATGACTTAAGAACACATCAGTCATGGATGTACACTTCCTCTCTTGCTCTGAAATGTGGTTCTTAATGGTGATGAGGCAGAATTTTAGTGGGAAAACAGAAAGGAGCTTTCACTGATGGTGCCTAATTTGTGTACTCTGTAGGAGACGAGACTTCCTTGACTTTCATGATAAATGTCATCTATATGGCACCTTAATTTTCAAAGGAAGGGGAAGTTTTAAAATCACTCAGTATGGCTTATGACTTTTAAGTCTCTTAAACAACTACTGTACAAGTACTAGGAAAGTTTTATAACTATTATTTTCCTGAGTAACATATTTAAATATAATTAGATGTAACAAAGCATTTACTAATGCAAAATACAGTGTTCTAAATCATTATAAACTCTATCTATCTATATTAGAAATATTTTTACATAAACCACAGGCTAATAAACAGAGGGACAGAAAATTTTTCTTTATATGAAGGTCATCAGAACCAGCTTTATAAAAACAGTCTTAGAGCTGTGTGGAGGAGGAAAACAGAGTCTAATAATTGAAATGTAGTTGTCAAAAATATATATAGTCTTTTTCTACTACATATATAATTGTGTGTAATCTCAGTTTACAGAAGCATGCTGAAAATAATTTGACGGACTATTTATATTACTACGTTGGTTTAATCAGGACCATATTTAATAAATATTGTTTAGCAATTTGTAGCATGTGAATTAAAAGGACCTGTGCTCTGGAGAAGAACACATGGACTTAGCTTTCATAATCATTAATATGTCTGGAACATTCATCTTCTGAAGACAGTCTATGAAAAAAAAATGGTAAATTGTTGTTAATTTCAGTACTGTCTGTCATTCTCCTCCCTTTAAATTAATAGCCCTCTTACCACCATCTAAAAACTGATTTCTTCCTGATTTTTTCTTGAAGTGTTCTCACTGAATTTGTATTTTTTATTGTTCCTCTTTCAAAGGTTCCTTTTTTCTTTTTCTTTTTCATTTTTTTTTTTTTAATATTTTAAAAAAATAGAACTTATATCTGAGCTGGTTTGTAGTTGTCTGACTTAGTCTCTGACCTTTAAACAAGACTCATGTATGGAGAAAACTCTTTCCTTCTCAGATGTATTTTCTCTAGAGCTGCGTGCGGATCTGTTGGATTTCAGGTAACAATTTGAAGATCAGCCTAAAAAGAGAACCTTTACAATTTTAACATGTATTTCAACCAACTGATGTACTGAGTGCTTTGCTCAGGGTATTCTTAAGGATAGTGCTGACACCAATATGCAAGACTCCTGCTATCTTTTTGTTCAGATGGCCACCAGCACTGCAGTAATCTCCAAAAAATGCTGGCATAGTGATTAATTAATTAATCAGATAGAGGTCCCTTGTACTGATCTTTGATATCCTTCCAATCTTTTTGTACATATCAAACGATTATATTCTGTTATCTGCCAAGGTATAATATTCTTGAACAGTCCACTTCTCAGCTGTCTCTGCTGCTCTGTCTTCTGCAGATTGTGTTTGATCATGGAGCTCTCAGAGCACATCAGGATCTTTCCATATGGCTGCTTGACAGAACCCTAATTTGGTATCATTGAAGCAGGTTATTTTCCAGCCAGTATCCTAGTTTTTGTTTTGCATTTTTGTCAAATTTCACTGTTTACATTAATTCTACCTTCACTAGCAAATGCATTTTTTTCTATTTTAAGGACGTTTGCAACTAATTCTAACAGGTTTTTCATTCTTTACAGGACCATCAATACCAAATAAGTAAGACATGACTTAATTCGAAACCTGCCAGACACATTCTCCATTTGACCAGATTCATTACCACCTCCTCCTCACAGTCTTTCATCCAGTTTTAATTCACTGAGTGCTGATGTCTGTGTGAATTTGAGCTAATGCTGTGCATAAGATTTGTGAGTACCAGAAGAGATACTATTCCAGAAAAATACACACAAATCTGTATGCTCCCTCAATTCCTTTTTCCATTCTTCCTTCTCTTTTTTTGCCTAAGTATTCATTGGTCCCTTGTCTCAGAACAGAAAATAAAAATGTCTTAACCAAGCTTAGCATAGAAAATAGTCATGTGCAATTAATATGAGAAGCTTCTTCAATTATTGAAGAAAATATAAAAAGGAAAGTGACATTTGTGGTACAAGTAGATGTAAAAAGAAATTCTGTGCCTTTGACTGCCGATTGCTCAAATGAAGGTAAAACCACTAAAATATCTGCACACTTCAGAAGAGATTTAATGGACACATAAAAATCCACCTAAATGTTCAGTGCAGAAGTTACAGTTGCCTTTGGGCGCTTGTAGGTTTTGCAACCTCTTTTTACAATCTGCATTAACCTTTTGTAGTGAATACATATATCTAATTGTGTCCCTGCCCATATCTTGCTTGCTGATTTGTTGGTCTCCTTTCCTATTAGGTTTTGTTTTCTTACCCTTTCAAAGGATACAAAAATGTGTGATGTGCTATGGAAATAACCTGTGTAGGCTGCAAAAAAAAAGATTTGCTCCCTATTTTGCTGTGCATTCATCCTAAGTATTTACAGTATAAATTTATTTATAGTGTATGTTAGGTTCTAATACCTCTGGAGCTACATTCATTAGAATAGTTTATTGAAAAATATCAAAATCAATAAGGAAAATAAAAGTTGCTAAATGCATATAAAACCAAGATATATTTGCTCAGGACTAGCATAATCAATGCTTACTATAATATTTCAGGTTATCAGAATTTTAACTTTTCTCTTTAAAAACAAATGTGAATTTTTTTGGTGAGTTGTTGCAAAGAGATATGAGGTTGCTGTAACAAATAATGTTATTTATTTATTTCTTTTTAATGTTTCTTGAGAACTGTTGAACTCTGTAGTAAAATTTTATACAGCATCTTACCAGTTCCACTGATAGTGGATGGCATTCAGATGGCCTGGCCATTTTGAGGCTATCTCGTTTTGATCAGACTGTAAAAGCTCTTCAGAAATGTATTTAAGTCAGCTGAACATGTAGATGTCTTAGATCTAAGATCATATATTTTACATTTCATTTTTATGATGAAGAATGAATTTTAAAAAGGCTTATATTCTGAAATGGGAGTGGTAAAAATCAATATGAAGGGGCTTAAGCTCTTGTGGAGCTAGAAACCATTCAAAAGCTGGGTCTGTTATACTACTATAAATGCACCACTATTTCTACATTTTTAACTGATAAACAACATGAGTTTCAGGACCTCCAGCAATAATTAGGGTTTTAGACATTTAATTCCTTTGAATTGGTTACCTATCCTGTTTTAGAATGTCATGTTTCTTCTTATCTTTAACTCTGAGAATCCGAAGTAAGAAATAATGAAACAATCGACAGAATTTGAATGAGTAAAACAGTGCTTCATATTTCCTGCTTCACTTATTTCTTCCCTTTTCCTGCAAATCTTTTGCCTGATCCTGTTCATTTATTTTTCTGGTTCTTTTTCTGATACTGTATTTTGAGTTCAGGCTAGTGCTGTATGAACATCGTCAACAACACAGAGTCTCTGCAAACCTCTAAGGGTACGAAAGGGGAGGAATTTTCAAGGATCTTGATGCTATTCAGAACATCATCTGATTCCTGATAACTACCAAGAAACATTTTTATTTCTTTCTTTATCAATACAAACTTAATGAGTTTTACATAAATTTTAATGTCATATATTTACATTGTGATAGCAAATTGGAGTAGGTTTTCTATAAACCCAGAATAAAATGGATGATCAAGACTGTTAAAGATGCAAATTACTACAGAAATATTTTTGGACTTATGAACTAATGTTGTGCATAATTTTAGGAACATGCAAAGACGAGGCTAGTGCTTCAGTTTCCAAGTATGACTATACTGGGTCTGGCTGGGATGGAGTTAATTTTCCTCAGAGCAGCCTGTATGATGTTATGTTCAGATCTGTGATGAAAACAGCATTAATAACACAAGAGTGTTGTGGCTGTTGCTGAACCATGCTTGCATGGTGTCAAGACTTTCTCTTTTCTCACTCTGCCCCACAGCAAGCGGGCCAGGGGTGGGCAAAAGGATGAGAGGTGACACAGCCAGGATAGCTGACTCCCAGTGACCAAAGGGATATCCTGCACCATATGATGTTGTGCTCAGCAATATAAGTTCAGGAAAAGGAGGATGAAGCAGAGACATTCATGGATTGTGTCTTTGATTTTCTTTGATTTCCCAAGCAAACGTTATGGATGTTGAGGCCCTGCTTTCCTGGAGATTGGCAAGCATCTGGCCTGATGGCAGGAGGTAGTCAGAAAATTTCTTGGTTTTGTTTTGCTTGTGCACACAGCTTTCCTTCACCTGTTAAACTGTTTTGATCTCAATGCACAAGTTGTCTTGCTTTCTTGCCCTTCCATTCTCTGCCCCATCCTACCAGGGGGAGCGAACAACCAGCTTGGTGGGGGCTTAGCTGCCAGCCAGTGTCAGCACACCACAATAACCTAATGAACTTTAATGAATGAAGCTGTTACATCTATATACAGAAATCAGATGTGTTGAGAGTGCTGTAATTATCAACTCCATCACGCCTAGGCAGAACTTACCTTCTGGCTTCCCTGACCAGCCAAATGATATAAAATTACTTAAAACTAACATAAAACTATATCACCATCTACTAACAGAAATGATCTGCAATGGCAATTATAATAACTGCAAGAAAAATGGCCTATTTACCAATCTGAGCTGAGATAAAAGCAAAGTTTTAAGGTTAAATTTACTTTTCTGATATCTTTTCAATGAAGTATGTGACAGATATTTTCTTCCCAGTTTGACTTTTGCTGTCATTTTCACATTTTTAAACACCTTGCCTACTGAAGTGAATTTTTTTTCTTTGTTACTTACTAATTTTAGCCAAGCTTTTACTACTTTTATGTAGAAATCCAGTAAAGTAGGCAATAGAAAGGAAAGTTCATGAAATAAAGTTAGTGGTGCCAGCTAAAAAAAAAAAGAAAGAAAAACAATATTAGCTGCCTAAAGCATTCTTCTGCAACTGTTTCTTATACAGCAGTTGGAATACAATTTCTGTTTGTTGATATTGCAGGGTTGGTTGCATTGTAATTACAAAGCTTTCCACAGCAAGCTTGCTGGAACACATGCATGGATAGATATCATAAAGAATTTATAGTGAGGTGTTAGAAGTGGTTTGAGAATCCCATTAAAAGAAATAGCCTTAATCATCCAGAATAACATTGTATTAATTATTAATAGAGCTAATCAGTAGTCTGAAATTGCTCACATCAAATATTAATCATAGGGATAGATGAATTCATATTATTTGTGACAGGCATACTATCCCTACTTCTCAATACCTTCATAGTGCTATTATTTACCTGCCAAAAGAGATGAGAAACATTTCAATAGTTCTTTGTAAAAAGATGCTTGAAAAGATTAACTTCAGAGATTGTGTTTTACTTACAAAACCTACTTATCAGCTACCAGGCAATATTACAGGAAAGGCAGCAAGCTGTTGAAAAGATACAAAATAGCTCCTCTCTTAATATAAGGATTTGTGATATTCCAAATTCACACTTCATGCAAGCTGACAGACACAACTACCTTTCTGACATTCAACACAGATTTGACACAGATGTTTTCCATCTTGTGCTACTTGCTGTGTACATGGTACTCTTGCTTTATCTGACAAACTAGAAGCGCACAGCCATCTGGGCTCAATTTTTATAATCTGGATGTGTTTTTTTGAAAGTCTGGGAAAGGAGTGCTCACCAGCTTTCATGTGGCTGCCCATTAAGTCCAGGGCAATGCCATGATATCACCTTGGAGTCACATTTTTCCAAACTCCATCTGAGTTGCACTGATAACTCAAAGTTATAAGTCCCAAGGAACAAAACCTGAAATTTTTATTGTTACTGATTCTTTGTGAGAGGTAGGACTGGTGAATGAATATATCTTGATATCTGCATGAGAATTGATATATTTTTCTCATTCTAATGAAATTTGAAAGAATATTCTGAAGCTGAAACTTAGAATCATAGAACGGTTTAGGTTGGAAAGGACCTTAAGATCATCTTGGACCTTAAATCATCACATCATAGAATCTTAGAATGATAGAATGGTTTAGGTCAGAAGGGACCTTATAGATAATGTATTTCCAACCCCCTTGCCATGGGCAGGGACACCTCCCACTAGACCAGGTTGCTCAAAGCCCCATCCAGCCTGACCTTGAACACTTCCAGGGATGGGGCATCCACAACTTCTCTGGGCAACCTGTTCCAATGTCTCACCACTCTCATAGTGAAAAATTTCTTCCTGATAGCCAATCTAAATCTACCTCTTCCAGTTTGAAATTTAATGTTAACAACATAAAGCAGCTATTTTCTCTGTGGGTATCAAACATATATCGACATAAATATTTAAATAAATGTCCTTGTGGCATGCCTGTAATAGGAATTTTAACATGTATATTTCTGCTTATAAATTATACACATAGCATATATTAAATTGGGATTAACAATATGTATCAAGCTCTGAGCAACAGCTCTGGTTGCTGTTGGTTTGTAGCTTAATTCTACAGAAGATATATATTGTAATAATCATTGTGAGCATAATCTAATTGCTACTGAAATGAATAGGAGCAATTCGATTACTTTCAACGGCTTTTAGAGGCTGTAGGAATCCTCCAACTAAGTATGCATATGCTCTATTTCATGGTACTACAAACCTACATGTTAAGTGTTTAAAGGATTACATTTTAAATGCATGAACACAAAAAAGGGTTAGAGATATGAGAAAAATTTTTACTTCCAGCACACTTTCTTAATTTTTCAGACCTCTAAGTGATTCAAGTGTTTCGTTCAATATAGTGCATATTTGAAAAAGTGTAGTAACTGAACACAGACAAAAAGGTAATAACATTGGAATCAACTTATTTCTAAAATTCATAATTTTGCTTGTACATAACTACATGCAGAAAGCCAGAGCAATGAACGTCAGCTGTACTACTGATGATCTAGATTTTTAATGTTTTTCATCAATTCTATGATCTTTTAAAACGACAAATGTGGCAGGTCTCATTTAAGAAATAAAATGCATAGTGTTGACCTAATAAAATAAAAATCCATAAGATTTATGCTTAGACTGAGTTTAAAAATGTCAAGAGTATTAATATTGATCATATTTGACTTACAGAATGTTATCAATAACACAGTATTTTTGTGTGTGTATATTTTAATAGATCTGTTTCTTGTAATTCTGACTGGATAGACTATAGTAATATATATATATATTATAAAAGTAAATTTTTCAACTCTATTTATACTGTTCTTCCAACAGAGGAAAGAATTCCTCAAATTAAAGGAATTATTAAAACAAATATAAGCCAACTTTGAATCTGAAGTGGTCTGAAGCACCGAGGCACTGTGCTTTGTACACCCCTTGCATGGACTGCTGTGTGGCTTACGCATCAAGGGACAAAAATTGAGGTGCAGTGGTTAGGAATTGGTAAGTAGCCATGTAAAAGGACCTGAACAAATAATTAGAAGTTGAAAGAAATGAAGCATTAGCTTCTTATCCTCTTCCACTCTTTTCCTCTGTTTTTGTTTACATGTGTGTTCCTAAATAAAGCACATCAGGGGTTGACATGAATAATTCGTGAAAGGTGATCTGGATACCAATGTATTTGTATTGCAAGTAATCATATAAAAATATGAATGAATTTCTACAGTTTTTATCTATGCATGGTGTCTGTATAATCAAATTCCATAATCAGATAAAAACTGGAATAATTATGTAAACATGCTGAGAAAAATGAGGGTAAAAGTGAGCAAAAATCTTGGTAACAATAAAGCACCTGAAGTAGGATTAAAAAAGTAGCTGTCAAACCACTCACAGGTAAATATTGTAGAGCACTGTAAATGTTTTGTCAACTTTAAGACAGAACTGAAACAGAGCAAGTAGAAGCTGAAAAAAATAACTTTCTCACTAGAACTGCAAGAGCAAACATTTTTGGCTTTGAGGGTGGAGACAACAATTCAGATTAACACAGAATGTGTTTACTTGCTAGAGTTTAGAGCATCATTGCCACCAGTTAGCAGAAAATGTCTTTTTGGTTCTTCCTTTCAAGAGAAATGTCAGTTCCACCTCTGACTGGTCTGTTGAAATTTTGGAACAGTTTCAAATTCACAACAGAGCAGAAAAGAAGGACTGATACAGCCTGGGACTAAACAGACACTACTCTATAGGCACCATGGTGACATCTGAACACCTTTTCGTCATACTTTTCCATTACGTAGAGAGCAGAAATCTACCATTGGTGCCTTTGTAATACATCTGAAGAAGTATCCCTACAGAAGAGCAGATTATTTTCGATATGGTCTTGAATCAGTTAGGGTACTTATGCATACCAGGAGTTATAGGTGGTCTAGCAGCTGAACTGAATACAAATTCAAAACAAAACTTAATATTTTCATGAATTCTTTTTCTGTCAGTTTTATTCAAATACTAAATTTGAAACTGTAGATTTGCAAAAAGTCTTCAAGGTACATCCTTAAAACATGTACTCAAAAGCCTTGAAGACTGTAAGAATAGTATTGGCCCCACGTAATAAGGCTTTTTTCAGATGTTAAAAAATAAAATTCATTTTAATTTGACAAAATGCAATCCATGAACAAAGTTACTACTGAGTGCCTTGTGAACATCCAGCATGAACTCCAGAAACCCAGTCTAGTAGAGTAGAATAATCATTTCTTTCTACCTTTCCATCTCAGATGCTCCAATGGTTACTGTTGCTAGTAATAAATCTGTTTTCCTTTCATAACTTGATTACTTAACTTTCTATCATGGTAACTATCTACCCTGTTCACAGCAGATCAACCCCACTCTCTCCTACACAAGTCACAGGACTGACTACTTAATTAATTCATTAATAATTCCTATCTGACTCATTTCATAACTTAATTAATTTTCTGGTAGCTTAATTAATCCATTCTTCAATGGCTTGTCTACTGATCAGATTAATTGCTGAGCTAACTTTGAGTCATTTTACCTACTGGTCTAATTTTCCTCTATTAAAAATATACTTAATTCATTTCTTAACCATATAATCTGTGTAATTCAGTCCTAAATGATTTCCTTGCTTCCCTGATTTTTACCCCACCAAATTGAACTTTAAACTCACTGGAAATAAAAAAAATATTAGAGACCATCTATTTATAACTCTAGTCACACTTTGCAGAATTTAAAAATAGAGAAAAATAGGACAGTAAAGAAACCTTGGGGGGTGAAGAACCTTTTTTTTTGCTGACAACCAAACTAAACTCCTGCAATCACTTGGTAGGCTCTGTACAAACACACTTCCTATCACTGTCTAATGTGCTGCCCTGCAGATGTGGACTGTATGAACTGAAGTCACAAGCCCTATCCAAGTCTGAGGCTTTAGGTGCACCACTGCTTTTCCAGTTTATCCTTGATATGGAGGTAGGATTAAGTTTTTGCACTCAAATGCTGAGAGATCCAATTTATTTTTAAAACCACAAAGGAAGAACAATTCATAAAGTTCCTACAAAGTCTGCCTCTGTGTTTCAGCACTGCAGCATTTTGATGTCTTTTCTTAATATCCAACCTACGTTTTCTGCAGATTAGGTTAACAACTCCTTGTTTTTTCAGCATTGTCAGTAGAGAAAAAATACTATCATCCTCTTTATGCTAGCATTTTACATGTTATACTGCTTATCATATCTACACTCAGCCATCTCTTTTATAAGACTAAAGGAACCCAACAGCTTTAATCTTTCCTTGCAAGCAGGTCATAATTTCTAACCTTTTAGCATTCTTTCTTATTTCCTATGGTTTCTTTCAACTTACTATTATTCCTAATGTTTGTTCTATAAACTTTGTTACTTCAGCCAAGGCCTCACCAATGCTAAATAAACTAGAACAAGCAGTTTCAGAGTGGAAGCTATACTTTTTGAAAATGCATCATACTACTACATTTAGGTTGTGATCCAGTATAATCCCCTGAAGGTACTATGCTGCTGCCTAGCCACTCATTTCCTTTTTCTTTTTGTCCTTTTTTGTGTATCCCTCATCTGTATTTGTGAATCACACATCAGAGTAGCTCTTACCACATTTGCCTTTACTGGATTTCATCTAACTGGGTTCAAACCATCTCTTTAGTTTATTAAGATAATTGTGAATTTTGATTGTATTCTACAGACTCCTTGCACTCTGCCCCTGCAGATTTTACAGCCCTCTTCCTTTTTTATGATGGAAGTCATTAATGAAAATACTAATGAGATAAAGACAGACCTCTATAGGATGCCATGTTCAGTGAACTCACAGTTGGTGATTAATAATTAAAAAGCATTCTTTGACTGTAGTTTTCAGATGTATACCTACTACTTCTAAATCAAATTATTCATTTTCTAATGAGACTATTGCACAGCGGTCATTGAAGTTTATTTTTTATATATATATATATATATAAATAAATTTATTATATCTACAGCTTTTGCCTTTATCTACCATGTCAGTTATCTTGGTCCAAGGCAGAAAACAGACTTATTTACAGAATATAGTTTTGACAGCTCCAGGTTGTCTGTTTGATATAGAACACTTCTCTTTAAGCTATTTGCAGACTCATTGCATTTAGATGTTTTCCAGTACCTTTCCATACCTTTTTTTTTTTTTTTGATTGCTCAGGTTCCCCTCCCATCCCCTTACATGATTTTTAAAAGAAAGGTGTTACAAGTTTTCTTCTCCCAATTCTATCGTCCATATGTTTGCAAAAGATTGGCATTAGTGTTTAAAACATTTTTCTGGCTATTTTCTTTAGTACTTTAGGTTGAAAGCCTCAAAGCCAGCTGTCACTTGCATAGAAACATATTCTCAACATAATTTAGAATCATAGAATCATCTGGGCCAGAAGGGACTTTCAAAGGTCATCTAGTCCAACCTCCCCACTGTCAGCGGGGACACCCCCAACTAGACCAGGTTGCCCAGGGCCTCGTTGAGCCTCACCTTGAATGTCTCCGGGGAAGGGGCCTCAACCACCTCCTTTGGCAACCTGTTCCAGTGCTTCATCACCCTCATAGTAAAGAACTTATTCCTAATGTCTAATCTAAATCTGCTCCCCTCCAGTTTAAAGCCATTACCCCTTGTCCTGTCATTGCCGGCCTTTGTAAACAGGCTCTCCCCAGCCTTCCTATAGGCCCCCTTCAGGTACTGGAAGGCTGCTATTAGGTTTCCCCGGAGCCTCCTCTTCTCCAGGCTGAACAACCCCAGCTCCTTCAGCCTGTCCTTGTAGCAGAGGTGCTTCAACCCCCTGATCATCCTTGTGGCCCTCCTCTGGACCTGCTCCATCAGGTCCATGTCCTTATATTAAGGGCTCCAGACCTGCACACAGTACTCCAGGTGAGGTCTCACCAGAGCAAAGTGGCAGAATTAGATTGGAAGTAGCCTCCAGAAGTCTTCCTGTCCAAATCTCCAGTCAGAGCAGTTCACAATTGTTTGGATCTTGTTCATGACCTTGTCCAGTTGAGTTTTGATTTTCTCCAAGGTTAGTCTGTTCTGATTTTGGATTGCCTTCATACTGACTTTTTTTTCCCCTAAAATCTGACCGAGATGAAGATCTATCTGTTGCCTCCCATCCTGTTGTGCACCTCTGAGAAGAGTCTGACTCTCTTTTCTACATTTGCTCATGAGGGATCTGCAGGTAACAATATGATCTCCTCTGACTCTCCTCCAGGCCTAACAGGCCCAACTCTTTCAGTACCTCCTTGTATAACACATATTTCTGTTGTCTGATTGTCCCGGTGACCATCACTGAATTCATCCAGTATGTCAAAGTTTTTCTTGTAGTGGGGTGTCCCAAGCTGGGCACAGCCCATCCAGGTGTGGTTCCACACCTGAGGGGAGGAGAATAATTATTTGCCTCAAAAGCTATTTGCTCTCTTGCTAAGACAAACCAGGATGTAATTGATCTTCTTTTGTCTGAAGGGCACATTGCTCCTTTTCTACCTTGATTTTCTTCCTCTCACTAGTAATATTTAGCTACCTGGATAAAAAGGATCTTTCAGTAAATTTCTTTTTCCCCACAGTCATTCATTAATATTATTCAGTAAGGAGTGGCTGATTACATCTCATTAATATTATTTAGAAAGGAGACATAATCACCCTACCTGTTATTGACCACTACAACCCCACTTTTAAAACCCTTTTCTGATTCAAAACTCCGTAAATAGCAGACTTTGGTGTCCTAAGGACCAGAACACAGAAGAGGCAAGCTTTAGGGACAGTAAGTCACATGGCTGTGAAGATATAGTTCAAGTATTCTTCATGTTTCAGTCCTAAACAACATAGTGTTAGGAACCCTGAGGACTCTGACTGGTGACTTCCAAACTTTTTAGATTTCTCCTTGCTTAATTGATTTTTTATTTTTTTTGTTCTAACAACTCATTGTATTATTTGTTGACTTCTAATTTAACAAGTACATAATTTATTGTTTTACTCAGCTATTTCCTAATTAGGCTGCCAATTGATCTTGACACTTTCTGAAATTTCATCTATATCGTGTAGCTAATCATAATTTTTATTCTTGATTTTCATCTAATAGGGAGCTGTTATGCATCTCTTCTGAGTATCTATTTTCAGCAGAGCTATTTTATTTTTCCTTTTTTCCTTCACTTTTTTTTTTTCTATCCTGCAAATGTACCTTCCACCTCTTTACCCTTCTCCCAGGTAAGATTTGCTAAAATACACTCCATTACCATTTTCTTCTCATGCACCCTTTTTGAGTATCATCATGCCCTGATTAGCAGTCCTGTATTTCACATCTCTGTATTGAACAAAAGCATTGTATAGGGCTGACTCTCACCGGACAAAATGGACTCCTTTCTTACTCAGTATCGTGTGCTCCTTAACAAGTTCTAACAGCTTCCTCCTTATTCTGTAAATGTCCAGGTTTGTTAACAAAGAACCAGATTTTACTGCTCAGGCACTGTCACTGAAAACAAACTATTCTCAATTCAAGTGGACTTTTCTGTTTTGCTTTTGTTAGATATGAAAATAAACTTAGTGGGACTGCTCTACAAGTGTAATCACTATAAATATGGCTGACATAATCTTGCCCTGTTAATGACAACAAACACTTTATCATGCAGATTAGCACCATAACAACACTTTGATGTCTGTTTTAAAGACAGATTTTTGTGCAAGAAGCCCAAAACTGTTGGATAACTATTCTCTGATGTGACAGGTTATGCCTGGTACATTGACATCTCTGTTTCTACTCATATTTACTTGCTTGCTTCCAACTCTCTGGAAGCTTCCAATATGCATCCTTTTGTTTAATTGATAGGTCACTCTTGAGTCACAGGTTATCTTTTTCTTCTATCTTCATATAGCAGTAATACCAAGACATTTTGGAATATGACTTGATTTCTAGGTGCTGTGCAATGCAAGACGTAAGTAAGAATGATTGGCTTGCTCCTTTCTTTCACAGAGTTTGAAAGATGTGTGCTCTGCATCATGTGGTATAACAAATAAATAGATTTTAGAAATGCATCCAGCAAGGCAAGAAAAAATTTTTTTGCATATTTTCAAAGAAGGATGTAAGACCTCAGGCTCTTTTCCATGGGCATTTTTAGATTACTTTGATTTTATTAACTTCAACAAGTCTGAGTCATTTGCTAAACTGATGCCTTGCAGAATTTGACATTTATAGGACATAATGTTTTATATTTAATACAAATATAGTCACAGAAGGTCCCAAAATAATGAAATTACTTCTCCTTAAAATGTAACTAGTTTTCTAAAGTAGGTAATTATCAATGTTTTGCTTCTAGCCCTGTAATAAAAAATTATATGTGCCTCTTTTTCTCTTCTATTAAATTTCTAAATGAATGGACAGCTCTCTGATTTTATCAAGCAGAATATATTTCATCTGCTTTTTGTGGAAAATACTTGAGCTCTTTTACTGATTGCCAGGTCATAGGCAGTCTTTTCAGTCAGTATTTCCATTCTGATTCTCTAATGAGTTATGACTGGGCAGATATCATGTGCAGCTCACACATTTCCTTTGTAAGATCAAAGCTACATGAGAGATAGGTGGGAATGATTCTTTCGTCTCACAGAAAATTCTAGTATTCCGCGTGTTCTTCACATGTCTTCTTGGCAGATCCTCTGAAATTGTTGGGGAGGAATAAAAGGCAGAGAAAGATCAGAACAGATAAAATGACAGTGGCAAAGGTACTCTACGGGGGTCTGAGAGTTCAAATTCAAAAAATGAATTGCTATGAAATGAAGAAAAAGTACAGGCAAGAAAAACCCCAAACAGCAACAAAAAATCCTGAACCCACCCAACGCAAGAGCCAACATTTCCATCCCCCTTAATTTTTTCACAATTTCCTATTAAAAGACCCGTTCTCCAGGCACTTAAACATTTCATCCTATTTTACATTATCTACAGATTTATATGTATATAACTTCCTATATATATAACTATAAAAAACCATTATAACTTCCATAATGGTTTTAAGGAGTGTATTGCATAAACAAAAGAACAGAACAGGAAGAAACCACAAATGTTTTATATTAAAAAGTATATCCAACAACCTTTTTTTTGGCTGTTATCAGAGACAGATATCTGAGCTAGCTTAATTCCACAGGTCTGAATTCTGTGGAGCAGCTGAACTGAGGCACAGTCGAATTTCCTTTTTCAACGTTCTGTAAGAGTTAATGTATTTTCATGTCAAAACAGAGAAAGGAAACTGCAAGTAATAGTTGCTGGGTTTCTCCTGTCAGAAGAAGTAGTGGCTGTAACATACATATAAATATGAGAGTTTGCTGAGCTACTTTGATCTAATTACGTGTTGAGACTGAGGTCTGCAGCTGGGAAGGGTTATAAAATAATGGTAATTACTGTGCAAGGCAGTTCTGTTTATGAGAAATCATTGAGATTATTTTAAGAACATAGACATGCCAAGAGAGACAGAGCAAAAAGATTAGGATAGGTTAGAAAGATAAAAACACAGGAAAAAACCTCAAGATAACCATAGGAGATTAATAAAAAAAATCCAAACAAAATCCACAAACCAACAAATACCCTTACAGAAGCTGAATTGCCATATATGATAGCATGACCCTAAATTAGAAATTTTAATGGGCATTATTATTACAGAGAAATCTAGAAGCTTGAGCCAACCTGGTTACAATGATGATATTCTCCTCTCCTAATGTTACCATTTAATCTAAGGCTAGCTACAGGTATGAACACCTTCCCTCAACTCCATAAGCCAGTGGAGAGACACAGCAATCTCCAGAGACTGATTTCCTCTACCTGTCTTCAAATTGAACCTTAACATGAGCTGAAGGTGGTAAGCTTAGAATAGAGGCTTATATTTCAGTCAGACAAAATTCAGAAAGAATAGAATAGAATAGAATAGAATAGAATAGAATAGAATAGAATAGAATAGAATAGAATAGAATAGAAATTTCAGTTGGAAGATACATACAACAGTCATCAGTCCAATAGCCTGACTACTTTAGGGCAGAAAAAAAGTTAAAGTGTATTATTAAGGGCATTGTCCAAATGCCTTTTAAACACTGACAGACTTGGGGCATTGTCCACCTCTCTAAAAAGTCTGTTCTGGTGTCTGACCGCCCTCTCAGTAAACAAATGCTGCCTAATGTCCAGTCTAAACCTCCCATGGTGCAGCTTTGAACCATTCCCACATGTCCTATCACTGGATCCCAGGGAGAACAGATCAGCACCTCCCTCTCCACTGCCCCTCCTCAGGAATCTGTAGAGAGCAATGAGGTCACCCCTCAGCCTCTTTCTCTTCAAATTGGACAAACTCTAAGTCCTTCATAGGGCATTCCTTCTAGCTCTTTCACCAGCTTTGTTGCCCTCCTCTGGACTCATGCAAGGACCTTAACATCCTTCTTAAATTTTGGGGTCCAGAACTGCACACAGCTCTCAAGGTGACGCTGCACCAACACTAAATACAGTGGGATAATCACCTCATTTGATGGGCTGGTGATGCTGTGTCCAAAGAACCCCAGGATGCAGTTTGCCCTCTTGGCTGCCAGAGCCCACTGCTGATTCCTGTTGAGCCTGCTGTCAACCAGCATTCCCAGATCCCTTTCTGCAGGGCTGCTCTCCAGCCACTCCTCTCCCAGTTTATACTTGTGTCCAGTGTTACTCTGTCCTGGGTGCATATTCTGACATTTGTTGTTAAATTTCATGCCACTGATGATTCCCTAGTGCTCCTATCTACCTAAATTCTTCTGCAAGACCTCTTGTCCTAAGAAGAATCCCACTCTGCTATAATACATGAACAGAGAGACCATCTTACCCTTACGGGTTTGTAACGTAAATGAACAAGATAAATAACACACAAAAGCGGACGGGAATGTTATCCTTTCTGCGTGCATGTTAGCAACTGATCGATAATGAGAATTCTGCCCTGCTGTGGCAGGTGTTGTTATATGTAATCTCTCAGTAGAGCCACTGACATTGACACCAGTCAAAGTTTTTAAACTTATGTCTTGTCCATCTCAAAACACATTCAGACATAGATTTGAAGAGTATTTTATTTTCATATTATATATGACATATATTATTTAAAAAAATATAAATTTGCTGTGTGAAAGAGAATGCAGTGAACTAAAGAAAATGGTTAAGTGGATGACTCTGGAAGATTTGTTTTGCCATTTCATGTAAATAATATTCAGAAGGACATTTTTGAGGGTATTTGAAAAAATACCCAGATCTACTATTTTTAATAATCACTTTAAGAAGGGAATTACTGAAATAGGTGGCTGTAGTCAATGTAATTATCTACATATAAGAATGGGGTCATAATAACACCTCAGAGAGGAAAGGAAAGGATGTTGTTAAGATGTGTATAATGCAACTCAGCTCAGATTGGAGACCTTTACTGTGTTACATTCTACCTGCCTCCCTACTTAACAGATGCTTTCAAGGACTAAGGGAGAAACAGGTAAAATAACCCTAGAGCCTTGAGTTATCAGTACTCTTCTGCTGGCTAATTTAAAGCTGTACTGGTTTATGTCTGTGTGTCACTACTGTGCCTGCAGAGTGGAATATCCTAAATAGGTATGCAACTGATGCCATGCTACAATGTGCTCCTCTGGCCAGTATAAATCAGCATAGCTCAACTGATTTAAAGAATTGTATAGTACTGGGTATCGTATTAAGTGAAATTAAATTCCCAATCCTAAAGGCTAAACCCATTATGCCTTAATATAGACCACACTAGAGTTGAGTGCATATAAAGTGTAGGTATGTGAGCATTTTTTCCAGGATGATGTCTGTAAAAGGCTACTTGCAAAATTATCAGGCAGTGACTTCTGTGATTGAGAGATAGATAGCAGCTAAATGCTACAGCATGTTACAAGAAACATACAGCTGTTCAATCTGTTTTCTATGGAATTAACTCCTTCCTAAAGGCAGGACATGAGACTAGAATTTCTGATGATTTTATTAATTTCAGGGCAGGAAGGTTCAATTATTACCATTCAGAATGACTAAGAATCACCATTGCTATTCTTTCTGTGGATTCTTGCGTTAAGGACATTTTTTTAGGCTGATGGAGAGTTTCATAACATTAGAAACATACCTAAGGTGCATATGTTTTTTTCTTGCGTCTTAGAGCACAGTCTCAGCATACAGGCTGTTAATAAGCAGACTATTTCTTAAAATTAGTTTATCATCCAAATGCCTCTCATGGTATGGCAGTTCTGCATATTTACAAGATCTTGATAGTTTTGCTGAGTTATTGACATTTACACACTTACAAACGTCCACAAACCACCTCTTCTGTAAAGAAATAGATGATTATTAAAAAAATAATATTTGATATTAATATCTATTAAGTCAAACCCAACATTGCTGTTATGTATAAATTGTTTACTTAGTAGCAGCAAAAGTGTAATACTGTCTTTAAGACATTAGTCTTAAGTAATGTATAATAAGTATTCCTGATTTCTTTAATCTCCGCTGTCAACTATTAATTATCAGTGCATAATGGGCTTTCCATAAGACTTCTAAAACTGCTATTTAGCCATGCAGCCCCAGGAAAGGGGCTGGGAAGTGCAGAAAATGGCTATCCTCTCCAGTATAGATGTCAGACTTTTTAGTAAGCTAAAGAGCAATGTGTTTGCATAGACGGAGTGTGGAGTGGAAACAGTCTTGACTTTAATTTATTTCATTGCAAATTAACAGAAAATTCAGATCATTGATTCAGATACTCAGAAAAAGAAAACATAAAACCTCAAACGCTTAAGTAAACATCTTTCCATTTGATTCCCAATGCTCAGCTTCAGCCAGAAACTTATCTCAGTCTCAACTTCCTTTGTTTTCACTCACTTCACCCCAGTTCCTCAGGAAGACACAGGAATTTGAAGTCACAGGCATACTGGCTTCTTTCTGCCACTGTTTCTTTTTTGTTTTCCTCTCCTGATCCATGCATCTTAGCATCCTAGTGTTCCTGCCCCAGCATGGGTCACGCATGGCTGAAGTGTCTCAAGGGTGTCCCTGTCTGTGGGTCACCTGTAAGCTGGAATTGGCTGTGAACAGCACCCCAACTTTCACGGCCTTCCCCACACAGGTCAACGCTACAGCCCCCTGCAGAAAACATTTTCATTTAACTCTTTTTAACACAGAAAACATCTTCCGTGAGGAAGATACAATAAGAGGGTGACCTGCGAAAATGTTATTCAGATTAATATCAAATCTGTAGTAAAAATAAAACCACCAAATACTGAAAGAGAAATTTCTAAAATGTGTGTAACGTTCCTGTTACACCAGTGAACAAGACTTAATAAATGCACCAATCTCATTAAACTGTCTAGATTTATATAAATTTAAAATCACGACCTCAATAATGACACGTTCTAATGCAAATTGAAAATTTATTCCAAATTTAAAATAAATATAAGATTTACATCCTTTTTTAAAAGTTCATTCTGTTCACAGGGGGTTGCAGGCTACCCAGCTGTAGTGTATAATTATGTTCCTGAGGTTTTCAGATCTCAGAAGAATAAATATGTATTTCAGTCAATTATAGAACAGTGCACAAAGTAAATACTAATATCAAAAAGACAAATAATAGTAGAAATGCAAATATGTTTTCCCTTGGATGTCATAGCTGATTTTGTTTAATATATAATTCACACTAAAATATAAAGCTGCTAATTAATCAAAATCATTTTTCTTCTGTCCTAATATTAGAAAGTAATTTCTAGCATTTTATAGATTTATTCATAGTTAATTTTATAACACTAAAATTTGCTCCAGTATGTAAGGGGAAAAACAGAGACCTAGAGGCAAGATGACAATTTTCTCTATTTTCTGTTAAAACAGCAAAAATTACTGTTTGGAGGAATAACAAATACTTCTGAAAATAAAGCATTTTTTCATAGTTGTTTATCCAATACATATGTAGCATCTACATTTAGCTTTCTAGGCAAAGAAAACTACATTCACTATTTCTCTTGCTCACTCTTGCTCTCTCAGCCCCCATCTTATGTTTTTCCTCCAGATATAAAACGCAAGGAATAATTGTTTTAAGACAAGCTCCTACTCACTTTAATGGGATCAATGCGTGCCTTGTGTATTTCCCAATAGCTGTGTTTCAAGGCACAAATATATCCTCTGAGTCCGATAGATCAACATTGGTAGAGCTTCTCCTTGATGTTGAAGAGAAAGATGATATTATCTCCAATATATTTTATCTCTATACCCTTCTTTAAGACATGAACTAGAATTCGGAGCAATGGCAGGTAGGGCTTGAGCTAGAGGGGAAGAATATTGTTATATTACTAAGACAAGTGCAGGCAGTTGTCTTAAGATCTCACATATTGAAAGAGAAAAAAGAACTGATGAGGAAGAGCTCAGAGACTGATAAACCCATATGCACCAATAGCAGGAAGTGAGAATGAAGTAAAATGTTTGCCTACTGGAAGTTGTACTGGATTAGCACTAGTTGGCAGACAAGCAACCACTCAGCCACACACTCACTCCCACCCCACAACAGGATGGGGGAGAGAATAAGAAGAACGAGGGTGAGACAACTCATGGGTCAAATTAAGACAGGGAAATCACTTAGCAAGTACTATACTGTTGTGGGTAAAACAGACTTGACTTAGGGATTTTAAATTAATTCATTGCCAGTTAGCATAAATATTTAATTACTGATTTGGATATCGGGAAGCAAACAAACAAGCTAAAAAGACAAACTTTTAAAATTATAAAAGCTTAAAGAAAAACACATTTCCTCTCCCTTTCCTGGCTTCACTTCACTTCAGACTCCTCTCCTCCCTCCTTCCCAATATCCATTCACTTCACTCCAGACACTTCTCCTCCCAACTTGTTATTGTCTTAGGTTACACTCAGTCCCTTTAGAGGGGCAACAGTGGGGGACAAGGTCAGAGGCAGCAATATCTCTCTGCTGCTTCTTCCTTCTCACTCTTTTCCTATGCTCTGGCATGGGTGCTCCATGGGCCACAGTCCCTGTTGGGAAGTATTTGTTCCAGTGTCAATTTATACACAGGCTGCAGTCCCTTCAGGGGGTACCTGCTCCACCAAGGAATACCTCTTTCGTCTCTGACTTTGGTGTTACCTTTGTTGCTTCTTAGTCTTATTGTTCTCTCCTCTTCCCACCATGGTATTTTTTTCAATTTCTAAAATACGTTTTCCCAGCTGTGCCCCTTGGTAATTTCATTGCAAAGTCAGCTGGAACTGTGGCTGTGTCTGGCATGGGGCAGTCCCTGATTTCTTCCCACAGAGACCACCCCTGCATCCTTTCATTACCAAAACAGTGTCATGGACACCCAACACAGAAGTCTATAAAAATTTTGCAAATCAAGAGATTTGACGAGTAGTTTCTTGCAAAAAATCCCTGCTCTGTAAATTAAAGCAAAAAAATGGTGTCTTATGTGGCAAATAATGTGTGATAAGTAAAGGAAGGAAATAAAGTTGTATAAGAACTGCTATTACTATCCATAAAAGCCTCTGAATAAAAGATAAATAAGATGGAGAAATAAAAATTTGATTTTGTAGAGCATTTACTCTACTGTTAAGATGTTCTATCACTTCATACTTCTGAGGAGATGGGAGAAGAAGAATCAGAAATCCAGATTAATCACATTCAAACTGAGAAACAGGCATTGATCATTTCTGGTTAGTCAGACATCTACTCCACTCTGCATCTTTACCAAAGTATAGAATAATGTGTGATGTATATTTATAACCACATAAAGGATTTTGAATATTGCCATGTAATGACTTTCTTAAATACACTTTTTATAGTCGTGAATAGTATACACCTCTCCACTGCTGTGAAATAGTATACATCTCTCCACTTCTGTGAGTTACTAATTCTTATATTATTTATTACATTGACATTTTATTGTAATTTTTGAAGAAAAATTTGAACATTAGTTACATATAATATACCAACATGATTCCAGGATATATGTACAAATTTTTATTTATGAACGCTTTATAGTGCATTATATTTTTTTTCATGGTTAGTCATGCCTATTTTATATAATCTTTCCTTTCCCAAATAACATTTTTGTGGCATGACTCTCAGGGTAAATCTGGGGTTGTGCAATTTGGCCCTTCTGACTTTCAGTCACTTCATCAGGGCCAGAATTCTACCTCTCACTGCTATTACAAAGAGAATTAATAAGGACAGAAAGTTTAGGCCTTAAAAAGACTGAGCTGAAATATTGTCTCTACAAAAATTCCAATTAAAGTGAATAAATGGTGGTCTTAAATTTATTACATCTTTAACTGTGGGTTTGGAGGGAATTATGAGAAATATGTGAGAAAGACAGCTTCTAAATAACAAAATATTGACACATCTTCATTTCCCACTCATGCGTTTTGATCCTCTGTAGGAAGTTACATCTCCTCAAATCGTTACCTTCAACTATTGTGATCTGCTCAAAGGACTCTATATCTCACCAGGAACTACAAGAAAATGATAAATTAAAGTTTGTAGTATCAGTTTGCTTCCTGGATAAAAGCTTGGTGAACAAAGGGTAGTGCTACAAAGTGGATATAAGCTAGCATTCTGAGTATGTGCGTGGGTTGTCCAAGGTAAATGAAGCATTATGCTGAAATTCAATAGCACAGAGGTAGGTCAGTGACCTACCATCACATACAGTGTGTAAAGGAGAAAATGGATATTTTTAAATGAAATCATTTGATTAGTGAAACAGCAACCTGTAGATAAATGGGGTACAAGAAGGCTGCATGGGACTTTTCAATTTACAAGTATTCTTCATTACAAAGCCATCTTGTTACTCAATAATAAAAACAAAATTGTAAGAGCAAAATCTATTTTTCATTTTCATACTACTTGTTCTTTATTTTTTGCATGACAATATAGTGTTGGTGAAATTATGGAGCCAGGTGCATAGTTTTATAAGATTCAACGTGTAGAAATGACACTTCACTACAAAGCTTTGAACAAAAATATAAAATGACTCACGTTGCAGCCTCCCTTCCAATCATCATTCACATTCACTGCAGTGCAAATGCTAACATGCACTTCAGGCACACAAGCAGTACACAGATTTGACTCACTTAGTGTTTCTGTTGGCTGATACTGGTCCAAAGCTCAATGAAATCAGGGGAAAGAGTTGCACTTTAAGGGACATTTCGTCAGCTCCCGACCTGCTGACTGCTGCCTTCCAAATAAGAAGGCTGTTTGGTGCTGACAGCAGCCCACCAATTAGGATTGTTTCCTGTGTTTCTAAAAACGAAGTCATGTTCCACAATGTCCTGGTTTGAAATGTGTGTGATTAGGCCAGAGAATGGATGCTATCTAACTGGAGCACGGAAGGCAGAAAATGTCTCTCAGCTCCTGACCCATTTATCACCCGTCTCTTCCCTCGTACAAGACGGAATGCATGGTGCTAAAGCACCACTGGGGATGGATTTCAGTCCATCTACAAGTGCATTTTGCCCTTCTACACTTTGATTGGGCCCTGGGGCAATGGCCCTGCTCAAATGTCTGGAGCTTGCCACATTTCATTTGGGGTACCATACAGACTCCTTAATTTCTCTGTGCCATGCCAAACACCATGCACTTTGAGCACCCAAGTACTTGCCGTTATCCCTTCATCCTCCAAAATGACATTGTTCTAGATGCTGTTCAGGACAAGACAGTGCATCAGTCTAGGCTCTTGTGTATTGTAATTACTTGTGTTCCTAAGATTCTGCATGGAATGGTAAGTCTTTGCGTCCCAGTCCTCAGAAAACTGAGTCTCATCCCCCCCAAAACATGCAGATGTCCCACCCATATTGGTGTTAGAAGAATTTAGGCACTAATATATCTTTGTGGACCAAGCCATAAATTGAGATAAACATTTCATATCTTACTGAAATCAGAAAGCAACACCCTAAGAACTTGATTCTAATAAATGTTTCATGGAAATTTCTTTCTCTCTGTGACACCAAGGCACAAAGGAAAGAAAGCTAATCTGTAGATGTTCCACCCTGAAATTCTGACAGCCTTAAACCTGAATTCTTTTCAGTGTGAGCAACTACTGCAAAATATGATGTAGGCGCTGTACTGAGAATTTCAGTAAATAACACTGAAATAATAAAAAAAGAGTAACTTGTAAAACCAGAATATTATAGACAACAAATCACTTAAGAAAGTTGATTCAGATAAAATGTTTCATTACTGCCTAGGATCTTTCCATTAGGTCTTTCCCTCCCATAGCTCTCAGCTCTGTCCAATTTTGAGTCTGATAAATGATTTCAGGCTCTCTGCTTCATTTCAAACTTGAGCTTCAGAGATGCTCTCTACAGGGGACTTCATAGAGAACCGAGTCAAGCTCTTATCTGTATAAGCAATCACTTGAGAAAATAACTTAACCATTTTAGAAATGTAGTGGAAACAAAAGGATACAGCTAAAGCAAGGATCTTTCCCTAAGGATTGTTCCCTAAGGGTTAATGGATGTTCAGAACTGGTGAAAGGAGAAAAAACTAAGCCTTAGTTTCCCCAGTCTTTTAAGTAGGACACTTCTGTCTGTGATATGGTAAAATTATTAACCTATTAGAGTGTCTATAACAAGGATACTAATTTTCACATTGTACTAATGCTGCTTTAGTAATAGGGCTTGAGTTGGTAGAAAAATGCCAATTATTTTCTAAGAGACTTAAACAATTGTATTTTGTGGATTTTTTTTTCTCTCCTTCAAAATAGCTAAATAAGAAAGCTGAAAGATTCTGATAAAAATCAGAAACTTTTTAAAAATAATCTTCAGTTTAAAAAGAAAACTAATATGTATTATTTATTAGCCATTTTAATTTAAAAAAAAAATAAGTAAGAAGTTTTCCAGTTAACTCCTATTTACTTCTACAGTGTTCCTTGTTATACGCAGTGAAGAAAGGGAAGGATATGATTTTACAATGTCTTTGACTTACTTGTCTTTGGAAGAGGGGAAATTATGTCCTCATTCCTCTCTGTTACCCTTTTAATGCCTTAAAGCGTTACTCACCTGAGCTCAGGGAGAGCCATTCTGTTAACTCTCCTGCAAGCTACAAAATGGTAGCCTACACCTTGCCCACTGGCTTTCCAATTCTCATTGGAAGTCTGAATAGGTAAAGCTGTAGTAGACAGAGAAAGCAAATGGTGAGAGTTGGCCCGTGATGTCCATACACAAGCACCACATATGATTTCATCAAGAACATTATTTTAATATTGTGTCCAATGTAGTTAGAAAGAATCCCAGATGTGTTTAAGTACTAGTGAAGTTGTAGCATCAGTGTGTCTGGAACTGTTCTCTGGCACCAAGGCCAAGTGGTGTGGAGCAGCTGTGCATGTGGTATTAAATTCCCTAATATTAATTCCAACAACTTACCCACTGATGACAGTTCCTGGTTCATACTGACCCCCAAACCCTGCCTGAGATCTTGCTTTGCTAGTTAAGTTGGGTCAAACTGTGTCAGGGATCATTCCAGCAGTTTAAGAGTACAAATCAAACTCCAACGTCTGGAAATACTCCCTGACATTGTTTGATGTAAGAAAATATACATATCCTATTGGGCTTTGTTAAAACACTTTATTTTCCATGTTTAATAAACATTATTAGGTGAAGTATTTACTCTTCATGTTTCTATTAAGTAGCAAAGTGCTATTGAATTAATAGGATTCTTGCAACATTGATTTTAATGTCATTTTGCATAATAAGAATTCCGTGTGGAAAAATATTGTATAATATTTTTCAGAAAGAGGATAATTGAGTATTTGCTACTCTGTTTTATGTAATAGGAATATAATTTTCTGATTAATTCTTAAAATTGTAAAATAAAGCTAATGATGTATATGATGACATCTTGCAGAATAACAATGTTATTCTGTTGTCCTGTGTAAATATCTAGGCTGCAACACATAAAAATTATGTCTTTGCAGCTGTAATTTAGATGAAAATAATCTCATTCTATAAGCAATTACACAGAAGTTTACAGAAGACAGTATCAGATTGAGTTCAACTGAAAAAGTAGTTTTCTCTACTACTGGTAAGTATCTATGATGCCCTTGACTGGTAGGGATTTCTTTGTTGTTTTTTGTTTGTTTGTTTGTTTGTTTGTTTTTAATAATACACTTAGACACATATGCGTCCTCCTAGACTAACTCCAGTATTGTGCTAGGACTGGGCAATTTGAACAGAAAACCAACTAGAAATAGACTGAAACACAAGAACAGAGACCAGTAGTAGCATTGCTTAAAGTTTTTTTCACATGAAGACAGGAAGCCTCTGAGTAAAATGTAGGAGGATAAAAGGATTTGGAGTTCTTGTGAAGGTTAGGCTGGGGGAGACAGCACAGCTCTCCATAGTACAACTTCACAAGGGTATCTCACTTAATTACTAGCCTGTAACTATGAATGGTGGTGCAACAAACACAGAACATAAGAAATAATCGTATTCCTTGTAGGTATTAGCGAAAAGTTTACTCAGTGTACTGAGTAAACTTACTTACTGAAGCTTCAGATCCTGTCATATGAAACTGAGATACTTACAAGGATTTGAAATGCAATCCCTGCCTGTGCCTATTGTTCTATTTATGTGCTAAAATTAACACCGATCACTCAGACTAAGGCTATGCAGTTGACTAGGAAAGGAAAAGTTTAGAAGTTAATTCTCTTTATAAGGAATAAATATTCTCTATTCATGCTGCCATAGCTCTGCTTGGTGCTTTCTTGTTGAGGGAATCAAAAACCTAAAACTTTAGCCATCGTCTCCATTTTTTATTGTAAATACATTTTCAACAGGAAAACAAGATGTTTGTTACAGAGACAGTTAGAATTAATAGTATTGTATTCTACATTTACTTTAATTATTAATTCCAGTTTAAATCTGACTTCCTACAAGTATTATGAGCAAATACTATCTATATTTTTTCCCTTGATCATGCCCTCGAAATATCTTTTTATTACACATCGTCTAATTTGGAATGCCAGAATTAAAAGTGTTCACCCTTAGAAGAACAGAACTAACCTCTCACACTAAGGGAGTTTGATTTTGACTAAAGTTTCTGTCTTTTGTAACAAACTATCTGACCAGAATTGGCCGTCTAAAAGGAATAATGGCCAAGTGGACAAATGTTAACACTGGCATCCACTGTGCAAGAGTAAGTCCCTGGCTGACATTTACCAAATAAGTTCAAGTTGCCAGTACAACCAAATACATAGTAATAGATGTATGGACATTAATTTATTGTGAATAGACTGAGATTAAAAAAAATAAAAAAAAGTTACTTAAGTTGTTGAAAAGTTAACATAGTCTGAGTTATTTTCCTTTCTTGAGTCTTCTTATGTTAATAACAAGCCATCTCCTGTTCAGTGTAATCTGACATTTCTGCTCTCTGCATATTGTCTGCTGTGATGCAGTACCTGCGAGCTCTAGTGATGGATGCTGGCATTCATAGCGCTGTTTGCTGCACAATAAGAGCAAGAAGTGCTCTTATGATATACAGTATTGCAAGCGTATATGCTGCAATGTCTGTGAATGTCTGTTGACATTGTAATAGCTGCTAGCATGACTTGCAGGAGAAAAAATTTTAGGCTGTATAAGTTTTATGCTTTAAAAGTAGAATTCTTTTAGTGTACAGATGCCCAAAAGAGGCATGCAGAACAAGAATAGGAACTGTTCAAAGGAGAGAATTAGTGTAAATCAATGAAGTTTTCACCTGCACTGTTTGATTCTGGTTTTAACCACTAGCTACAAAATCAACCTTATTCAGGAAAACTGCAGCACGGGAAAATGAAACATGAGTTTAACGAAGTCAACCCAAAGACAGGGGACATAATTATGGCTGTTAATGTGCTGTGTTTGTATTAATGCAGCTGTAGATCAGTAATTAGAAGGTAAAAACACTATTACTGAGAGAGTTGAGTTTCCCTGGTCTCTTCAAGCTGAGGTTGCTACTCTCGAGTGCTGTTTAGTGAGAAATTCAGATTAGATTTATCTGTCCAAATCTGCTAGATTTAAAAAAAATAATCTTAGAATTTATGCATATGTATTATTTTCTTTCTGTTAACTTTATATATATGGTAATGAGTACATTTCTTATATATAGTAATTAATTTTCTGAATTTATTTGCTGCCCTTTCATATAGGATTCCTTCCCTAGAGGAACCTGGACAGGCTGGAGAATTGGGCCCATCTGAAGCTCATGAGGTTCAGCAAGGCCAAGTGCAAGGTCCTGCACCTGGGTTGGGGCAACCCCTGGTATCAATACAGGCTGGAGGACGAAGGCACTGAGACCAGCCCTGCCAAGAATGACTTGGGGTACTGTCAGTGTATGCTTGCAGTCCAGAAAGCCAAAGGTATCCTGGTGTCCTCCTTTGGGGTGGAGCAGAGTCGACTTTCTGTTCACTGAGAGAGGCTCTTGCTTATACTTGTTGCTGTGGCAACCAGGGTAAGATGACTTGGTTGTTTACCTCAGGGAGGGGTTACACCTATGGGGAGGCGTGGACAGGTCATGTTACCCAAACTGATCAATAGGGCATTTCATCCCATCTTCCATGCTCAGTATAAAAGCTGAGGGATCAATGGGTTCTTCTTCAAGGGCTCTTCTTCTTTGGCTCCTCTTCTTCAATGAGGAGGACTCTGAGTTTGTCTACATTCGATCCCCATCAGTGTGTTCTGGAATACAGTTCCCATTTATCACTGAGACCAGTCTGGAACTTTCCCAGTACCTGCTGGTTACAACTGCCTGGGAGCTTGATATGGTTTTGTATATATTTTTTCTATGTCATTATTTTCTATTTATTTTGTTATTAATACTTCATTAAAGTAATTTTAGTTTTTCCTAAACTCATAGATCTCTTTATCTCTCTTCCTCTCCTTGGAGTGAGAGGTAGGGGAGAGCATCTGTTGTCCTGTCATTGGCCAACATGGTCCAAACCATGACACCTGGGCTACATCAAAAGAAGTGGCTAGTAGGTTGAGGGAGGTGATTCTACCCCTCTACTCTGCCCTGGTGAGACCCCACCTGGAGTACTGCATCCAGCTCTGGAGCCCTCAGCACAGGAAAGACATGGATCTGTTGAGGCAGGTCCAGAGGAGGGCCACAAAAAAGATCAGAGGGATGGATGGAGCACCTCTCCTACAAAGACAGGCTGAGAGAGTTGGGGTTGTTCAGCCTAGAGAAGAGAAGGCTCTGGGAAGACCTTATTGCTGGCTTCCAGTACTTAAAGGGGGCTTAGAGGAAAGATGTAAACAAAATTTTTAGCATGAACTTTTGCAATAGGACAAGGGGTAACAGCTTTAAACTAAAAGGGGAAAGATTTAGCCTAGATAGAAGGAAGAAATTGTTTCCAATGAGGGTGGTGAAACACTGGCACGGGTTTCCCAGAGAGGTGGTAGATGCGCCATCTCTGGAAACATTTAAGGCCAGGTTGGATGGGGCTCTAAGCAACCTGATTAAGTTGAAGATGTCCCTGTTTATTGCAGGGAGGTTGGACTTGATGACTTTTAAAGGTCCCTTCCAACATAAACTTTTCTATGATTCTATGATACAGAATTTTCAGTAAAGTTTTTAACTCAGTAAATGTTTATTTGGGGAAAACTGTTTGAACTCCTGTTGCTCCACATCTCACAATTGTTGTAATGGTAAAGGAGCTGATGAAAATGGGGGTAATGCTGCTTTCCAATACACTTCTGACATGTTAGTACCTGGTATAATACAAACTGCTCTAAAGGCTATTGTAATTTGTGCCTGCCGGGGGCGGGCATAAGCTTTTCTAGCATCTAAAGGACAGTGTAAAGTAGGGTAATTAACACAGTTGCTCTGCACAGGAACCGGAGAAGTGCTGAATTCATTCATATAGTGAATTCACATAGCAGCCGGTTAGTTCAGTTTTAGGGTTGTGGTTTTTTGATCCAAGCTATAGAGGATACTCAGTGCACATCATAATTTAGCACTAGAAACCTTTCCCGCAATATTCACAGTCAGGAATTTCTTTCAGCTTGCAATAAAGAAAATGGTTCTGTGTATGAGTTAGAAGAGATTGTGCTCCAGGCCACTTATGTCAATTATAATCTGAGCATTTGTAGGTAAAATTAGTCATCCATGGTATTGTAGTATTCTGGCAGTCAGATCTTTCAGGGAACTCTCAGTGACTAGGAATAGTTGCTAAATTAATAAATTAATTATGTCTTCAGTTAGTTGTGGCATTACATCATTAAGAATTTGTGAATTTGGATTCCTCTTTCCCTTAATTTAAACATTTTTAACTTTTTCCCACAGGCAAAAAGGTGAAAATAAATACCAAATCACTGAAATATAACTATGCTGTAAATGAAATGAATGAAGGTTAATTGGAACTTCTTTTCACAAAATATAATGCAGCATCTCCTTACAAGACACATGGAGAGATTCAGAGTGTCCTCTGAGCTACTTTAAATGGGACTTCATGTGATATGCTTCTGTGTTGAAGAAGGTGATGAGAAAAGCTAATGCATATTCACTGAAAACTTTCCTTTCAGACTGAAATTTGCTTTGATATCCACATGCATAAAGGAAGTATTTTAGTTTGAGAAGCTGGGTGCCAGCTTCCCACCTAAGCTATACTAAGACTGCCAGTGGGAGCAGAGGAAAGTTTAAGGTGGGCCTGTCCACTAGTTGCTGCTTCTGCATATCTCTTTTCAAGTAAAACACTGTTTTATCTAAACAGTATTTATATAAAGCAGTTATAGTATCCCTCTAGAAATCTGGAGGTTTTGTTTAATTTCTCTGCTTAAGTCTCAGACTGTTCAAACCTGGAATGTCCTACTCAATAGACCATTCAATGTTGTTGAGGGAGGACAGACTTGGAGTGGAGAAGAGGACTTGCCGTATTAACCTATGCCAGAGGAAAAGAAGGCAAGCAGGAGCCTGATTTTGTTATTTGATGATCAGAACAATCATCTTAAAAAGGGAAGCAGGCCATAAGCTTCCTGAGTTATTCTGATTTTTTTTTTTTTTCTGGCCCATTTTTTTCCAAAATAAAATGTGCAGAAAATTCTGTGAGTGAGGACCAAACCCTAGATTTTCTCTTCTTCCCTCTTGTGGTTTAACACAGTAGGCAGCTCAGCCCCATGCAGCCACTTGCTCTCTCCCCCCAGTGGGATGAAGGAGAGAATCAGAAGGGTAAACGTGACAAGACTCATGAGTTGAGATAAAAAGAGCTTAACAGGTAAAGCAAAAGGTGAGTGTGCAAGCAAATCAAAACAAGGAATTAATTTACCACTTCCAAGGGGCAGGCCAGTGTTCAGCCATCTGCAGGAAACCTTTAGGACTCCATGATGCATAATGGTTACTTGGGAAGACAAATGGCATAACTTTGTCTCTCCCTTCCTTCTTCTTCCCCCAGCTTTTATTGCTGAGCATGATGTCACATGGTATGGGGTATCCCTTTGGTCAGTTGGGGTCAGGTGTCCCAGCTGTGTCTCCTCCCAACTTCTTGTGTACCCCCAGCCTGCTGACTGGCAGTGTGAGAAGCAGGTAAAGGCCTGAGCCCTAGAAAGCTCAGGTGGGGCAAAAACTTCTCTAGTTGAACCTGTTCTCCGAAAACCCACAAAGGACACAGTAAATATCAATACAAATGAGTTTGGAATACATATCATGTGATCTGTGCATAAATAGCAAGTGGCTTTTCCAAAACTCATTTATCAGAAAATAAAGCAAGGTGTGGGTACAACGAGTCTCATACATACTTTTCCCACCACATGTGATTTGACTATGAGGCAACCACTTTGTCACACAAATATGACAGCCTAAGTGAGGCTTCTTTGAGGCTTCCCTGCTAAGCAGTGTGGCTGCACAGCAGTGATCTCCCCTTGAGCTGGGACACCTCTAGCGTTGCTCCTCAAGGCAGAGACACCTTTTACTAATGGCAGATCTTTGGCAAATGACTGATATTGAACATAACCCTGTTGTAGGATGACTTTGATTTTGCCTTGGTAACATTGTTTTCATGCTAAATTGATGCTAATGACCAAGTCCAGGACTAAGTCTGGATCTACCTGCATTTAGGCTCCTCTCTAAGAAGGAGTTTAGAAAGCAAGGGGCTTCATTCTGAACCACATGATGCAATGAGATGAGAGGGCCTCACTTACCTTTTCTGTCCTCAGTCTCTCTGTGAATCATTCTAACTCAAGTGTATATTTTCCCATGCAATAATTAATAGAGTGAACCTTACCATTGAACTTTTTAAAGTTACATCTTTGCAACATCATATTAAAATCGCTTTGCTAACATTTTTGACGATGGTTCTTTAAGTGATCTAAATCACCCATTTGTGACCCCAGATTAAGGAGCATGCCTTGAAAATGTCTTATGTATCTAAAGACCTCTTTCCAAATGGAATGCACTGTTCTCAAACAGAAATCACTGTGTGAAAGAAAAAATGTAAAGTTTGGCAAGACAGACCAGAGAATTCTGCTGGTGCTCGTGCTTTGGATTGTCTTCTTCCTTACCATACCCAGTAACAATAATGAGTCTGGGAGCTGCAGCATATATCTTTAAACACATATTTAATGGATAATTTAAATATCCAGATTACAAGTACTAGTCAATCTTTTAACAGGTTGATATGAGGGTTACTCAATGTTACTGTTAAAATGTTACATCTTATATTCAGTCATTATATCTATATTCAGCTTATATATATTTTTTTTATTAACCAATATAGCTTATGTATTTTTTAGAATAGCTTTTCTTTTAAATCAGCAGTAAAATTGCTTTTACAGACTCTCTGTAAAAATTCTGAAAAAAAAGCAAGACATATTGAAAGCAGTTTTAGCACTAGTAAATCTTTGAGGGTAAGAACTTTAAGAACAAATTTTTAATTGTTTGGGTTTTTTTCGACTAAAAAACCAGCTACCGAGAAAGGATTATGTGTTGCATAGCCTTTTGATTTCTTCCTTTTTCATTTTTTTATTTACTTCTGTTGGCTGACCAAAACCTCTTTGTATTTCTGTGAGGTTTATTAATCCTTGTTTGACATTGTTATTTAGTTTTAACTCTAAACAGAAAAAGTCCTCTCATTATGATTAAGTTCTTGCTGAAATGTTTATTTACTAGCTAAAGTGTTTATTTGTTGTGGAGTTGTGGAATGCCTTTTACAATTTTTCTGCTGTCTAAATAAAAGTGTGACTTGCTATATAGAATGAAAAGAAAAGCAAACAAATAATGTCCAACTGGACCAAGTCACTTTAAATATTATAGAATTGGAGAATGGTTTGGGCTGGAAGGGCCCTTTTGAGATCATTTAGTTTAACACCCCTGCCATGGACATCTCTTACTAGATAGGTTACTCATCTAATCTGACCTTGAATATTCCACAACTTCCTTGGGCAACTTAGAACCTAGTGTCTCACAAAGCTCATTGTAAATAATTTCTTCCTTATATCAAATCTAAATCTACCCGCTTTCAGTTTAAAACTGTTGCCCCTTGTCCTGTCACTGCAGGCTCTGGTAAAAAGTCTTTCTCCATCTTTCTTATAAGCCTTCCTTACAAACAGTAAGGTCTCCCCGGGGCCTTCTCTTCTCCAGGCTGAACAACCCCAACTCTCTTAGCCTGCCTTCATAGGAGAGGTGCTCCATCCGTCCCTCTGATCTTTTTTGTGTCCCTCCTCTGGACCTGCCTCAACAGATCCATGTCTTTCCTGTGCTGAGGGCTCCAGAGCTGGATGCAGTACTCCAGGTGGGGTCTCAAGAGAGCAGAGTGTAAGGCACCACGTGTAATTTCTCCTAAACAAAGCAGCCTGATGAGACTTTTAAAGTCTCAAACACTCACAGAACCAGGCCTTCTGCTCAAGGAACTGATAAGGCTAGTACTTGGTTATCTTTTGTGGTATTCATAGGATAAACCCTGGTGTCTCAAAGACTAGTCTTAAAGAAACAGAACAACCTTGTTTTGTCTCCCATGAAGGATGAGCTGTTTCTCCAAAAAAGACACTTTGCCCAGTGTTGACCCTTGTCTCATTATCTGTGAAATGCATATTAAAGTTCACACCCCTGCATATGCTACTGAAGATTATCGAGATCATGCTAAATATGTATGACTATAGCTCTCCTTTCCCCATCCCAAATCTTGCTGCACATCACCTGGGGTGAGAGGGAGAAACTGGAGATAAAACTGCCTGGAGGAGTGGGTGAACATAAAAAGGGGGAAAACTTTCCCTGAAGAGAAGAAAAGAAAAGAATATTTATGACCTGGGAAGATTTTTCTCTGAAGAGACCCCAAGGAGTGCTTCTACTACTTGTGCTGACCAAAGTAACGCTGGAAGAAGGAGCAGTGATCTCTTTTATCTCTCTCCCTCTCAATCTCCCCTTCTTTACCCCATTGCTTCTTCCCTTCTTTTCTTTCTTCTTTCTTTTCTCTTTCCTTTTAAAGAAGTAATGCAAGACATACTGTACCACTTACCATAATTAATTGTATATCTGTTATTAAGTACTGCTTGCCAGAGTTTGTTGTGTACCTACTGCTAATTAATGCAATGCATGCCTTACCACTTGCCATAATTTGTTACATACCTAAGTAATTATCATGGACCTGGTTAAGACCTGCTTACTAACCTGAGTGTTTGTATATGGACCTTGAGATTTGTCTCACCTTAGTGTGCACCGCTGGGGATTTACAAATCTAAGTCACTTACCTGCCCTCCTTTCTGAATGGGATGTAACATGGAGTAGAGGATCAGAATCACATCCCTCAACCTGCTGGCAATGCTGCTTGTGATACAGCCCAGGATACAGTTGTCTTCCTGGGCTGCAAGCACACAGTGCCTGCTCATATTCAATTTTTTGTCCGCTAAGACAAAAGACCAGTTAAGCTCTTTAACTTAAATGTAGTTTTAATTTAGCTTTAGAGAATTTTGGGGGTTTTCCTGTCTTTCTTTCCTTAGATGTGAGACTAAAGATGCTTGTGGTCAAGGAAGGGAATGGGAATTGTGGTGAGAAAATTATTTGTATGAGTGTGAAGATTTTCTTACTTGGACTTCCTTTCATATAATTACATTTTATAGCAGAGAAAAAGCTTGACCTGTAGAGAGTTGGAGAGAATGAGGTGTTTGATGCTAGTGCCACTTTGGGAATTGTGTGACAGTACTGGTAGAAAAAATAATAGCAGAACACTTTTATTTTTGTACACATAAGGGAAGCTGCATTTCAGGTCAATAATTTTGACCCAAGAAGATTGTAACTCACAGGACAGAGAGCCTCTGCATCATTTGGTCATGTTTGTTTTAGGTCAGACATACTGAAGAACAAACATGAAATCACACATAGATGAGGACTTGCTGCTAAATAAAGATGACGAAAAGCATGCATCTGTGAAAACATTTTAATGACTGTAAATTTTCTTGTATTTTTTTTTCCATACCCACTGGAAGAATCAGAATTTGAAGTATTCTTCATACAGAGAAGAGCAATTGCACTGAGATTATGTAATACTCAAATAATGAGATTTTATCAGGTATCTTCAGATGTAAAAGAAATTCTTATCAGACATCATTAATGTATCTCTCTCAGGTTTTCCTTTTTTATTGATGTCTTCCTCTCATGTGGTTTAATCCTGTACTCACATGTGCTAATTATAATGGCATTAGCAGGCATTATATTTTTTCTGTTTTTTTTTTTTTTTTGTAGTAACCAGGCACATGTAGCACTTCAATGGCTGTAATATTGTATTTAATTTGGATACTGATAAATTCAGACTTACCATGCTTTAATTAATGTAGAAAGAATTTCACTGTTAAGTGTCATCAAAAAGTAGCTTACTAGTTCATTTTTCTCGTGGATGGTACTGGTTGTGTATTTCATTACAGGCCCACATATCCAGCATCCTCTTCTGCTTCCCACCTCCTTCGGGTCCGCCTTCAGGTACAGTCTAACACCTCTGCCTTGGTCTCTCCCTAAAGAACACACACCAAAGCCCCTATTTGCCTCAGGCATCTTGCACTCATCAGTGATTACAAGCCTGCTGCTTTTGACTTCACATATGCCTTTCAACACTACCAACCATGGATGATACACATCAACAGAAACAAAATAAATTCTGGCATTGCTCTCATGTTAAATCAGAAAGCTTTCAAGAACATCTTCTGTTGAAATATCTCCTGGGCTAAATCAGAGGGCTATTTTGGATTCACTGATGTCCTCATATCCACAGTGCTGCTATGTTATTTCAAATAGGAAGTGATGTAAAGCTAGTTGATAATTAGGGTTATTATATTAGGGTATATTATATCAGATTTAATCCTTGTTATACAATTACCAGTGTTAATACACTATCTCTCCACAATAACAATATTTTAACATTCCAATCAAATAAATTTTAAAATGTAATGTAAAAACACACTATGGTGCTAGTTCACTTCTGTCACGCACTAATCCTACAAGATATGTATTTATAGTACCTCTCTAAGAACAATTCCACAAAAGCACTCAAATCAGTATAGCCTCTTTAATTGACTTTTGGCTTTGGAACAAGTTCTAAATGTATTGCTGACAGAGAGGTAGAGCTAGGGAAAAAAAAAAGGCAAGAAAAAAGAAAAAAAAAAAAAGAGTTGCGCTTGACCCTAAGACTATTTATCAGGACTCAGTTAAATGCACTGCTCAAAATGTTTCACTACGGTGCTGAGAAAAATGTCACTGTCAAACAATAATGAATTTTGTGACTGACCTGTTCCATAGCAAAACTTGCAACAGTGTACGTGATCACAAGGGGCATTCTGATTACTTGATTTCATTGTTGTGAAACTAATTTCTTTGAATCTACATGAAAGGATGGCATTTTACTAATATCTATCCAGACTAAGGTTCTTAACTTCTCATGTAAACAAGGACACGTTTTGGAAGCAATCAAATAGCAACAAAGCAGATAGATATGTGTTTAGACAGCCTGCATAGAAGAAGTAAAGAAATGTGTGTTTCTAGTGGAATTTAAAGACTTTCAGATAATTTCATATGAAGTAGAACAAAATGGACTGTGTTCATATCTTTTACTCAGAAAAAAAATCATTCTAACATTGTGAGGATGAAATTCGGTAGATTATCCATATTTATAGTCAACTATCTAGGCTGGGTTTTGATCATTTTAGAACCTACTCGTTAAAAAAAACCCTCTGGCATGCAACTAGTTGCTGCATGAAAATTTTAGATTAAACATAAATGATGATGGGAGAACTTGTCATTTTCCTACTTCCTTCCACTGCAGACATCTGGCTACAAACCATTAATACAGTTTGCCACCCTCGCAACACTGTTGATTCCTTGCCACTTCTTGTTACCTACTGGTGAAGAGCCAGAAACAAAACAGACCATTTCCAAAATCAAATGACTTAATGAATTCATGTCAGATTTGTCTTTTAACTGGTATTTGTAACCTCTGGCTTGATCATGGTAATTTCCTGTGTGTCAATAGACCTCTACTGATGTTCATCCAACCAACACACTTCCCATTTTTCTGAACTCACCAGCCTATCTGCCCTTCTAAAGTTCCACAGCTCAATACTTCCCTTTCTTCCACTATTACCTTATTAAACAGTGGGTAAATACAAATGTTGTTTTCCTCATTTTCAAAGTTTCACACTTGGCTTTCCTAAATTCTTCAAGTAAGTTCCATCTGATCTCCTTTGGTTTTCTGTAATAACACTGATGTCAGTCTTAAGGACAGTTTTCTCAGGATATGGCCAGCCATACTTTGAGAAATGGATACTTTTCCAGCCTTTATAGCTTGGTCACTCTGACACAGAGCTCTGTGGTAGAACTGAGCCTATATTTTTCATTGGCTGACAGGATTTTCTATCTTTTCTTTAGACCCAATCTTCCCAATAATGTTATTTATTCCTCATAAAATTGTTCTTAATTTTTTCTTTACTGCTCATAAACATGTAGGGCAAATGGAGAACAGGATTCCACAAAAGTAAACACTATACAAAGATAAAATTAGAGGAGTCCCAGTCTCAAGAGAGTATCATCTAAACAATGAAACAAATACAAAGCTGGAGAAAGGAGTAAAATGTAGCAAAGCCATAAACTGAATGATATCCTATTAATTTCATAATGTTCCTCAAGTCATTTGGCTGAGGCAATTATGAAAGGGGGAAATAAGATGAAAATATTGTCGATGGAGAAAAAGAGGAAAGAAGATACTGATCATGAGGGAGAGATAGGAAAGGAGAAAAGAAACAAAATTTGGGAGAGAAGGCTAATCTGAAATAAAGCTAATCTGGCAAGTTTGTGGTAGCGATGTCTGGAAAGGGAGGTGGCAGTGAATTAAACAATGGGCTTAACTTTTCAAGTTAAAACTAAAAAAGTGATATGCTACGATGGGAACAGGAATGCTCCTATGCTATGCTGAGACTCTTCCTGTGATAATTGTTTTTGGTAATTATCCTGAAGAGTTTTCTGCAGTTGTCAGATCAAGGGGACCCACAAGCTCATGCTTAAACTGATCATATGTCAGGGTATTTATACTGAAAAACACTAGGTATACAACATGGCAGGAGAGCTACCCCACAACCCTTGGCATCTCAACAACATAAGCCTCCTAGTACATACCTTGTTATAACTCATTTGTGGCCCAAACAGCAAAATATATATATAACAGCAGGTAAGACCAGTATGCATGTATGCCGGTGTTAAGGTCCAGCACTCCCACTTGTCCTTCCTTGCCTTAGCATAGATGTACAGTCACATCATCTGCTAACGCTCAGGAGAAGACTGGACTGTAGACAGCTCCTACATGATCATTCACTTGCTACAGGATGGCTTAAAGTGACTGTGATATACTAGATGCACCTTAGAATCAAATGCTTCTTTCTTAACCTAATGTTGAGGGCATGTATGGTTGTCTTATTCATGTCTTACTACTTTCCTTCCTAGATATTGTCCAGGATCATGATTGTTCCAGCCTTTGGTAGCGTCTTCTGCAATTATACACTCAGCAAAACCCAGACTTAGACACCTGGTATAGACATCTTTCTGGGGACATTTATATTCTGCCAGTTACTTGGAGAAGACTATTTCTGGAGGACTGTTTGGAGATACCTCTTGACAGTATGACACAGTAGCTCCTAGGAAATGCTAGAGATCTTAGATAAGATGATAAAACTCTGTAATCAACTTCTTCAGAGGATTTTAAGATAAAAAAACAGGAGAATGAGGAACTCACTGATGCTGTTAGGGGATCAAGTGAAAGGAAGAGCATTTTCCTGTTCTTATATTGTAGTGTCTTCTGAGTAGTTGGTAGTTTGAGTAGTTCAAATGCTTGCCTTTCAAGTATTCCTCTGGCAAGCGGTATCTGTGGTTTACAGAGCAGTTATTTTGTACTGTTCTGCCCACATCTTAATCCAAAGGTTGACCATTGTAGAACTCTCCCGGGGTGCTTCAATTAGCACTGAATGACAACTGTCCAGAACACCTGCTGTAAAAGGAAGCTGATTAAATTTTTTTTTCTTGAGACAACTCTCATAAGGTATGTCATGAATAGTACTTTGGTGTAAATGGTAAGTTAGTGGGTTGACCTTGGCTGGATGCCAGGTGCCTACCACACTGCTCTGTCACTCCCCTCCTCAACTGGACAGGGGAAGAAAATATGACAAAAGGCTCATGGATCAAGACGAAGACAGGGAAATTACTCAGCATTTACCATCACAGGCAAAACAGGCTTGACTTCAGGAAATTAATTTATTGCCAATCACATCAAAGTAAGATAATAAGAAATAAGAACAAATCTTAAAACACCTTCCACCCACTCTTCATTTCTTCCTGGGCTCAACTTCATTCCCTACTTCTCTGCCTCCTGCCCCTGAGCAGAGCAGGGGGACAGGGTATGAGGGTTGTACTCAAGTCAAGACATATACGGCTTTTATTTTTTCTTTTTAATTTGAGCTATTCTTGCTACTGTACATGGAGCTGGGACATGTCATATCTTTTTGCTTTTTTTTCTTTATTGCTGCTTCAAAAAGTTCCTGTTGGGAAAACTGTGATTGTTCTTTCAGCTGTTGACCAGGTCGTTGGTCTGTCAGTTCCTCTGACACATTCTTTTGAAAGTGTATACAGACAGGAGAGAGGTAAAAAGCGCTTGTTAACCCAGCAGAAGTGACCCAGCAGCATGTGACCCAATGTGCATGTTGTGAGGACGATGAGAACTGAAATGGTGGTGGAAAAAGCTGAGAGTGTCAGCAGGGGCGGCTGTGCCTGCTTTGTTCACTAAGGCTTTTTGCCATTGATTCAGCACTGCTGCAGGGCTTCAGACAGCTCAGTTTCACGCAAGTCAGTGCCAAGTATTGAAAGCTTGGCGTATTCTATTGTACTGCTGAAAGAATTTGATTCTGTGAAGTCTGTAAAGGACCTATTATTCTGTTGAATATTCAAAAGTGTAGAGGGAATGTATGTTGAGACCATTTTGATGTTTGTTGATCCCTGAGAAGTAGAACTAATGCAATCCTTTATATATTTTTTTTACTTTATATTTCTAACGCAGCATGGCAATTAGATGTTCTTGCTCCTGGTGTTTCTTGTTTCTTAGCTTTTCCTCCCCTAACACTTTATAACCCCCTTTTCATAATTTCTTCTCAAATTCATTCCTGAATAACAAATTACTCTTAAGATGTCACTGCAGACTTCTGCTCACTAAAGACAGCAAACAACGTCCCTCTACTCCAACCATAAGAAAACACCTGTTGTGGACAATTATCTGGCATTTTCAGAAATCCCTTAGGATGAGATGACTGCAGACAGACATGCTTATTTCTCTTTAGCGAGAAGCCTGTTTCTCTTTATTGACTATAAAAGGACTCAAGACCACCATCTTAGATTCCAATATATAATTTCAGATTTCTAAATTTGGTGAGATGAAACCCACTGTGGGTTGAGAATGTACATATTATCTGCTAAATGTATTTGCTTTCATTAATTCTGTACAACCTGTTGTCTCTGGTGGAATCCTTTGGTCCTCTGCAAAGCAAACAACCACCTCATTTGTTAGAAGATGCTGTGGGCCTATTTATGACTGAGCTTATGAGGAGCAGCTTGATCACCCAGGCACAAGTTTTTAAGAGGATGAGAGTAGTGATCAAAGGTGTCAATTCTGTCAGATGGCATTTTTGTAGTTTGGAATAATAGCTATAATAATCTTAATAGATTTCTTTTAACAAAGAAATAAAAAGAACATGGGACAAACATTTCTTAATGGGATTTTTGAAATTAAAAGCACAGAAATATCACAGTGTGAGGCAGAATGCTGTAAACTGTATAAAACAGATGAAAAATTACTGTGTATTGCAGATGAATACCCTCTAATGAAGGGACTGTAGGTAATATTTCAATTTGGCTGACTGGATGAATAAGGTGGTAGAAGTCTAGTTGCCAGATATAATTTTACCTGACACTTGCATTTTGTTATAAAATCACCATTGTGGAGACCAGCTCCCTGTCTGCCAGCCAGATTTTTTTAAAGTTAAATTGAAGTGACTGACTCTCTTGCAGATAGCTGTAGGCTGCATTGCTACTTACTACTAAGGCTGAGAAGTAGAGCACTATCATGGCAAAGCGGCAGATCGATTACACTGGCAAAGCACTTGCTAGATTTTCATATGTACTTGGGCCATTATTTCTTAAGCAAGTCAAAGGAGTTCATCTGAATTTCAGCTTCATTTGATACTGTAGTTTATCTAGCTGAATTTGCTGAAATGAGAAACCTTTATTAACATTTCAATATTTAAATCAAGGAATCACTTTTTTCCCCCTTGAGTTTTTGACCTGGAGATCAAAGAGCAACAGCTTACAAATAACAGCAAGTAACCTACATTTCCAGTAGTGTGAAGTAAGATGTGTGCCCATTAGGTTTATTACCATTATTGACAATAAATTCTAATGCATCTATGATCAAATAAATGAGTTTAATTATAAGATTTCTTTCTACTTTTGGCTCCAAGTGTAATGTGCTCACTTATTAACTCGTATTGATCCAAAGTCTATTGCAATAAGAAGCTGAGTATTTTCACTGAAGTGATATATATCTGGTATCGACTGCCATGGCTCCACTGATTTCCGTGAAGTCAGGATGACTCATCCAGCAAAGAATGTCCCCACCGACTTTCATAGGCACTGAATGAGGGACAAATTCTGCAGCCGACAATAAGCAAGTGGCCTCATATAGACAATATTAATTATGAGATCACATGTTGGTGCTTAGTTTTTCAAAATGTTCCCAGTCTTTTCTCTGCCTGTTCCAGATTGCAGATGCTGGGAAAATTCTTTTCACAACCTCTTTACATCAGAACAGGTCTGAAAGCCTAAACTGTGTAAAAATGCCCAACTTTATCCAGAAATTCAGAATAACTGTATTAATGACCAGATGATCTAATCTACAGGAATTGCTGAGCAACTCAATTTTTCCTTGAGGCTCATCCTTCTGCAATGTACCAGACAATTATTGATTATGATTTTATTATTCTATGGTATATCAATTATAGAAAATCAGTAATTCTTAACATATTATCAATATATATTCTGGTTATATTTATTTGGTTTACAATTGTATCTTATTCTTTGGTTGTTCTTAAGTGTGAATGACTAAGTAAAACGTTAAAGCTAATTCCTCATACCAAGAGAATCTGGATATAGCACATGTAGTTGCTTGTTGGCATCCTGGGAAGAGTGTTGCCCCTCTCCCAACAGAAGTCACATACTTTCTAGCTCCTGGAAAGTAATGTGTCTGCACTGAATAAACAGCATGGGTTTTAAAGAAGGGATCTGGAGACGAATTGTACTTGGCTTTTTAAAATAAAGAATTAAAAAGAAACATGGATAAAATAAAAGTAATAGATGCAATAAATAATCAAAATAATGTATTTAGTAGAGTTTTTTATCTTTGGCAAAATTCAATTTTGATTACATGTAGGAGGATCCTAACAGGATAAATACTGCAAAATCATGGCACCGTAGAATCATAGAATGGTTTCAGTTGGAAGGGACCTTACTGTTCATCCAGTTCCAATCCCCCTGCTGTCACACTACAGAATTTCCTAAATATGGAAGATAAGGACCACTAAGTGAGTGGTAGAAGTTATCTCATTAATGATAGAACAACAACGACAACGAATAAAGATTTAAAAAAATAGAGATGTTATTATAGTGTTCCGCAATATAAGCATCAATAGCAGCAGAAAATGCAAAGGGTCAGTAAGCACTAAAAGTAGGGAGGCTCAAATTAGTAGCTTTGTGGGAAAATATAATCTAAGATGCAGAGGGGAGATACCTGGGAACTGTAGCATCAGGAAAATTCCTGAAACAATTGAGACGATCAAATTAGGTATAGATCCAAGGAACAGTGATCTTTAAAGGCAGAGAAATATTACTAGAACATGTAAAAAATTTCCTTTCTTTGGGGCTTTTGGTATGTATTGTAATATAAATATTACAATATATACATATGTATACATATTATACAATATTTATGTTAATGGACATGTCTCAAGGCAGCTAATTGACATAAAATGCAGATGGACACAGGAACATTCAGCCATGGGCAACAGTAGCAGTGAGGGACTAGTTTATGAGAAAAACTAAGTACTGTATCTTGGTTAAAGAGGAGGGAACATGCTAGCAGCCGGTTGCTAAAGGATGCAGTCAATCAGGAACACAGTCATATTTTATAGCATAATAAAAAGAGGTGTAAAAAGGAGCAGAGGGATGAAATTATGAAAGGAAAAATTTAGACTGAATAATCAAAGAAGAGTTCTTGACAGAGATTTATTTTCCTTGGGAATGATCTCGCAAAAGAAGAAATAGAATATCTATAGCTAGGATAAATGTAAATGAAATTGGACAAAATGTTAGTGCATATATAGAATGGAGAAAAATCTGGCAAAGAAATAGATTGAATGGCTTAAGAGTTACATAATTCATGTTTATATTATAAATTACACTGGCATAAATAAGTGACTGTTCTGTGTCAGGCTGCAAAATTACCTCTGTAAAACAAGCTGATCAGAATCTATTCACAGAGTCTATTGTTTAAAGTGGTTTCGTTTAGATTTTGATGGCTATCTATTACCTTCTGTGTTTTTCTTGTCATAAAAACAACTCTAAGTTCAGCAGCAGAAACATGGAAAAACAACACCGAAATTCTTTGTTTCTGTGCATGGAATATCCTCACCTTTCCACTGAGGCAGATATTCCTTACATAGTTTTTGCGATAAAATATCTTATCTGTGAAAAAATTAATTCAGGGTTTACAAAAATCTTTACTATTTAAATGAAATTTTCTTCATCACTTTTCCACAACAGTCACAGAGCTGTCATGTGCAAGGCATCTGATTGTGAGTCATAAAGATGTACTTTGCAAAATAAAAACATGGTTTTGGAGGAAGACTAGCTGAACCATCAAACCCAGTCCACTTCCCACAATTGCAAACAACTGTATAAAAAATATTTCGTTCAGGAAAATGCACAAAACATCTGCTCCAAACTCCCTATTTACCACTCGCGAAAGCCTTCCCCAAACTCTGTGATAGACTTCTGGCCTGGATAGGACAAGAAAGTGCTCGGAATGGAGAAGAGATCAACTGGGCATGGCCAGGGAAGGGCTGTAACTGAGCTTCCATTGGACTCATGTGAGGAAAGCATAAGTAAGTGAGTTCGCTTTGCGGCTCTAAGTTGACCTTCTTAACAAAAATGGCAGATACCCACAGTTAGGAGTGGAATGTATTTACTTTGACTAGCAATGCTAATCTCTTTCTCTCACAGTTCCTTTCATATTTTTTCGTATTTTGCAAAGCAATGCTGTATCTTCCTTTTAGATGGAAAGCTGAACCATTCAAATTGACATGCAGCAGTCAGAAGTATTGCCAGGAATAAAACTAGGTCTCTTGGATCAGTTTTCAACCACTGTAAATTTGCATAGTCCCACAGAGACAGCAGAGGTGTAATGGGGCTGCAATAATTTATATCAAGCGAGAAACAGCTTCCGGTCTCACAGTCCCATGCCCCGTTCACTAGCACATGTTGCATCCCTTAATGACAGCTCTCCTACTCTCTCCAGTATGTGTAGTCTCTAAGGAAGCATGTGAAAAACATATGCTACTGCTGCCTGTGCTATATTTGTTTTGCGGACAGAGAACTGTATTCTTCAGGGCTGCCAATGTTTATGTAACATCAAAATTCACAACAGCAAGTCCCTCCTGCTCCCTCTTTTCCCCCATTTCACTCCTCACTACTCCTTTACTTGGAAGGGCCATTCTATGATTTTTTTTTCTCATTCTAGATATCTGGAATGGTTGCAGGGGCACTGTACCAATGACATGTCCTGTGTTGCTGCAGAATTAAGGCGGAAACACCTGGAGCAACTTCTATTTCCTTTAATATTTTAAAAAATAATTGTGGGATTAGCCAGCCAGAATGGTATGACGTGTCCATTAACTGGATGAAACCTTCAAAACAGATATTCCTCTTGAAAACACCCTACTTTCCCCATTATGAATGTTAAAAACTTTGTTAATTGGATATGGAAAATACTTAGTAACTTGTTGGTGACTGTTTTTGACTTGCTTAGAGAAATAGAGACAAAGCTTCTTTTCTTGCTGCAGGCAATTATGGCATGAGGTTCTTAAACAATGTTTAGGCAGCAAAAAAAGCTTATCACTCATTGTTATTTCACCTTCTAACAACATGAAATCTTTCTGGAGACATTTATTTTTAAGTCCTAGAAGCTCACTTAAAAAGACATAAAAAGATGTGCAGAGTCATATTTTCAGAATAAAATGATATTTTCTTTGGAATGATGGGTCTGTAATCACTGAAAAGGAATGACAAATACTGACTACTGTCAAGATGGTACATCATGATAATTTTTGTGTACTATTCCACAGTATAAATGTTGTTGATTGTAAGCTTTCATAACAGAAATAATAAAAAATGTAGACAATGGCATAGAAGAGAGTGGACTATCTCTAGTCCACTAGATTAATAATAATTGATTATCTCCCAGCTAATCAATTCTAGAGACGTGGTTCAATTTTAGTAGACTTCTTGACATCAAAATATATAGTGTAACCCAGGGTATAATCTCTATCAAGCATTTTTATGCTAATAAAATAGAAATATTTCAAATCAGAACTATGAGATTCTTCTTCCTTTTTACTATCACAACCTTCCCATTATAGTTATCTGCAGTAAATCCTACAAGTGAATTGTGCTGCTGTAGGAAAACAATTTATCCAGTGATAACGTCCCATCACGCATAACTGGTTGGCAGCTTTTTACGCTATTATTTCAAGGACAGCAAGTTGCCTTATTCTTGATGTGAATGGCACCCAGCCAGGTACTGTCTGAAAGAGACTGAAAAACTACAAATTGTTGTACTGTTTTCTTTATCTCTCTATTCTGACCTGGTTAGGAAGAGATGTGGAGAGCAGGCGTAACAGACTCAAGAGATGTTAGGAGTAAGCAAGCACACGAGTGAGCATGGGACGCAACTCAACAGAAATCTAATGGGACTAGGTGACACAAGGGATAAGAAAATGGGGCATGGAATCTTCAAGACTGTTTAACTGGGTCTGCAGTCATCAAAGATAATTGCAAAGTTATGACTGTTCCTTGATTTATATGAAAGAATCTGGTGGATTTGGTAACATTTTCAAACGCAGAAGTAACTATCTGAAGCCTTAAAAACAATGATGACATTGGCACTAAAGTAGGATAAAAGTAAAGTGGTTTTGGAGAGTGACCAAATTTTCAGAACTGACTTAATCCAAATCACCTTTAAGGTGAGTGGCTGATGTTGGTGCTTGCAGGAAAGACAAAACCTAAGTTTCTACCAGTTTAGGAATATCAGATTAGAATGAACTCAATGAGGCAGGTCCAATGGCTGCTATCTTACACAGCCATATTATTTACTTTCATAAATTTACTAATACTAAATTAAGTCTATGATTGACAAAAAAAAATCTTAATTTTGGTTAGCAAATTAATGACTAGACATAACCTACACATCTTTTCCAACATGCTAGGTCATGCAGGAATATCAGTCCCACAAAAAAATAACATCAGGGAGGAATTAAATATACTCCAGGATGCTTTAAACATTCCCCAGACACTTTCCATTTTTAATGCAAGTCATCTCCTGTCTATAGTGCAGTAGGGGTTGATTAGAGGACACAAATCAATCTCTGCCTGAAATGTTAGAAAGCTCCTTCTGCTAGACAAGAAGTACAACTTTTCAAGGAGACTAGATCTGTCTCTTGCTCCCATTTTCAATGGCTACAGAAAAGAAAAGCTAGACTGTCTGACCCAAAAACAAGAAAAGTTTATTCTTTTCCTCCTTGTGACATTTATAGCTTATATATTAAAAAATCCATCAAAATAACTCCACAGAAGAGTTTCTGTTTGCTGTCATGGAGATTTAATGGGTTATTCTGGTGTGGACAGCAAAATACCAAGGTTTATCTCAGGATCTGCTGGTAACTGAGAGCCTGCAGCAGAAGCATCTCTAATCGTGACACCAATTCAAACAAACAAAACCCAAATGTATGTACAATATGTTCTGCTTATTCACCCCCTGCTTATAAAAATAACCAGCAATCCAGCTTTGTAGATTTCTGTACTGTCATAGAACATAATGGTAAAACTACCTGAAATAAATAGTGCATGTTTTCAGTAACTGTATTTTTCAAGCTTAAATCCCATTTCTATTGCTGAAGCTCAAATAGCTTTCATTATCTTTTACCAATATCTAGCATATTAGTCAGCTTGCTAGTGTCAATTTATACAAAATAATTCGTTCACTTTGAGGACCATTAATTAGTAAAGTCATAAACTTTCAGATAAATCCTCACGTAGCTATGTGTATATCTACTCATGTACATGTATTGTGAAATACCATGAATTTATAAGTTTAAAGTCAGAAGGTAAATCAAATCTAGGATACCAGAATATCTCTAAATATCATCTTGTTAAAAGCACAGTCTGTTAGGATACGGTTGAGGATATTTCTGTAGTGAATTTAAATTCGTTCACCAGAAGGTGCCAGTCTTGGTCCATAAAACCAAGAATCTAGTAATAGCATTTCAGTAAATTCTATTATAAGGGTTTCAGTGGAAACTAAAATCACAGGATTCTGGTGTCAAAGAAAGCAGCAGTTAATGAACTCTGAAGAAAGAACACAAAATAAATTCCAGAACAAACATAATAGTCCATAACAAATCTAGGAAAAAAAATTTAATAATTCTTTACTGATTTTTACATTGATGTAAAAACAATATTGTCCCAATGAAGGAAAAGAGAGAGGAAATTGTAGCTTGTAGGCTGCACATACAGAAGGTATTTCTCTCTTCAGCTTATATGCACTTGTTTTTCAGTTTTATACTTTTTCTGTTTTGATTGATGTGGAATAAGTATGGATCATTACAGCTAAGAGGGTTTAGACCACGAAGTACTGAGTTTGATTTGTTGGAATTGATTTCAGTTCCTGAACATTTCTCTAGAAACATGCATCCAACTCTCTACAGTTATGACTTTTTTCCTAATTTTATAGATCCTTCTTTTATTTTGCATCAGATCAAAAAATAAGCCTGAAGCCTGGAAGGTAATAATGCAGATCTCTTACACACCACTTTTACATAGTGTGGTATTTGTAACATTTTATAGTGGTATAGCTTCAAGAGCAATTGTTTACTTTGCCAGTGCCTTTCCTGTTTTTGCAGGACTCAGACTTCGTCCTTGTTAAAATTTTTTTTCAGCTACATGCATCATGAGAAAGCAATTTGCCTAATGAATGAATCTCTAAGCTGCTCCTTGCACTGCTACTTCAGTCTAAGCGCTCTGCTACCTTAGTGAAGCATGTAGTGAAAACACCTAAACACATAGATGCCTGAAATTTCCTGTGGTTTGGAGTTTATCATGTCAGCTGTCATAGAGTTTAACAAAGACAGAGTTGCAGCAGAGTTGCAGAGTAACAGCTTCATCCTGAATTTATTCCAGTAATTAGACTATCACAGCTACCACATGTCATTTTCCTGATTAAGAAATGGGAGAACAAGGAGCTGTGAAGAGAAAAACACATTCAGCTTGTTTCCTCAGAAACATTGAATAAACCATGACAAAATGGATCCATTTCTGTACTCTAGCAGTTAAAGAAATGAGATGCTATGAAAATAGTTGGCAAACATCAAAAAAACCAAACCTCAAATACATGTCAGAATGCTCATGAACAGAAAGGATGGAAGTTGGGCTGGAAAACTAGTTTAGGCTGAGAACACAGTGATACTGAGAGAAATATATTTTTCCCCAGACCTTTGTGAAATCAAGTGGTTAAATACTTTCCTGGATAAACGTCCTGGGCCAGGTCATTTCACAACTTTGATATGAGACATCTAAAGAGCAGCAGGTGGCACTTTGCTTTGTTAGTGCTGAACTAATGACCTCTGCATAGTATTGGGGGGACGTAAAATAACTGGAGGGATCTCTTTCAAATAAGATGTAAACTGAAGTCCTCAGCAATTAAGATTTCTGAAAGGATCTTAAGAATATCCTAAACAAAATGCTTCCTGTGATTTCCCCTTGATTTCCTATGTAAATACACAGGTGTATCAGTGCAAAGCCCTGGCTCTGTTTGTTAGTTTACCGCAGTGGCTTCTGACAAATACTTGCTGGCAAATTTTGGTTAGATTTGACAGAACAGGACAAGCCTCAAAATTCCTATGCATTTTATGTTAGTAAGTTTCCAGGTAAGGAAGAGAGATCCCATCAATTCCTGAACAAAGCCAAAGCACAGGAGAAAGCAATGTGTCTTGCTAGACACCAGAGAATCAACTTTTCAGACAGGAGTTCTTTTCTACATGGCTGCTCCAGCTTCAGTAATGCATGTCTCCTCACTGAAGCTTTTCCTCTAGTTGAGGTAGTCATAACAGTTCTTGCCTCTGCAGTGTCTCTGACATCTAATAAGAAGTGAGTTTCAACAGCAGCCTTATTAAAATTCACTTACAAAATAAATCAACCATGAAACACAAATCTATAGGAACCTAAGCTTCATTAATTCCACTTTCAATAGAACTATTTGTTTGCTTACCATGATTTCCCTGCAATTTCCCTGCAAATGTACATAGGTGTTTTTTCCCCCTACTTCCTGGAACTTTGGTACATTTAATCAAAGTTTATATAGCTCCTGTAAATTCAGCAGAAATACAGGATCTGCACATTATGGGCATTTTTTTTGTTTGTTTGCTTGTTTTGCTATTTACCATTGATTTCAATGGGACAATTCAGAAAGAGAGATAGGACTCATTACCAGTCTAGGGATGGGATTCATCTCCCCAAACTTTGTGCATTTATAGTGGAGACATCCACGTCTGAACTAATTATCTAAACTCCCTTTTTGGTCAGAAGAAAGAAAGAGGCACTTCCAAAGTGTGATTCATCTTCTCCCAAGGCTGACATCTAAAACAGGCCAGATGAATCACCCTCCAGAAGTACTCTTACTCTTCTCTGACTATAAAGACAGTTTGGATGACTATCTTACATACAGATCTCTGCTGTTGCAGAATTCTAGAGGTAGGTGATGTGGCAGAATTTTACACATCTAATCCTGATCTGGGTTATGCCAGAATTACTGTGGAGTCCCTAAGCTGGAAGTAATGGCATGGAGTAACGATTAACGATTATGGATCTTAAAAAGTACTTAGTTCTCATAGGTACTTTTTGAGAGACATAAACATTTGAGAGACATCATAAACATTTGCGATAAAAGAAATAGCACTGTTTTGTCTTAGAATGATAATTACTTCTCCTATATGAAATGCATGAACCATCATGGTATTTCCTGTCTGAAGGAATAATTATTTAATTGGGCCTTGGACCTCAAATTTGGTGGAAATAATATTTAGGTTTTTTTTTATTTTCTCCTTTCCCATCTGATTTCCTATGAGTCATATGATTCAAGCCCATATGTTTTTAATAGAGCTGGAACTGGGGCACGTCTTTGATGTTCTATGGATTACTCTGATTTCCCCCCTTTATTTTTCCTATAAATAGAAGTTGACTATCTGAAGAAGAATAGAGACCCCTACATACAAAGTTTCCTATGCATTATTTTCAGCACTGTAAAAAAGTACTAAAAACTATCACTCCCACTGGAACTCAGGGAAACAACCTATTTCAAAGTGCTAAAGTTCCAGTAAAAATTTTAAAATCTTATCTTCTATTTAACTGCCTAAGTGCCCATTTCACAGCAGTAAGCAGGCAGATGGCTCTGTTCTGTTTCTGCCACAGCATTCATTTTCTGTTTTTATCTACCATGCTCAAACATTTTTTGCCTCAAAAAGCTTAATTAATGCAATACATTACATATACTTATAAGTCTACTCAGAAATGCATTTTTTTTATTTTGGCTTTGCTTTCAGTGGTTATTTTTGATTTGCTCATATTTTATATATTTAAGTTTAGTTTGTTGTTTTTTTATTTCTCTTTTGACTTACAGAATACGCCTCAGCATTACAGAAGTTCTAATCTGATGAGGATAATTTGCACAAAATCTCTGAGAATTGTGTGAAAAAGTGAAGGGTATAACTGGCACAGGGAGTATCAATCTTGTAATAAAATGACAATTATTTGAGATAATGTTCACATAGGTCTTTTTCGTTTTTCTTTGCTAAATGCAGCTTGGAGAAAGGGCCGTGACTGCACTTAAAACTTGCATGTCTTGAAACTCTTTGCACCATACAGCATAACTTAATGCCAGAACAATACATCACTACACTTTTGATCTCCTAGGACCAATGAAACAGACATATTTTACAGCATTCTTCATTTACCTCAATATACAAATCCCCGAATCCCCTTCTTTCGATCTACTGGATTCCTGTAGACTGAGTGTGTTCACATAGGCAGGAAACAAAATCTGTGTCTTATATGAAAAAATAAAAAACCTACAACACTGAGCAGCATTCTGTAGTATAATACATGTGAGCAGACAGAAAAAGCTGCAGATACATGAGCATCTCATTAGGAGACCATCCTTCTAGCACCCTGGCTAAACACATTAACCTGAGCATTATTGTGCATAATCCTATTGACAAACATATACATCCTGCATCATTATAATTTCAAATAATTCCACTGCAAAACAAAATAACTTGCACAAGCAAAGGGTAGCAATAGAACCTGATACTGCTGTAGCTTTACCTCATTTATTCTCAGTGTGGCAGTAAGCACAGAGGATGACACTTTCTTTTATGAGGTCGCACATTTTAACAGTGGTGAAGAGGCCAAGGTCTGGGCTCCTGTGAGCCTTTAGTGCTATTGCCTGATTGTATACAGATGCAGATTCTGTCACTGGGCTTGCTAGAGGTGTACCCTGTTCTATGGCAAGGAGTCACACGAGTCATATCCACTGATTAGAAGCCAGAGGTTTCACAAAGGTGATATTCTTAGTCTTTGAGGTGGAAGATGTCAGATTTATTGCCTGCACCTAAGACATTGGTACAGGAAAGTGAAGAGCCTGAAATTTTCCTACCAACACATTCATCCTTTCTCACCATATATGTCAGATTTATTTAATATTTGTTAGTAGCTGCCAAATCCCATAGCTCAACAGAGGTGAGGCTGCTGCCTCTTGTCCCCAGGTCCAGCCAGTAGCAAGGCTGAGCTTGTGTTCCTAACAGGCACACACACACAGTACATATATAAGTATACCCACATCTGGCAGCACAGACCAACATAGACAGAAGATGCAGCTCTCACATGGACACATAAGGTGCCAATGGCCTGATCCTGCTCCCCTCTACGGCTGAGCATGATGGAGGTCCACTATTGGGAAAATATATGTAATGTGTACAGGGAGGATGCCTCCAGCAGCTGGACTCAGTCACCCAGTCTGCCCAGTATTAGCCTCTGGATTCCAGTCTCCTCAGTTGCTGGCACCTGCACATAAAAGCCCCTGGGGCTGCAGCCACACACTGGTTGCTGGCAGAGAAAAAAACCCTTTGCACACAGCAGCACAGGTACAGACACACACATGGATCTCTGGAGCATCTGGGCTCAGCCGCCAGTGCTCTCCCAGCAAGGATGCTCTAGCCACACCTGCCTCATGCTCACTTACACACATGCACAAATGGTCTCTGAATCAACCTCCAGTGTTTCTGGGACCTGTTTGAGACCTTCTGGCCCCTCCAGTAGTCAGCCCACAGACCCTCTGATATCTCCAGGAGCTGGCTTTAGTATCTGGTTCCAAAGCTTTTACTCTACTCACTGGCTAGTCCTGCTTGATATTCACTGCCCATCACATGCAAACTCCAGTTTTATGCACTCAGACCCCAAACACACACATCACAGAATCACAGAGTCAAGGACTATTAGGGGTTGGAAGGGACCTCTGGAGATCATCTAGTCCAATCCCCCTGCTAAAGCAGGTTCACCCAGAGCAGGTTGGTCAGAGATGCGTCCAGGTGGGTTTTGAATATCTCCAGAGGAGGAGGCCCCACAGCCTCTCTGGACAGCCTGTTCCAGTGCTCTATCACCCTCAAAGTAAAGAAGTTTTCCCTTATGTTCAGATGGGATTTCCTGTGTTCCAGATTGTGCCTGGTACCTCTTGTCCTGAGATGCACATATGCACACAGAATAGAGTGCACCTCACCCAGGAAGAGTTAGAAATGGAGTTTAATGAGATAACAAGACAGACCATGCTGACCAGGCACAGGGCAAGGCCAGACCAACATGCTCACCAGCAAACTGTTTACAGGCAACTGACACATTTTATTTCCTTATCCCTCTGTTGTCTCACTCTTTCTCTGTCCCATTTTATTTTAATCCCTCCCTTTCCCCACCTTTGGTTTCTCCCTTAAGCATCCCATAGTAAGTCTTGCACAATTCCAGAATGATCTTCCCCTGCATCCTATAGTAAGCCCCATCCTGAAGGGCCCATGGGGCTGATGCTGCTCTCCTGGGACAGTCCCAGGGGCAGGGTGGTGGTGGTGTCAGGGCAGGGGCTTGTGCTTCTGTCTGGGGCACTGGTGCTCCCTCGCTGCCCTCTGCCTCTGTGCTCCTCTGCATGTGGGGGAGATAACCGTTACATATCCTAAGAACATTACTCATATTTTTTTAAACTCAAGGTAAGATACAACATCTTTAAAATAAATTCAGATAGAAACTACTTTCCAGAGCTGTCAGGATAGTATCAATCTGTTCTCCTTCTGTTTTGTTCATCATCTCTTCTGTGGTTGGCTGATATAGCAAGGACACAAAGGTCAAGAGCATCATTTCAAAGTGTAAAGGACAACAAAATACAAGATAAAACACTAAGGCACTCCAGCCACCCAAAGAAAGGTGCCATAAGTACTTAAGTAGTTAAGGAGGTAGGTACCACCACTCATTGTGATTCACACATTCCATCAGTGCAGGATCCTTTGCATGACTGCTGCTTTCACCTCACATCTCCTGCAAACGCTGGGTTCACATTGCATGAAAAATGTAGTATCAAACACAGATGAAGAACACTTTCTGAACCACAAAACAACATCTTTAACAACAGTAGGTACAGCATCACTGAAAGTCATGTGACATCCAAAACTGTGGTTACAGGTTGACAAATCTGAAGTAAGAGCCTGAATATCATGCAAGCATCTTAATCTAACTCCAGGTAGATACAGGTTATAGTTTAGGACAAAAAGGACCAGCCCTGTTGCCCTGATAGTGAAACAGAAAAACAAAGAGTTACAAAAGGGAAAGGTTAACCTTTGCGTGAAGCATTGAACTCTGTGATACTGAGGTCTGTGGCACTCTCCAGTCAGCCTGCATTCTGGCCTTGGAGAAGGTTAACCCGGACATTTTTTGTGTTCGGGTTCCACAGTTCAGTGCTGACCACTTGGGATCAAAGGAACACTCCACCAAATTGAGCTAATCAAAGCAAAAAAAAATACATTTAGAATTTTTTAAATATGATCAAAGAGAAGGCAACTAATCTACACATTAATTTCCTTAACTGTTTTAATTTTATTTGGAAGCTGATCTGGATGCCACCATAAACACTCAATTATAAAATAATCTTTTTTCCCATTCTAGTAATTAAAAACAATCTAATAATTAAAAATGAGCAGTGATAGTGGCATACATTCTAGGAGAGGTTAGCAGATCTATCTATTTTGATGATGATGGCTTTACATTCAATTTGAAGAGTATTTTAAGTTGCCAGAAAATATGCCATAATTACCTTGAAAAATTGCAATGCTTCTCTAAGACCAGAAGCACTGCAAGACACCATTTTAAAAATTTTAATAGCTCAGTTAACATTGTTTGAAGATTAAACATTTATCTATAGCCGCTCAATGATAGCACTATAAATTACATTGATTTGAAAATACAGGCTTTTGAGTTTACAGAAAATTAATGTGAGAAATTCATGACTTGAAGGACATCATATGCAGATGGGTGGATATATGCAGATATTAGTGGATGGTACATAGAGCTTTCTGATGGGCGAGCCTGAGGGCACACCAGGTCAACCACATCTGTACAAAGTACTAGGTTGCTGCCACAGATTTTCTTTCTGCTGATTGCTTTCCTTTTCCTCTGTCACAAATGTAAAGCACCTGGCTGCATTTCATTCCAGGTACCACGTGAGGAAACATGAGGTAGAGGCCCAGCAAATGTCTTTAGTCTATGACTTGACAAGTATGCAAATTATGTGAACAGAGCTAGACATTTAACTAACTCTCCCACTCTACAAATCCCCCTGAATTTAGAAGTGCATACTTCTTTTACATGTTTGCTCTGTTAAAATCAACTTGATGCTCAGTGCTGAGAAACTAGTGAAAGCTCTTTGCTCTTACGCCTACACTTACAGTCTTGGCATAATTTTGTCTTTCAGAAAACTACATCTATTACATTTGACTGAGTATGCTGATGCTCTAGAGTACCTTTTATGAATGCTGAGCCCCTACTTAACTCTGCTTGTGCTTTTCTGATTTAATTTATTTAGGTACCTGGAAACCTCTGCAGAAATGACTGTGAATAAACATTGTTTAATCAGAAATTTGCAGTCCTTTTGGAGCACAAAAAGCAACTTGAACCAGCTAACATTTACACTAATGTGACCATATTAATTACACGGGATTCATTTAGTTAGTGCTATTATTATTCACACTTCAAAAGTGTTCTTTTACATATCATAGACTTTAAGTTGTTGCATTATAAGGATGTAATACTACTGGATTTGTGGTTAATTCTATTTGTCTATAACTTATAACATAAAATTAACCTTTGGGAGTGGTTGAACAATTTGTCCTGGTAACACCAAAGATGGATGGGGTGGTCCAATTCTTTTCTTCTGAAGTAATTTCAACTCCCTTGTTTAGAACAAGTCAGAGCATTGCATGTACAAAGCATGTTGGACTGGGATAAGTAGCACTTAGCAGCAAAATAAGGCACAAAAATTGAGGTCAGTTACACTGCTTTTTTTGTCATTTTCTAAGTGTCTTTACCGCTAATTTTCCCATAAGATTTTGTGCATGTAGCTTGAATAATGGGTAAAAGCAGTTTTTCTATGTACTATGTAGCATTCTCTCTAATGTGACTCATCAGTCCACTGTGCAGGGCAATGATAGCTCAACCAGGTTGATATTTTTAAAGCTAATGAGCCACTGATTAGTATCTGAGTGACTGAAGCTAACAAGATATGCTCTCTTCCAGTGATTTATAGTGATGAATTAATTAATATGAACTCATGTTCCATCTCCAGTGAAATACGTGCCTTTCCAGTTGGCTTTGTAATGCTGAGCAACTGCTGAATGTATAGATTGAATATGAATCTTTGCTAACAGTATGCCAATGTTCAAATGATACTCTGTGAATGTATTCATACATGTACTTTAAATGCCAAAATGAATTAAAAATATTAAAAGCTGAAAACTGGTAACAGTATTCTATATGCATGAAATGTGGAAGGACTAGAGAAATAATATATTTCTCTTAAGGTACCTCTAAAGAAATAATATGTGTCTTTCAACACTAGTGAATGGAGACAATTTCTAAGTTCTTCTTCCTTTCAGAAATGTTGTTTTAGGAATTGCAGGTTTTCAACCATTAGTCCCTTGAGCCATAGTGTTAAGCTTTCCTCTATCTTATTGGACGAATCAAGTCATACCCTTTTATGCTGACCTGTACAGGCAGGTCTGGACACTGTTACCATGATGCGGAATTTGGAAGCATCCCAGCACTAATACCTGTTTATCACCCATTCCATGCTCCTTCCTTGCATATAACTGTATGACCTGAAAGCCACACAGCTTTACCAACAGTGTGAACATCACCTTCAGAAGACGAAAAAGAAGGAAGGTTCTTGCTTTTAAAAGTGTAGGTTTAGATTGTCCCCACATTTCCTTCCTTTTTTCTTTTTGTGTCTTTTTCCTTTTTTTCCTTTTTTCCTTTTTTTCCCCTTTTTTCCTTTTTTTTCCCTTTTTTTTTTCTTTTCCCCCTTCTTCCTCTCCTCTCCTCTCCCCTCCTCTCCTCTCCTCTCCTCTCCTCTCCTCTCCTCT
>JAOXNO010000013.1:141832024-141847252 GCA_028565335.1 Limnodromus scolopaceus
GAACAACCCCAGCTCCCTCAGCCTGTCCTTGTAGCAGAGGTGCTCCAACCCCCTGATCATCCTCGTGGCCCTCCTCTAGATCTGCTCCATCAGGTCCATGTCTTTCCTATATTGAGGGCTCCAGATCTGTACACAGTATTCCAGGTGAGGTCTCAACAGAGCAGAGTAAAGCAGAAGAATCACCTCTCTGGATCTGCTAGCAATGCGTCTTTTGATATGACCCTGTCCTCAGCAATAAAAACTGACGGAAAGGAGGAGGAGGGGGAGCATTTGGGGTTACGGCATTTGTGACCTGAAGCAACCGATACATGTGCTGAGGCCCTGCTTCCCAGGACTTCTGTGGACATCTGCCTGCTGACGACATGTAGTGAACAAATTCTTTTTGCTTTGCTTCTGTGCACAGCTTTTGCTTTATTTCATAAACTGCCATTATCTCAACCCACGGTTTTTTCATCTTGTTTTTTCCCCCTGTTCTGTTGACCAGGACAAGTGAGAGAGCAGCTGGATGGGGTCTGGAAGGCCTCCAAAGTCAACCCACCACACTTGGTCATAAGGAGTTTCTTGAGAAGATAACCCCTGGAATTAACAATGTCTGCCAAATACATGAACTTGATGGATTGATCAAGTAGTGAGTTGTAAGCTTCTTGACTTAAGGAGTAAAAGTTAACCTTTGCACAAATAAAAAAGAGGAAATTTCTTCACTGGAGGTTTCAACAGATGCATCTTATAAGAACCAGTTATTAAAATAAATCAAAATAAGCTTGATTTTGATCACATCATGCTTAAGTAAAAGTAAAGAATTTCACTGGCATCAGAATTTCATGGGATTTATACTGAACATGTAAGGAGATAGAAAAAGCACTGAATGAGATTAATTTTGTGATCTGTGCAAGTGTCAACTTAATTTTAAAACAAAAACAATCTGAGATAAATGTGTCTCTAAACTAATAGGATTACAAAAAGCATTGTTATGGATGTCTGTGCCTTAAATTAAAGTATCACATTAGGTTTTGTTTCAGATTTTCAATTAAAAAAGAAATGCAGTTTACATTTATTTTTAAAGGAATGAAGAGATAATACTGTTATTAGATAGATAGATAGATAGTATATTAGATAGATATAATACTTTTTTTTTTGTACAACCTGATTAAAATATGAACTTTAACAGCTCCACAAAAAGCTATTTTTTTTCAAATGGAGGAATAATTGAAATCAGTTTCCTTTCTTTCTTTCTGCAACTCCTGAATCTTTGAGGCATCTGCACATTTTAAAAGTGTAATCAAAATATCACAGAGATGGGGCTTGTTCTCTTCTTCCTCTGTTATAGTATGGGAAGCAATTTTAGCCAAAAGTTGTATCTTAGACACTAACTAGGTGATTCACCATCTGCCTTAGAAACAAGGAAGCAATATGTCGGTTATGAGACACAGAAATCTTTTGCATAAAACTGCTAAGGTGCTGTTAGTTCAATTTCTTCAAAACATCCCCGCAAAAAAAAAACACACCCAGCAAAACAAAAAAAAAACCCTGAAAAACACCCTTACATGTTCCTGGTTTATTTTAAAAATAAATGAGCAACAAGTCTATAAACCAGACTACTATAAACAGAGATAATCTAATTATCTTCCATTAAAATACTCTTTTTACATGGTATAAAAATATTGCTGTGAATAAAATGCAAGAATTACCAAAAATCTGGAAAAAAAATCCTTGAAAAATTCAAGTATTTTCAGTTTATTTAAATACTCGGCACACTTTACATGGCAGGGGGGGATTTGTTTGTTTTTCAGTAGATTGACTGTTAATATGTGGCACTTCAAAAGGCAGAGGACAGTGCTGGGGAAAGGAACAGCAATGCATGCAGTTGTTAACTACCACGATTTCACAGGCAAGCAAAACAAATTATTTCAGCAGCCTTTGTGCCACTTTGTGCCTTCTCATGCCTTGGGGCAGTGCAAGAAGGGAGGATGGGTAAGTTTTCTTGACCAATGTCAGATGTATTCAGCTCTCTTAAATGACTGAAGACATCAATTTAGCATAAATCCTTGAGTAAACATTCTGGTATACTTAGGAACATGAAACTGAAAGGACTTCTAGCCTGCTCCTTGGTTTTGCAGGCATTGCCACAGATGTACCAAGAAACTACAAACTGATAACTTGCTAGAACATTTTGTCCTGCTACCTTTGGTCTAGAAGTGTTACTATATTTTTCACATGCAGCTAAGTACCTTTCTGCAGCAATTTTCAACTAACACATTGAGTTTAGATCTTTTATGAATCCCTAGTACAATCAAACACTGTTTCCATTATGTATCACCCATTAGAGCAAGGAGTTAATCTTCACAAGGTTTGAGACAAATCAGAAAAATCCTCAAGAAATGTCGAAAGGACTAGGAATGTGAAAATTACTAGTCTGATCTCTGAGCAGGTCTAAGCTTGTGTTTCAGTCTCAGTCATCCCATCAGTATTTTGAAATCCCTACAAAAATGAATTTAACTGAATTAGGTTTTTTTCCTATGCTCAGTGAGACAGCAGCTGTATCACTTTATGCCATTATTTGATCTTTTGTTTCCACACTGCTTTCTAAAGGATTGAATCTGAAACTTTGCATTCTGCCATGACCATAACTAATTTCTTTTCCATTCTCCAGTAACTGCAATTTTAATGTAAAGATCTAGTTGCATTTTGCTTTTCAAAAAGCTTAAAACACGTTACCTTGAAAAAGTGGCATAGTTTCATATTCTCTATCTATGTTGAAGACATGCTTCACCAAATTTTTTTTTGTTGAGGTGTTTCTTAATTTGGTGCAGCAGGAAGATGGTGAGCTATGCCGCAAAATACCAGTCAGAAACAATTATTTTGTTCATTCCCTTTTTTCTCTTTCTTCGCATTTTCTTTTGCACACAGTGTCCTCCACTGGGTGCAGCATAAATAAGCAACATTCAGTTTTGAAAAAGGCAGTGGATCTTATCTAAGTAACTAATAAGATCTCCAATTAAATTTATAAGCTCAGGAAACTGAGAATTATTTAAAAAAATATTACAATTTATTATTGCAAGCATTTGAAACAATAGATGGACTTATTGACAGAGCGGGCACTTTTTCTTAAATACATTTTAACAGAAATAGACATAAAAAGAAAGAAACATATAGAAGAGTAAAGGAAGCATACATGGGGCTAAAAGGTGGGTTTATCTCTATCTTAATTATTTAATAGGGATATTTTCCTAATATGATATCTCGGGCTCATCGCCATTAAAACTTACTCTTGCAAATTGAATAAATGTACTTTTCTATGTCTTGAAAAAATATGAAAGTTTCACTACATGCCATATTCATTTTAAAAAATTAGGCTAATGTTTAAAATAAATGAATGATCTTTACTTTGCAAATTAAATCTTTATAATCATTTTCATGTAGCAATCTGATTCATACCCTAAATTTTGCCATTGAAAAAATAGGCCTAAATGTGGTTTTAGTGGCTCAGAACAAACACCAAGAGTTAACAACATAAAAAGTTGTAAACATATAGTACTATTTTTATCCTAAGCATTAACTGTCAGAGGGAGGAAAATATATTCTGCAAATGAACTTATTGTGATCCAACCTCCAGAATCTGGCTTACATTTACAAAAATACAGCATTGCATTATATAAGAATATAAATTTTAAGTTTGGTTGGCTTGTTTTTTCAGTCTTATCCCTTGCCCCAAAAGAACAGGACCAACTAACCAGTTCGCGTGTGTAGACTCTGGTTGGCTGAGCAGTAACATTTTTATAATGAAGTGGTCCACTTGAAAAATAAATTTAAAAACCCTCAAAATCTGTCAAAATAACATTGTAACCAAGCATATTGTTATGCTTAAGTCCTTACAGAACGCATAGCATAGTATCTGTAAAGAAAGAAGTGAAAATTCGTGCTTGAGAAGGGGAAAAAGCATGTAGTAGTGCATGTATCTTTTTTAGGTATTTCTATTTTCTATAACAATTCCCAGGAAACATACCCACATTTGGAGGGTACAGAGGTCATGTGGCAAAATGACCTACTAGAATTTACACAATCTTTGTTTACAGAACACGTAGTTCTGAGTTCAAATGCCATCAATATCCTATTAACTTATGTCCTGAAGCAAAATGAACTAAAATGTAGATTTAAATAACAATCATTAATCTGCCACATATTCTGTCACTGAAAAAAAAATTGTTGCTGCTGTTTGTTTTTTTTTTGTCTACCATTGTGTAATAATCAGGAAAAAATGTAATGTTTCTATGGGGAGTTTTTTGTTTGTTTCTTTTTTTTGAACACCTCATTTTTATGGATATATCAAACTGATAAAACTGCAAATTTTCAATTTAATAAGCAAAGTAAGTGCATTGAAGTGCAATTGATCTTTTTCAGCAAATCTTTAATGCCTTTCCTCCCTGGTTATTTTATATTTCCAGCAGAAAGGAAAAAAAAAAAAGAAATGTAAGATGAATGAACAGATAAACCATAAATGACAAATTGGTCTCTGCTGTAACAAATCACAGACTGTCTTGTACAAAGCCACCACTTCTTTCCATAGTACCTAATCCAAAACTGAACACATTAGGCAGCTTCACAATACAATGGAATCACTATTCTTTCCCTCCTGGAATTTCAGCCTTTTCTGCATTCTTTTGCAAGTTTTAAAGAGGAGACTGCTGAGTTAAAACTCTGAAACAACAGAAGACAAAAAATAAAATTTTCTAGCAGAACTGCACAGGTCTGACTTGAAAGCCATAAATTCCTCCTTGCTCTCTTCATTTTTTTTTCCTAGTTATTGTAGCACACACAGTTTGTGAACTGGATGTTCAGCACATGGTTAAAGTCAATATAGTTTTCAAACCATGAATACCCAAGGAGTGTCTTCAGAGAGTTACAAACCTCATGAAAGCAGTTAGGATAAAAGTTCCAAACTGACAAAAATGCCAGTGCCTGTGGTACAATCAGGGAGTGTCTCAAGGATTTAGTATAAATCATACAAATCTCATCAAGATCAAAAACATTCATAAGCCATTTGAATGAGAAGGAATGTACCAAAAATATAAAACTAAGCCTACATTATTGCAGGTGCACGAAGAGAGGAAAAAATTACAGAGCCGACACGCAAAGCAGGTATGATTAATGCCCTTGGGGGCATTTTATGAAACTTAAAAGATGATGCTGTTACTTCAAAGTGAAGTGTATTTAGGAAGGGACAAAATCATATACACATTCTTTAGGCACCTTGAAGGATCTGCCTTTCATCAAGGCTGCACACGAGCATAGCTGACATTGTATAATTGGAAAGTATTAAATACAGAATACAACTTCTGTTGGTCTGAAAGTCTCAGGGCCACAGATCACTGGGGACTGGAAAGATATTTCAGGGTAGTGAACAATCAGTACAGACTTGCTCTTTTCTTGTCCTTTCTCAAGCACCTTCTGTTGTCCTTTAGAAGACAGGCTTTGGGACAGATGGACCACTGATCTGGCATGATCATTTGTCATGGCTTGGGCTAGACTGGCCGCTGAATGAATGGCAGATGCTCTCAAACCAAGACACCATTCTAATCTTCGTATCAAAGTGTGATATTCTTCAAACTTTTACAGGATTTAAGCAATACTTTCTACTTCTATACAGTCAAAAACATTCTCTACTGAAGTGATTTTTCTAGACAAAGACAAAAAAAATGAGCATATACTTGCACTGCTGTGACATGTCTCTTGTCTTTTTAGGGTGATTGGAGCTTTTAGCTAATATTATGTACTGCATTCTTTCTTTCCTCGGACATTATTAATTAATTTGCTGCTTTCCCAATGATCAAAACATACACTTGCATTTGAAGTCAAGATCCAACATTTCTTGTGTTGAGAAGAATATTCTAGACTCTCAGAAACATGTTAATATCTCAGAGTTTAACTGTCTAAACATTCATTCCAATACTTGAGCTGTGCTAGCCAACAAGGATGAAATTCAGATTGCTTCATAGTATAGGTTGCTACTACCTGCAGCAGCTGGAAATAGCACTGTGAAAATAGCTGTGTCTCACTGATCAGCATCAAAAGCAGATCAGAAAGGTTTGAGCATAAAGACATGCATAAGAGTGGCCTAAATATCACCTTCCCATTTTCCTGTAGAATGTGCAGAGTTGTTCCGTTCACAGTAGTTAAGGATTTCTCTCATCTTTGCTATACCAAACAAGTTGAAACATAGATTTAGGCTGCTGTAATCCTACAAAAAAGGAAACACTGGTGCACAGTAACAGTACCAGGATTGAGGGAATGTCACCCTTGAATGTGCAGTTCTGTCCTCCAAGGGAAATCTTTTTGACCCCAGGATTTGGCCTGCAGACTATGTCCTGGTCTTTGTCATTGTATTTTAACTAATCTTGACATTTGGTAGTCTGTTGGCAGACCCTATTTGACTCTTTCAGTTAGTGTTTCTGTCCAAATGATTGCTTGTCACAAATAGACATGATTTTTCACTCTCCAAACAGTTTTAAATGGTTTGAAGTTATTGTCTACTCACCAAGGTCAGCTAAGCAAGAATACATCAGTAGTGTTGCAGCAGATTGTACAACCAAACAGCTGTACACAGCTCAGATGTTTATATATTTAAAGTGTATAAGCATTTCTCAGTGGTATTTTTTTAGGAATATACTGTAATACTCTGTTTTAGTGAAATCAGTATATTCCTAAAAATATTTAAAGACCTTATTCTTTCAGTGGTGATCACATATCATACACCACATTTTCATGCTGAAACATCACATAGGACACAAAGTACTCTAAGTGGTTATTTGTTGCAAAACTGATGTTTTGTGGTAGCCAAATTCTCAGAACAGGAGACAGTAGTAGACATAGATAGGATTTTGTATACGGCATTATTTTACCACAGCACTGAATTACTTTAGGATTACAACTTTTTTTTTTTTTTATTTTGCACATGGTATTTATCTATATTTGAAAGTTTAATAAAATCTTCATAAAAATCTGCCCTTCTTTTTCTTGTTGTTATTACAAAAAATCCAGGTATATTGTCTGGGAAAATCCAAGACAGGTTGTCCGGAAATTAGTTTTTTAGATACAGTACAACAGCAAGTGAATTAAATTCTTAGATATTGGTGGAGGCATGATATAATGGTGCTACAAACCTCACTTATTCAACACAGTTTTTTTCTGTTTCATGCTTCTAGAATAGGCAATTAATAGACCATTATATGTAAGAAATGTACGTTAGGTATTATTTCTTTGTTCTGCTACCCCTAAAATCAGGTTTCTCCAACTTCACAGAACCACAGAATCCCATGGGGTTGGAAGGGACCTCTGGAGATCATCTAGTCCAACCCCCCTGCCAGAGCAGGTCTGAGTAGAGCAGGTTGCACAGGAACTTGTCCAGGTGGGTTTTGAATGTCTCCAGAGAAGGAGATTCCACCGCCTCCCTGTGTAGCCTATTCCAGTGCTCTGCAACCCTCCAAGTAAAGAAGTTCCTCCTCATTTTTAGGTGGAACTTCTTATATTCAAGTTTGTGCCCGTTTCCTCTTGTCCTATCCCTGGGCACCACTGAAAAGACTGGCCCCATGCAAACTTCATGTTTGCATTTCTTTAATTGACAATTTGTGAGATGTTTATAGCCAGTACATCTCCAGTGCTGAGGCTGTGCCCCACTTCTTATTATCCCATGCCTGCACTGTTCTAAATCACATCCTGTTTCTCCACTATCATACCAGGCGTATGTATTTCTCTACATTGTAATTGCTGAAAATACCTCATTCTGCATAGAATAAGTGTTTGCTACTGTGGTTCTACCACAAACAAAAATTAAAAGAAAGTAGACTTAAAACTCGTGAATTAGAAAAATTACTATGACAGGTAAGGTAGGTAAGACAAAGCTGATGGAGAGTCAAGAAAATTTCAGAAGGCAAGCCCGGCAAGCCTCAGTCCTGAGGCAGTGCAAACTTGGTACAAAAGTGGTGACTTGTTATTAGCAATGGCAATAATATAACATGGTTATAACACCTACATGTGCACTTGGAATATAAAATCCCATTGCAGTCTACAGAAAAGTAGTCAGTACAAGAAATGGAGCCTTGAAGACTTCATCTCATTCTAAAGTAGACCTTTTGCAATGGCCTAGTTGCTTTCTAGGACATAATGGAGCTAAGACAGCTGAGAAGTCTGACTACTAAATTAATGTTGGCTTCACTCTTTCCCATTCTCCCTCTAAGGCTTCTACGTGGTTCAGCTTTAATAAGAACAGTAAGGAAAGGAGGTACATGGGATTCATTAAAATGTAGGGAACCTTTCGAGAACACAAGTAATGTAGAGCTAACCCCCTTCAGATTATTAGGTTCCCAAATGCTTTAACCAATAGATGGGAAAGAGAGGGAAAGCTTCAACAAACAATTTCAGTTGAAATTAGGTATCAAAACCCAAGAGGAACATTGGCTTCCTCAGTTCTCCATAGGAAGACTAGACATGGTAAATGACACTTAAATGACACTTAAATGACCAATATGCCTCTGGAGGTGCCCTCACTTAATCTTACACAGTGCTGAGCAGCCCTGAGAAGTGAGCAGATGTGATCATTGCTCGGGACTTTCAATACATAAATCACAGGTAAACCTTGTTCAGTCTTAGATATGTTGTCATACAGAAATTCAGCCCTGGAACAGAGGCTTGCCAACAGGCTTAATTACAGGAGAGGTTTTGCATATTATTAAACCTAAGTTATACTGTGTTATAGAGAGAGGATTAGTCATGGCACCTGAGTCCGATTTCTTCTCAAACGAGACTGTCTTTCCACTGAGAATTGCTTGGGAGGCTCGTCTTCTAACTGAGCACCTTAATTGAGAGACTGAAACAGTAAAGCCCTCCCTTGACCTATGCCCCTTATCAGTGTTTATAGAGCAAATCCCAGATTTTAGAACTTTTACACGGTTATTACACATATGTCAGCCCCCAAATATATTCTATTTGTTAGTCTTAAAAAGTGGTATTGTTTACATTCTAGGGTATCCAGGATTTACTGCATTTTTTAAAAAAGTGTTACTTCTAAAAAATAAAATAGAAATTTGCTCTGGAAAACATGTTTTCATTGTTTTAGGTACTGTAATAAGCTTATATAGACAACAGACTTAAAAGCTTACTGTTACCTCTGATCACATTGTTGCCATAAATACCATAAGTTTTCAAATGAAAAAAAGAAAAAAATATTAGAGTTCATATATTATCCCACAAAGTCAAGAGGAATTTTATTTCATCTCATGACCATATGCCAATATTAAAAGAAAGGCTCATGAAAGCAAAGAGAATAATCTTTAAGAAAAGGAAAGAAGAAAAATGATGTGAAGAGCTTATTTCAGCAAAATAGGATAGAAAAATCGTAACTGTAAACCAACTAATTGAGTTTATATGAAGAGGGGAACAGATTAACATTTAAATCTTATCAGCCCTGAAACTTCATGGACATTGCTAAACTTTTGGACACCCTGAAAATCATTTAAGCAGTAAGTTAAGAGGCATCAAGGCATGACTGAATATTTTTTGAGGAACTATGCTCTTGTTCTGAGATTGCCTAAGGTTTTGTCAAGTTAGGTTAATCTCCAAGTTAAACAGAACTCAGATTCAAATGAGAAGATTCCCTGGGAGTATTTCTAAATCACAACAATTCCTATTTCAATACAACCATCTAAGTTTTGTATCCACCTAATTTTTTATGCATGCTAAATTACTTAAATATTTTTCCCTTTGAAAGCAAATCTATCATATTTACTTTGCTTAAAAAATAAAAAAAAAGTATAAAGAACATTTTTAATTATTACCTTAGTTAAAACAATATTTCATTTTGTCCCACTGTCTATATACCTGATTTTCTGGAGTAATTATCAGTCTTACTGATCATTACTGATAACATTTTACTAATGTCCATATATCTATTTAAAATCTGGTCTCATCTAAATTAATAGCATAGTTAAAAATCTTTTTCAAATATAGTTTCAGTCTTATATGAAAAGCTAATAGATTTCATGTCATATAGGTTATACAGCCACATATGAAACCTGAAATTATTTACTTTGAAAAACAAAAGCAGGAAGTAAGTAAATGATAACTTTTCTTTACTGCACTGAAGAACAGAAATATGGGAACACATTTCATTTTATCTGGAATACAGAAGACATTTTAGGTGAAACAGAAGTAGTTGTTAGAATTGAATGAGTTTTCAAATAATTTAAATATCATTTAATATAATGATGCTGGCAAACCTTTAGGAGTATCTAAAAAGATAAATCTGCATTCACATTTTCCTAGCAGTGGGAATAAATTATCTAGAATATTGATGGAGTCCAGTTTTTTTAGAAATCCAAGAAAAAGGACCATCAGACTGTGATTTATCAGAAGTTAACAGCATAAGCAGGTATTGCAAAATGATCCCTTTATCAAGTGATTTTTATGTGATCAGAGGTTTTGTTCCTTACAGTAACACTGATTTTATATTAAATGTTTTTCTAAGGTGGGGAAAAAAAATTGTTAGAATTGTATGGGTGTGGTCACAAACATGTTTGTTTTCAGTTGCTACATTCAAAAGAAGTCTGCAAATCAAATTCTTATTCTAAGTGCTTCTACTTTCTGTTTCTCCAGGTTATTTGAAAGCCAGCCCAAGAAGTATATTACATTTCACCTGAATATGTCTGGCAAGATAAGCAAAACAGGGTTGAGCACCATAAATTTTCACTTTTTATCTTGGGTACATTTGAAGCATTTAAAGCTTTTCTTAAGTAGGGATTTAACAATTCCAGCCACAATTATTAATTTTTTTGTTGTGGTTTGATTTTTTTTTCCCATTTCAAAAATGCCACATGCCTTTCTTCCTATAGAATTTAAGCTTCATCCTAGCTCTGTTAGAAGGATAGAAAAACTCTTCGATGAGAAATAAGTATCACTCTAGTTTTAAAACTGCTCAGGCAAGGCAAGAAGAGTTTTTCAGTACTGTGTGTAGAAGGCACCGTGATTTGTACTTCTCTGCAAGAGCCTTACCTCATTTTACATGTTATGGAAATGACAAACGTAAAAGCTGATCTATCTACTATTTTTTATTTTTTTAATTTCTATTCATCTTTGTGTTTCTGCAACAGGTACTAAAAATCATTTAGTCCTTGAATAGAATGAAACCATCCACTGAGAATCCTGGCTCGTTCACTTGATAAATCTGTCTTTTGACTGGAATATAACTGAAAAACTATATGCAGGACCAAAGGCAATTTATGATCAAAAGAAAGATAATCACAACTCATTCATATGGTCATCAATGTGGGAGGGATAAAAATCCTCTGTATTTACTACTTCAATTGTGTCTACTTTAACTTTGATAAATTGATTCTTTCTTTTCACCATTTAGGGATTTCATGGTTTTGGGGTGGATTCCTTGTATTAACCAGATTCTCATCCTAAACTGTGTGAAATTAGAACAATATCTACCAGGTAACTGCAGGGAGCCCTCTCTTCTGCAACGTGTGAACCCCATAAGCAGTGAGAAAATTTCAGATAAGTTTTTGGTAAGTTAAAATTTTTTTGAACAGGGGTAACAATTCTCAGCATTTATTTCCCACCTGGAATGTACTTGGAATCAAGAAAGTAAAAGAAAATTAAAGAAAATTACTTGTAGACAAAGATAAAAATTCAGGTAAAAGTTAAGTTTAACAAAAAGTAAACTATCTGGAAAATTAAACAAGTCATTCCGTGTATAAGATCAATTGTGGTTCTGATTTTCAGGATCTTTCTCTCTTTGGGGTGCAAGCTGGATCTTTTCCAACGACACCTATCTCCTCTCACTTGTTTTTTTCACAAAAGGTGTAAGAAATGTTTATCTTTTAACCTCCACCACTGCATCACATTTTGAAAAAGACTATCAAAATTCAAAAGTTACTATGACCACGTTCACTAAGATGTAAATAAAGAGGATGATGGTATAAGTCATTATTAATAAAACTGGCTAAAAACGTTGACATAGATGTGCAGAAACAGATTTACTAGAGCAACTAAGGGGTCTGGAGTTCCCACATCTAAGCCATCACATGTTATATGCTCTCAGTCATATCTGACACACACCAGCAGAGTGTGCAGCGTGTCTCTACAGCAATTCTTACCCTCAAGAACACTCTGACAAAACTGTGTGGTAACATTTATGGAGGCATTACCCTGTTAACTCAATGATTACTTAAAGGTTCTACCTAGACAAAATTCTTATCATGTAACTCTGATGTAAGTGGTCTGCAACTTCTCTTCTGAAAAAATATTAGTATTTTGGAAAATTAGATTTTATTTATTATTTTTTTTACTCGCATATCAGAAGTTTCAAGAAGTTAAAACATTTATGTAACGAGAATCATCATATGAGTGGAACTTTCCAGGAATAAATAATACTTTATTTTAGAAAGAGGACAATTATGAAGAAAGAGATGTGAAATTTGTGCTCAATAAAGTATGTCTCTTGGCTCAACAAATAGTGTAGATTTCTTGTTAGATCTAAGAATATTGCAGATAGAATGTATTCAAAGAAAAATCAGATTTTAAATGTAGGGGTTGTTGGGGTTCAGAGAAAGTTTAAAAGAAAGGGTACAAGTCATATTTTTAAACCACAAGGCTACTTTTTCTCTCAGAACTTAACATTTGATAACATTTGAGGTTTATTTGATACATTTTAGGCATTGCCCTAAAAGCAATCTTTGCTCAAATCTAGTTTAAGCCACAGGACCCTAGAGGTTGTCCAGTTTTAATTGTCTCTAAAAATTAACATAATTTATTGTGTCTGCTGTGAAATGGCTAACTTGCACATGAGAGTGCTCCATTAGATGCACTTCTATTGTCAAAGTCAACTGCTTCTGGCAGTGCCATTCCTGAGAAACTACTGATCAAAAGGTAATGAGAACTGACATGCAACATCACAAATGCTCCATTGTAAACAGGCTGTTAGACTAGGAATTAAGTGAGCGGTACTGATTGATTGTTTCTACATTAGTGAAATCTAGCTGAAAGAACAAGAGTTTCTTGACATTCACTTGCACATTATGATGACTAAACCTGCACATTAAAGCATATTGGAAATAGCCAACTACTCTGAAATACATGGAAGTAGGTATATAAATTGCTTTCAAAATAAATATGAATACCATGGCACCCTAAACCACAAACTTCTTATGAGTGAATCCTTTGCTGCACAGTTATTACTGTATCTCTATCAGTTAGAGAACCCCAAAAGAATAAAATAAGGGAAATAAAAAGATATCACAGATGAAACAATATCTCACTCCAATGCAATTCTTTCCACATTTTCAGTACATTCGTTTGACTAATGGTTACAGACTCAGTTTATAGGTGTCGTGCTATATTCCTCAATTAGTGAGAAAAAGATAGAGCTCTAAATTCTGGCAGTGTGTGTCTGTAACAGCAGAGATCAATAGAATCACTTGAAGTGTATGAGCTTGGATGGGTCTGTGACCATTACTTTTTGTCCTATTCCTTGTGGACACAGCAGTCTATTTTCTTCCTAGTGACAGCCTTTATCTTACCTGATGATCATTATCATGTCACCCTCTCAGTTTTCTCATCTGTTTTAAACAATCCCAGTTATTTCAACATTTTCTCCTTTCTTTGAACAGACCTATTACTCTCCACTGGACTGTTTCCAACTCATTTAAAGTACTCCAAGCCCCAATACTTTTCCTTGAATTTTCATATCCTTTACAAACTGGTTAACATTTTTCTCATCCAGAGTCTAAGTCTTTAATTACAAAACTGAGTAGTAGGAAACCTGAAACAATGACTTGCTCGATACAGCTTTTAGTTTGAGGATGATCAGTTCAACATTGTTTAACCCTCTACATACCATTCATACCCTTCTATTTTGGTTTCTTCTGGACAATGTTTACCTGACTTGTCTACGAAAATGTTAAAGGCATTCTGATCTCTGATTCTGTTTTAAGATGTGACTCTTGTTACATTTCTCTCACCTACAAGAACTTTTGTCTTGCCATAAAAAGACATTAATCTGTTTTGATTTATTTTCTTCTTGACAGATGCATGTTGACTGTTAAAAATAGATTGTTTACTTTTTGTTCAAGGTTTTCTGGGTATTTTTTGTGTACTGATGCTAAACTGAATTAGCTACAATTCCCTCACCATCCAATTTTATTTTTTGTTTTATTTTATTTTTTCCTTTAAAAGTAGCATATACAATTGTCACTTTCAAATTTTCTGGAATTCCTCCTTTTCTTCCCAAATTCATCTTTTTTTTTAATTTTTTTTTTTATTTAATACTCAAGAATGCACAGTTCTTTATGTAACCAACATGATTATATATAGGTTCACTTCATCTCAGAGCATTTAACTAATCTAATCATTCTTATCTTCACTTTAGCTTCCCCATTTATACATGCCATTAGTTGTACTAAGTTTCTGATCACAACTACTTATGTTAGTATAAACTGAGCAAGAAAAGCTTCAAAACCTTGTCATTCTTGTCATCACTTATCATCATTTTTCAGTTTTCGCTGAGTACCTCACAAGGCTTTCCTTGTTTTTTTCCTACTTATTTATGTAGGTTTTGGGGTTTTTTTCACTCTGTTTCACAGTGGTTTATTCTCTGCCTTATCCTTCCTGATTTTGTCCTGTCGTGCTACAGCAGTTTGTCTTAATCCTTTGTAATCTTACAATTTTCCAATTGTATGATTCTTTTCTGAGTTTCAGATCATTGTAAAGTTAAGTTGAGTTTAGCTGTATTAATCTTTTATTATATTTTATTCCATTTTTTCTTACATATCACTTTTGCTGCACCAAGATTCGTTTCTCCTCAGTGTTTTTTTTCAGAACTTGAAAACCATTTATCAAAAATCCCTGTCATAATTCATGTGCAAAATGCCTAGAGTTATAAAAGTAACAGTAACTATGGCATTTCCAGTTTCTGAGTACTCACCCTTACATCCAAACGCATCTCCAAACACATTGAAGACAAAGAAGTTATTAGAAGTGGTCAACATGGATTTAACAAGGGTAAATCATGTTCGACCAATCTGATTGCCTTCTATGATAACTAGATGGCTGGATGAGAGGAGAACAGCAGATGTCATCCACCTTGACTTCAGCAAGGCTTTTGACACTGTCTCCCACAACATCCTCATTAGAAAATTAAAGAAGTGTGGGCTAGATGAGGGGGCAGTGAGGTGGATT
>JAOXNO010000013.1:141860221-141933113 GCA_028565335.1 Limnodromus scolopaceus
TTCAGCAGGGGAGTTGGACTAGATGATCTCTATGGTCCCTTCCAACTCTAAAAATTCAGTGAAATTCAGTGAAATTGTACTTTTAAACCTTGACTGTTTAACTAGACAAGATAACTGGCAGCTGCTAAGGATGATGGACTAGTTAGCCAAAAATACTCAGGGCATTTCCTTGCACTCTACCAGTCAATATAATTTTATACTTGTGTAAAACATTAACTTAAAAAATCATTTACTGTTTGCTCTAATGTTTCCTAACAAGCACCTGTAACTAACACAGTACCCGTTGTGTTGCATCGTAATGCTTTGTCATTTACATCCACTGTTGGAGATACAGCACTCCCTGTTAAAGCAGAAATAGGTTTGAGGTGACTGCATTTCCGGGAGTCTGCATGTCATTAGATTGCAAAATTGACTTCTAGGGACTGAGGAATTCTTGGCTTCAGTGGGAACTATATCTGAAAGGAACCCAGTGTGTTACGGTGCCGTAGGTTGCCTTGCCCCTTTTGTTAACTGAGTTGTAGCTTGCAGGAGAGAGATAGAAAACTTGGACGAAACGAAGTCTTGTTTTTGCTGGGAAGAATGTGCTTCTCCAACTTTAAGGGACACAGGAACTTGATTTGGATCTCAGAATGGGTTAAATATTTGATGAACTACAGAGAAATGCTATCACCCATTCTTTCAGATACTTTTGAAGTTATAATGATGCATTATGACTACAATGGTTAAATTACCTTTCTTTTCCTTTTTTTGACAGAAATTTATAGTAGGTCATTTTGATGATCACATATCTAAGGTAAGATAGCTACTGAAAATTATGGGTTTTGTTTTTATTTTTGTGACTATAGATAGTAGTCAGTGTAGTACAGACTACACAATTACTTAAAACTTTCTCTTTTAATCTAAAGGCAATGTTATTGCAAAGCTCTTTACTGGGGAAAAATAAGCAGTTCTTCCCATTAAAATATGTGCTTCAGCAGACTGGATTTTCAATTTGTCCAGGGCCACTGTACATTTTGCTGAGCTAACTTCTACAACAAGGAAAATATTTGATGCTCAAACAGGCTGTCATGTGTTTCCATGGAAACCATAACCCTTAAGTTCAAACAATTTGGAGAGAAAGCTAAACATTGTATTCCAGTTGAAGAACAGAGTGGTCAGAATACCTTGGTTTTTTTCAAATGCATACATAAATATACTATCCCCTCTCTATACAGAAGTGGGTGTTAGCATGATTAAAATTCTGTATCAGCTGAAACAAGAAAAATATAGCCTATGGTGCTATAACTCAGAGTCAGATTTCATATCCTTAATATGCAAAATAAGTAATTTAATGGAGTTATGAGTACATCAAACTTAAAGAATCGGATACAATGTGTGTGAAATGCCTGTGTTAAGGAAAAAAAAAAAGAAATCTACAAAGAATATTAAATAAGTATATAAGGACACGTAGTCAGGGCAGGAGAGGAAAAAGAGAAGTATATCTATCTAGAAGACAGAAATAGGAATTGTGGGGAGAGTGGGAGAGAAGGTATATAGCCATGAGCAGTCGGGAATTGCTTTCAAAGGGTATTAGATATTGACATCAATTTTCCTCTGCGAACTAAAATAACAACACCTTAGAGAGTTTAGGGAGAAGAAATAGAAATCCCTATGCATGTTACATAAACTCTGTTTGAAACCTATTTCCTCTCTTTTTTTTCTTTTTTTTTAAACAACTCTCTTTTGTGCAGATTATTGTTACATGGGCAATTTCACACAGATTTAAATGAAAAAATATTTTTTGATCCACAGTGGCCCACTGGCATAACTGGGACTTGTTTGAGATTGTATATATATATTTCCATATGGTCACTTCCTTCTGTAAAAAACAGGTCCATATTTTGAATACCTAGATCTCTGTGGGTATGGTCAAATGGTAGAACAAAGCTATTTGAACCAAAAGAATCATTGCTTTCACACCACGGCAATCAAACGTAGGGGAAGAGTCAGAAGACAAAGACAACTGTAAAAATAAGTATTAACATCATTCACAGGGCTGATCTTCTGCTCATTACAAATAGATTTTTCTTTTTCTGCTTCTACCTTTTCAATTGGCTGTTTGAGAAAAGGAAGACATTAGGATTTTTTTTCCACTAAATTTGTATCTATCTCTATTTTACCACTGTATGACAGAATATGGGGCTAGAAGAAAAACACTGATTATGTTGGAAAAATGGTTTAGGAATAATTTTGGAACCACAGAAGAAAAATTTTTATGGTAGAAATAACCAAGAACTATTGTAGTCCTCAATGCCAAAGCCTCAAAATAAATTTCCTATATCCACCTTAAATTAAAATCAAAACCACAAGATTTCTTAGCTTAGATACCACGTGGTATTTTTTTCTTCTAGGTTAAGGTATTACAAATTGAATATTTACTAACATACTGGACAATTACAGATTAAGTTATTCTATATTCTAATAAAATGGTTTAATTTGCTTTTTTTAGGGTGGTGGTGACATATCTCTTGCTCCCTACTCCTCAGGAGAAGCACCAACAGATTTACTGCTTTAGCTGTTCAGTTTTCATAGGTGTATGTGTTTTCATCTTTGCTATTTTATTAATTTTCTGTAGTGATAGGTTTCTGTAGTTAAATATGCAAGTATTCTTTAATGAAGCTGTTCTGAGAAGCCACTTTATCTAGATGTCCGAGGGACAATCTTTTTCCCATCTGACACCTAGGTGACATGTAACTGGCAGGGACAGAAAAGAAAAAGGAAAAAACTAAAGAAAAATACAGATACTGAATGAGATCTTGGTAGGCGAACTGATTTATAGGACAGGGAAGAAGATTTCTAGGCCAGGGAAATAAGATATGAGACCTAAATGGAGAGCTGGAGGTCTTGGGGAGATTAGTGAAGGCAACCCGAGTGCTATTTACCTCATAGCAGATGCAACAATTCCGACACAAAGAGAGGATATCTGTACACAGTGTGTTTAATGCTCTTAAAATACTGCCAATAAAAAGCATGAAAATTAAATAAACAGTACAGGGCCTTTTAGAGTCAATAGCTGTTCTTTGAATATAAATATATTAAAAGAAACATATGTAAAATTAAAGAATATAATCAAGGAAGATTTAAAAGACAGGAGAATTAACAGACTGTTTTGTCTATGTACCAGTTTGATTTCTTTACTCAGCCAGGGCTCTAAACATTACTCAGTCCCTGTAGATATGTAAGAATGGAGTAACTGCTAAGTGTGTGAACAATGTGTTATATTACCCGAATGCAGAGAAATAAACAAACAAAGAAAAAAAACACCTGCATACCAGATCTTAGAAAAATATTGTGCAGAATTACTTCGTTAGCTAGGAAAATACAAAATGAACAATGTAAAACTAGAAAATACTATTGGCAGGTTTTCTTTGGGAAATTAATGTCTCTGTTACACCTGAAATAGCATGTGAGAAAGATCACAGACAGTCCATCTGAAAACTTTTTTAATAAAAATAAGAGTTCTGTGGGCTGGGTCTTTATTTTGCATTTCCAATAATTGTGATCTTCAGGAGCATTCATTCATACTAGTGATATAAGTAAAAAAATATATCTAGCTCTTTCTCTTGAGAATTATCTCATTACTACCAATAATTTACACAGAAAGAAAAACAAATGCAAGGTTTAAAAAACTCTAAGAAAAAGTTTTCTGCTACATCTTCATCACGTACCTTTTTTTCAGTCAGTTTACTGAGAAAATGGAAAGGCAGAGATATTTTCTGTTTCTGTTTTTAACCCTTCTCTCCCTTGTTGCTGCCAGTGAAGAGTTAGTGTAACTGGAGAAGCACAAAGAATATTTCACTTGTTCTCATGAAACATTAACAAAATTTGAGCCATGTCCCAATTTTTGTACCATTATTTGAATTGAGAGGGAAAAACGACTGGACCACTGTTTGGGTTTTCAAATACCAAATTGAGTTTCTTCAGTTAAGAGAAATCTAGTTGTCAGGTGTCTAATTGAGTCACTATACAAGGACAAATGGGAGGGCATACCCTCCCAAATTTCATTCATTTCAGTGGTGTTAACATTTTACTCTAGCTTTGGCTCAGCTGAAGACGTCTCTCGTCTCCCAGTCTGAGGAAGTGGAGAATATGTATAATAAAAGTCTCAAGTTTATGAGAACTGTTGATAATCACATCTTTCATTCTCTTCTGCTTTAGTGTTTTAATAATATCCAGAATAGTGCATTCTCATACCTTTCGATTGAAACATTACAGGTAAAACCATTATATTTTCGAAGGGACTGACTGTATTGAGAGTATAGAAAAGTAGAAAAAAAATGGGTTTATCCCCTTTCTTAACTATAAGTGAGGAGAGCAAAACAAAACAGACAAATTAGAAATTCAAGAGCACTGTCACTGTTTCACACTGTTCTGACAGATGGATATTTTAAGGCAGATATTTAAAAAACAACGTATAAAAACGTTATACATAAGTAATAGCAGAACCATTGTTTTTATTTAAAGGCTAGAGCCTTTAAACATCATATATAAGAAGGTATTTGTAATGATTCATAGGTTTCAATTATCCCATTTAATCCAGTCTCTAAACAAAATGTGGGAGCTTTGTAGATCATGCTAGCTCTGAAAATTATTGATAGAGTGGTAACAGTGATTTTGTACAACTTTTTTTTTAAGCAGAAGAGGATTAAAACTGTTTTCCTACTCACAGCCTTGTCTTTTAAAGATAAAATCTACATTTTACGGCTGATTTTCTCTACTTCTGAAGCTTTCACACATGCATGTCTCCTCATACACACGTTCCCCAATGGTCTTCAGCAGTACACAGTGGAAGCTCCACTGCTCCACAGCATTTACAGTATTTATCAGTTTTGTTTTATTCTTCATTCTTCAGCAATTTATAGTGATCTTAAATGCAAAAGAAAAAGAAGGTCCCATGAGACATGGTGCTGCAATTGCTCATCTGCCCACTCTGATGAGGCAGAAGATAGGCTCATGGTGTGGGGCTTCAGATGACAAAAAGCATCTGTTTCCCACACGTCAGTGGGCACAGAGCTCTGGCATTCAATTGCTCAACACAGCTTGTCCATCCTCCAGGACAGGAGTTTTTGCCCTCCTGCCAATGTCTGAAATCCAGCAGTAAATTTGTGTCTGTTCAATGATGAATGGAAGTCAAAGTCTCTTTGTTTCTATAAGGTCTAGCCTAGCTTATAAATATCAAAATTTACATAAGTGGCAACTGATCTGACATTCTGATGTTTACTTATTTCACTTACTCAAGAGAGGACTCTTTTTTTCATTCTTTTTCTGGATCGCTCATAATTTTTGCAACTGACACAATGGGAACAATTTTGTGTGAAGATGTAGGGGAGATTTGTATTGCTACTCATTTGAAGAACCTGCTAGCTATTTCTAGCCTAGTGGATTTCCATCTATTCAGAGTTAAAATTCAAAATAATACAGTCCATCCTATCAAACTATCCTTTCTGTCAAACAGTTTAAAACATATCTTTGAGACCAGAGAGCTGTAGAACAGCAGCAGAAAAATAGACCATTTCAATTATGCTCAAACAGTTCAAGTCAGCAGTGAATAATGCAATACCTGAATATTTCTGCCTGTTTGATTACACAGAAAATATCTGTTCAGTATTTCTGATTTGCTTTAATGATTCAGCTGATGTCCAAAAATTTGCCACTGGCCAACACCACACTTGCTATATCTGCTGCTGAGTCACTTAACAATGTACAGTACTTAGTAATACAAACAACCCAACTCATGCCATGTTCCTGGTATGAACCATGTTTTCTCTTTTTTCTTTACATTTACATACTCACATACCATCTGTGCAATGTGCAGAAGGAGTGTGATAGAGAGGGGCACTCATAAAGGGAATTTTACAGTTAGGTCTACTGGTACAGTCTTGAAAACTGACTTCCACTGAATTCAGAAAGAAAGAAATTAGAGTCTCATAGTGGCAGAGATCCCTCCCAGTCTTTGGAGGTAAGGGTGAACAAGGAGGCAGTGCCACCCTTTGTTTTAAAAAGAAGGTATTTAATGAAGAAAAGTAGAGGTGAGAGACAATTTCAGGGAAACTTAAGAAAGTAGAAAACAGTAGTATATGGGAGAAGACTGAATAATGCTCTAGGCCCAAGATGCAGACTGAAAGAAATGTAAAGATATCATAAAGTGCAAGTCTCTACTGTCTGAATTTTGTGACCAAGAAAGCAGGATTCAGACAATTTTTGGTTGTTTTGTTGTTGTTGTTGGTTTTGTTTTTGATTTGGTTTTGTTTTGTTTTGCTTTGTTTTAAAGGAGAATATGAAACCCCAAAATTGCTAACATAGGCTTTTGCAGTCAAAATTTTGGTGTAAGAGCAAGCCCATATTTTAGGCACAGGTTCCAATGGAGAAACTCTGAATTTGTGTTGTCATTGAAAGACAATGGGAGAAGGTTTGGAAAGACAGCAGAAAATTCATAGTCTGACCAAAAAAAAATTATTAAAAAATAAAGTGCAATACAAAATCTGATTACTTTATAGTAATAGATATATACAGATATAGCAATGCATATAATAGATATATAATATCTATATAATAGATAGCTATCTATATAATAGATAATAGATATAGCTATAGCAAAGCATATGACAATAGCTAGAAATTTCCATAAAGGGCCAGAAGCTGGATATGATCACTTATATCTTTGTTGCACCAACAGCTACAAAATAGTCACTTTACAGAGCTACTTTGTTAAACTTTTATTCTCTCACAGTGAAAGATGTCAAAGATATGAAAGGCTGATTTAAACCAAAGGTTTTCCCACAAAACAGGTAAGAGACATGGGAAACTTCACCCAAACTATAGCTTTCTAGCAGAGGTAGAACTTTAAAAGAATGTAAGGTCCCAAACCCCAGTAGAATTGAATAATCATGGTAAAGAACAGATTAGAAATTGGAGTTTTAATAATTTATCAGAATTGTCCATCTATGACAATTCTATGAAATATATCCTCCAAAAAGGGGTTTTTCACAAGACTTGGACAGTCTTTTTGCATGCATGGAGAAGCTTATTATTAGTCAGATAAACAGAACATAGCAAAGACATAGAAAAAGAGAACTTGTCTTCTTATTCCTGGTCAGACTGACCTGTAGAGGCAGATATTATTGTGTGTCCAAATTCTGCATTTACCATAGGACTAGGGATTTTACTTGAAGGATCTCCTTAAAAGATGAAGTTTTCACTCACTAGAAAGAGGGGAGGCTAATCACAATGAGATTTATGGGAAATACCTTTCTGTGTATAATTAAGAAACATTGAATTGCTGAGTAACTCTCTAAATAGGTGATACATTTAGCGTGTGAGATGAGAGAAATTGCCAATACTATATAAAGATATGGGAAACTGTTTCAATAAATGCTGATCCTGTGGAAAAAACTGACCCTATCCAAAACTGTCATCTATGCAAAAATATTGTACAGGGCTTGAAAATGTCACCTGACAAAATGGAAAGGTTACTTGTCTAAGGTTGCCATTGTGCTATGCTATGTGTTTTATTTAGGATATGCTCCTTTTAGCTTCAAATAATTCCAAAAATTACACACATCCCAAATAGTTATCTTGAGTTACTACTTTCTAACATAGCCTAGCACTGATAGTGTCTAGACTTATGAAATAGTTTGTACAAGACTTGATAGCTGTCGGCCTGATCTCAAATGGCAGAGAATTCTCTTGTGGCCAGATAAACTGCAGACAGCCACCCTAACAGGACTGCTTGTCATGCTTAATCTTTGCCTAACAGCCTTGTGATTAGAGCATTTATCTTGGAAATTGAAGACTTGAGTTTCAGACACACCTTAGCATTAAGAAATTTCAGTGCACATACCAATTCATTCCTAACTCAGTCTATAGGGCATTCTGAAAGACTATGTCTACACATACACAAATGAAACAGTCATAAGATTTTAAATGAGCTGTGAAAAAGAGTAACATGCAATTCCAAAAAAGCTGAGGTTCTGTAAACAAAATAAGATACTTAAACATGTTCTTTTGAGACCTTTTGGGAAGGACAGAAGATACCTGTGTAACCAGTTCAGATAACTCTGACGTCTTCAGAGGCATCTACTTCTTAATATGAGAAGTAAAGCAGTTAACTTAGGAAGATAAGCAATTATTTTAGGAGTGTTGGAATGCCCCTGTAATAATGTTGCTTTTAAAACTTAGAAGAAGCTATCCCTGTGTTGAACAAGCTGATTAGAATTTTCTAGTTTTAGAAGTAATAGCTCAGATTTTTATTACACTGAAATCCTGTCATATATTCCCTCTCACAACAACCTCCACCTTAAGGGTGAGAAGGACTTTTTTGTTTGTTTTATGTTTTACTCATACTGTACTGTTAGAAGATTTCTACTGGTAAACAGACAGTTAAAAACTTTTATTAATTTTTAATTTTACTTTATTACGGAGCAGTGCTTAACTGTGTGGGCATTCTCTAACATAATTGGGATTCTGAATAAACCTAAAGAGAAACCTTTCAGGTCAAGACTGTAGGGGGAAGAAGTTTAGAGCTATAATCAGGGAGAGAAAGAAAAAATCTTGTTCCCAAGATTTATATTCTATATTCTAGAATCTGAGTTCTATATTCTTAGAATCTGAGTATATATCCTACCATACATATCCAGCTTCCATTGTCAATTTCTGCTCCCAGATGGAACATTCAAAAAAACACATGCTGTCTGGTAATTCAGGGTAGCAATATGTTAGCTCTGAAATTATTTCTGTAGTTAAAGAAAAAGCACTTCACCAGTTTTGACTGATTTTCTAGCAGGTATTGAACAAAAATATATTATTAAATTAATAACATGAGTGAAGCTATAAACATCTGAGCATAGGTAAGACTCAAGAAAAATGTATGAAGGATCAAAGTTTACAAGGCAGTCCCAAAGAGCCAGTAAATCCCTGACGAAGTGAAAAAAGCCTGAACAAGTACATGAGCCTATGGGAATTCTTTATAGACTTAAAGTATCACATTAAAGCTACATGAGGGTTTATTAGGGCCATAATAAATACCACTTTGTCTTGTTACTTTAAAGACACTTTCATTTTGCTCTAAGTACACCACAGGAGACCTAATTCAATATTTATTGTAACTGTCACAAATAATTTATGAAACAACAGTTCCTAAGGATTTGTGTAATGTTTAGTGACAACTCTAGGTTGTAATCAAGGTCAATTGTCTACCTTTCTTGTTCTGTTTTGTCATTCACTATTTGGACATTCCTTTTCCCTTCAATGACATTCAAATTAGCCTATAATTAGAAGTGCTAGGAGCATTCTTTATTCAGTTGGCTTTTATGCACAACACTAGGAAAGTTGAGAGACAGGCAGCTTCTTGTAGCAACAAGTGAAAACAGCTTTTATTATATTTATGTAAAGATAAGAAACAACTGAAAAGAATTATATTTACACTTGGATACAGAAGAAAGTAAATTTGAGGTACAATTGGTCTATACTAACTGAGAAAAATCTTTTTAACTGTGCTTTTCTAGCAAGAAGTATACTTGATCTTAATTAACTTGAAGAAATGAAATTAAGCCTTGTTTGCTTATTTCCTGCATTTGCTTAGCCATCAAGTATTTACACTGATTTCTGTATCTGTTTTTTTGAGCACCTTAGGATCACTCCAACTTCTACTTAATTTATGTACAATTTGACATCATAGATCCTAACAGTGATTGTCACCATGAGTGGTGCTCATGATCCAATAGTTCTTCAAGTTATGTGGACTAACAAAGCATCAGCCTTCAAGGTTTCTTGAATTCTTCTCATCAGATAGGTGTCCAAGAAACATCATTGTCAGCAGACTTGAGCAGAAATATTTGCTGTGGTTTTCTGATGCATCAGTGCTTTGCAGATGCTTTGGGGTTAAAGGCTTACATAAGCACAGTTTCAGCTAAACCTTTAGTAGGTACCAGAGAGGAAATCAAGTTGGGGAAGGAGAACAAAAGGAAAAAGAAAGAAAAAAAAATCATGTAGTTCCAACGCCCCAGCCACAGGCAGGGACACCTTCCCCTAGACCAGGTTGCTCAAGACCACTAGACCACATTAAACTAGTCTTGTCTGTATTCAAGACCGATAACTTTTCTAGAAAATTTTATGTCCTGTTCCTTCAACCTTGGCCCACTATCTTGGACACTAGACTTTTTAACTATTGCTATTTTGATCGTTATATGAAACTTTAGATTCTTTTACCGTTCCTGTTCTTTAAATATTCTCATGATATCTTTATCTTTTATATTCATAATACATCTTTGTTTTCAATATACTTTTGTCGTGATTTTGACCCAATTGACCAACCAGAACAACAGATGACCCCTCCCTACCCTCTCCCATCCCCAAGCAAAAAAGAGGAGAGGAAGAGGTAAAAAAAAAAAAAAAAGACTTATGAGTTTAGAAAAAAACTAAACTATTTTAATGAAAATTAAAATAAATAATGAAATAAGAAGAAGAAAAAGAAAAGGAAAAAAAAGGGGAAAAAAATGTATACAGTATATACAAAACCGTATCAAGGTCCCAGGATGATCATCAGGTCACCAGCAGGCGCAGGGGAAAGTCCCAGGCTGGACTCGGTGATGGACATACCATTCCTTGGCTTGTAGTACAAACATTGGTCTTATCATTCTGAGAACGAGCAGTTTTCTCCACAATATGCTCTTAATTTCAGAGAGTTAGAGGAGGCCTAGCTAAAATGTAAAATTACAGAACACAAAATTGGTTCGGTTTTGCTTCAAACCGGGACAACTTTACATGCATATATATATTTATAGATGTATATTTACAGAGAGTTGGTGTTTTCTCTCTGGGATAATTATGCTGTATTTTCCAGATAATAACATTTGGTCAATTTATTTTCTTAATGTTCTCTGAGCCTTGAATTTTTACATTAATATTACAGTACTTTTTCAAAGCATATTCACATGACATTTTCAAAGAATTAGGAAAATCCAACACTACTTAAAAAAAGGAAGATAGGTTTCATTATGTCATTTTAACAAATTAATCATTTTAAGCACTGATATCACTCCCTGTATGATCAACACTCAATTTAGTATTCTTTGTGACAGTATAAACGTATCTTTTTCCTGCATGTAAGTTTTACATAAGATTTTACTAAAGCATATAGCTTCATGGATAAAATTTGACTTTTTACTTCAAAAGGGCGAAGTATTTTTAGAAAGAAGGACTTGTGGACCTTTGATTTTCTAGAAAATTAGTGTTACTTGATACACTATGATGAATTATTGACTGGCACTCTTCATGTTTAAAGTCTTTATAGTCTTCATATATTTGTTTCAACACTGTATGTTGTCAAAAGCATCTAATTATTCTGGCTGACACAAATAATGCTAGATAGGAAATATAACAATAATTTCTGCTTTTATTTTGTATTTTTCCATTGTAATTTTTATATGTGAATATGTAATATTTATTTGCAAAAAGGAGACCAGTATAACAAATAGACTGAGTTTCAACCAAAAGGTGAACTATGCTAAGTTAATACTCTCATTTACAATTCATTAATTTTTTTTGAACAGATTATGCCATTCACCAGATTTTTCTACTCAAGCATTCCTTTGAGCTTTTCTATGAACTTATTCATTGTAATAATTACATGACTTCAAACTCATTGCAGGAAAAATGCATTCTGTTGCTTGCTGCCAACACCTACAATTCATGTACTTGGGTTATCGAAGTCATATTATCCTTTGGTTGACAGGATGACCTTACTTACATATAATTTTACTGCTGAAATATAATGTAATCAACTAACTTTGTTTCATGAAAAGATTTAAAAGTACTATTAGCCTAAAACTCATTTTCTATGAACATCATTTGAAATAAGACTTAGATCTCATAAATTATTGATGGGAAAGAATAACTGATGAGATAAAAGGCCACCTAGTTCATCGAAATGTTTGTGAGGAAGTTTTTACTCCTCTAATAATTTTAAGTGAAAGGAAACTCAAAAGTATACAGAGACATTTGAAAAGAAAAAAAAAAGTGAAGAAGGGCTATTCTACGCCCCAATGAAATTATTTAAATTCTGTCTCAGATCTGCTTGCTTTTTCTGAAAGAGATTTTAATTTTTCAACAATTAGAAGTTATTTCTATTAGGGCTATGTAATTCAACAGGGTAACAAAATATTAAGAAGTCAAAATTCATATCATGTGATAACATCTTCCCCATCCATGATAATAGTCCCTCACCCAACCTTCTTACTTAAACCCCTCAAAGCAGTATTTATTTTTCTTGTCTTCCACCTCTGTATAGCAATGTTTCTTTTGCCACTTGCAAAATTCTCTGCCTCATGCTTTCCTTTCTTAAAAAAAGAAACCAGTAATTAACGTGTCCAGGAAATGGCACATATACAATTTTCTTCCAATGTTTTGTGAAACAAAAGTAGAGTGACTTACTGTTTCTTCTGTGAGGAACTGGGAAGCAGGGTTAATATACCAGCTGTAGCACGTTAGTTGGCACAATTTGGAAGGGCTGACTGACACGATGAAGTTCATCCCTAACCAGCAACCTTTTTGCTCAGCTAGTTGAGAAGCATGCACTGCTTCTCTGCCCTTTGGGAAATCAGATGGTACCCTATATTTCAGCTGATAGCTTAAAGAAAATGGCTTTAGTAAGTATGGTTTGTTAGCACACCCTAGAGAATGCAAGAGAGGAATAAAACAATTTAACAGTTTTACTATTGCTTCCTAACTGTGTACCTATTTTCAGATATGACAGCTGGGAATTACCCACTTTCCATAAATTCTCGCAACATTCAAAGAAAGAAACTTGAAATTCCCCAGATCAGCATGCTTTTTCATCCAGAGATGGTAGCTTTGGGATAAATAGTCCTTGATAGATTTTTCTTCCATGATTTTTTTCTGATTCCTGTTAAAGTGCTGATAAACTTTGAAGATTCACAGACTTCTGTAGCATAATTCCCAGTACGCAAAGAAATATTTCATTTTACTTTCTTTGAACTTGTCACCTCCTAGTGTTATTTGATTGCTCACTAATTGTTTTGTGTCTCCATGCCGCACAATGTTTTATACGTATCAGCAACACTCTCTCTCCTTATGTTACTTTGCAATGCTGAGGAGTCATAGTTTACGTAGCTGTTTCTGAGCAGCAGCTATATATTTGATCATCCTGACTGTGCTCTTATTTTTCTAATTTGATTACATTATTTCTGATTAAAGATAACATATGAGTAGACAGTATGCAAGAAGTGGACTTACATAATATTCTAGTGGTCTTCACTATTTCATTATATAGAATTAAAATGGCTTGCACAACTAGCTCCATAATTTATGTAAGAATACTTCTTGTATAGACAATAAACTATGTAGAAACTAGGAAAAAGCTTATGAAATAAAAATGACAATTTGAGTGGAGCCTGAATATACTAATAACATGTAAATAAAAAGATCTGCATGCTATGGAAATGACATAAATCCTAAAAGAGCAGAGAGAAGGCTGATGTATTTTTTTTGACAGATTTTAGTATATATGTAAAGAATTCACACATAAAGACTAATAAATAAACATATCTAGCCTTTTAAAATACAGGGTTAGATTGACATTGCATGATGCTTTAGTTAATGATGAATAAATGGGTACAGCAACTACTTATAGACACTTGAAAAGATTAAAATGAGAATGAAGCATGACTTTGTTTTGTAGAAAGAGAGATTTTTGCTTCATAGTTTATTTGACAAATTATAGACTCTGCTGCATTGTTGCTTTATTGCTTTCACAGTTCATCCAAGATTTAAATTACTGTATGACCCTCTGTGATACCTATAGAGGGAGCCAAGTGCAAGGCGCCTCCTAGTGTGTCTTGACTCTGACCCTTACATCTAGCACTCACAGTATCATAGACTGTGTTTGTTATCCAACCATTTCATCAACAAAGCAGCCAAGGAGTTAAATTCCATATATTGAGCTACTCCCTCCATATAGGATTCAGGCTGAGACTTCCTAGCTTCTTCTCTTAAAGTATCTGCTTTCCTTCTCCTCCTTTCAAGCTCCAAATTCTAAATATAGGTTTTGTTCCCCTAAACCACATATGGAAAAAATAGAGAAACTCCTTCCTCCTCTCTTCATGTGACAGACTTTTAGCTGTGCCTGCTTCTTATGACATACAGTGTCAGGAGGGGAATAGTAATCCTGGGAAGAAGTGAAGTTTGGCACAAAATAGATCTTTAAGGAACAAGTAGCAGCAGCATCTGTAAACTTAGTCTCACAGATTATTTCATAGAGTGTTTTTTGTGGGAGAAAGTGGCCTAATTTTTCAAAATTAAGAGAGGAAATTAATATTGGGGACCATTTAACTCCCAATATTGGGAGTTAAAGGAGAAAATAAAGACTTATACAGAGAAAGGCAGCATAAAACCTATAGGGATGTTCCTCTGGACAAACTCATTAGCCAGAGAAAATAATTCAAATTCAGTGTGTAATTAATTTTCTGCTCCTCTCCTCTGTGGTATGATCCCAGAACTGAGAAAAATACGTAAAAGCAAGGGACCATGAAGGGCTCTGTACAGGTGAGATATAGATCAGTGCATCCTTAGTTTAGAAAATTAGAGCTATTTCTTGTTTATCTGTTGCTAAATCTAAGGCCAAGTCTGTGCAGCAGCTGACCTTGGTGTAAATTTCTAGGCTATTTAAAGCTTAAATTGTATCAGTACAAAGTGAAATGTAGTTTGGGGACTCAGTTTAAGCAGGGAAAAATATGTTATGTTCCTTCCCATTCATGCCTGTGCTTTTCTAAACTTTCATCAGGGATGCTAATTTGTGTTAATTGATGCAGTTTTTCCTCTTCATAACACTCATTGTGAATCTCCTTGTCAATCAAAAAGATCATAATAGACCATAATGGAAACTTTACTAAGAATAACCAGCCACTGCTGCAGTTAATATCAGTAGCATTTTCCTATCATATGTGCTTCCTCATGTGCTTCCTCCAAAAAATTGCCAAGAGCATCAACATCAAGAGGTATTTCATAATTTCAGAGAGAAAAAGAAGCAGCATATTCTTAGTGTATAGAACAACGTACTGAAATGGGATGAAATGCAAACCAAACACAAGAGATGATCTGTAAACTTGTGCCACTTTATATATAGAAATAGAGTAACTGAAACTTTTCAAGTGATTCACTAAAAACTTAGTTCAGAGATCAGGTAGAAGTAAGAGGGCTGACAGAGTTTCATAGCTTTTCATGCTTGTTTTTTCCCCTCTTTCCTGTGTATTTTAGTGCTGTGTACCAAAGAGAACACATTTCTTTCACTGTCTGGCAACTTATCTGCTATGAAATGGAAATTTGAAGAAGACTATTACTTTCCAGGAAAGTTTTTAATGAATTCATGGCATGTGTATCCCGTGTTTAAATGGTATTGACATAGATGCTAGCGTGACATTGAAAGGCAGTTTTACAATTCCTGTCTTCACTGCACAGGTGAAAAGTACTGCTCTGTATCCCCCTGCGTGTGTCATCAAATCTTCGATCCAGTTCTGGCATGTGGTGAGTTGAAACAAAAGAAATATTCAGCTTATGGAAAATGTCTTCCCATTTTCCTAAATCTCCACAGACATATCAGTCCACCTCCTGAAAACTGCTATTACAAAGATAGCCCTTGATCACAGGTCCAGACTTATAATCCTGCTCCAACATCTATAGCATGGCTATACCATTTAGTAGATATGCTTGGCCTGCCTAATTCAAGTTTTCAGTTGAAAATGATACTCTTTCCCTGAAGTACAAATGCTGTCATTCAAAAAAAATCCCTTCCAGTGTTTCCCTGTAAAAGGAGTAGTATTTCCCACTTAAATTACCCCAGGTCTTAGGCCAGGAATTTAGGAATGCCATTACATCTTCCAGGACTCACACTCAAAAGGAAATTTTAATGTGTCTTGGAGACACCTAAAACATAACTCTTCACTGAGCACCAGTATCTTTAAAACATGCTACTCTTTCCAGAACCAGAGGTTAAGGTTACGAGATGGTATGTAACCCATCACCTCTCCTCAACTCTACAGAGAAACTGAGAGGTCATTATTGAAGAATACAGGTCAGTAATAGAACAAAATGCTGTATTCCAGCCACTGACCTATAGCCCCTCTAAAAAACGTGCAAACAAACTGTAAAAAAAAAAAAAAAAATCCAACAGGGTTGAAGCGTGACAGTCTGACTTGGTTTTTTAGCTACCAAAGCTACAAGGGCCTGGAAGTCCTTTGGTAGATTTTGGCCTTGACCTGTGTAAATACTGGACTCAAGAAGTGCTTCACGTAACAGCATGACAATGTCAGATGATACAAAGTAATGATCTGACAACATTAATCAGGGTTGGGTTTCTTTTTGTCATTAAAGTTATATATCCAGACATAACAGTTCTGCTCAGAAAATGATTGAGGGTGCACACGCACCCAAGCCCTCTTGGAACAGCTGTTACAGCAGGAGAAAAGATTTTGAACTCTCCAACCCTGATTAGTTTACAAGGTTAGAGGAGGAGCATGTGAAACAGTAGGGAGGATGAGAGAAGAACAGAGGACTGGATGAGGTCAAAGAAGCTGCCAGATCTTTGCCCTCACTGTTGGAAACTTTCTCAGCTGCTAGGAGCAAGTAAAATAACTAATCAGCTGTCACAAGTCCCAGAGCAGCCTGTGGGGCTGCCGTCTGTGCAAAAAAGATGATGGCTTGAGCACCCTCTCATTAACCATCAAAAAGGTGTGAAGTAGAAGTGGCTGAAAGTCCTATAAGTCCTTTTCAGTCTACTGAAATAGCTTTCTGTTAAAAGATCCTGATCTGAAAATATTCTGTGTTTCAGAGGAACATGAATATTTGAAATTTGAAAAACATGAAATTTGACAAAAAATTGACATAGATTAAGAGGTATGTGCCATCAGTGCTGATCCCTGTTTTCCTGCCTTGAGCTTTGGGCAGTACTGGAAGGCAAGTGTTCAACAGCTAATTGCACTGTTCTGTGTGATGAACAACTCCCAGTGAAGTATGTTGAACTGTCAATGCAATTACTTATCCATAAGTCACAAAAGCACCTTTCATAAGATCCCAGTCTTATCTGAAGTGCCTGAAACACTGAGGATACTGCTATTAATGAGAAAAACAGTAACCATGGTCTGTCTAAGCAAACAGTTTATGCATAATTGTTTACTTAGGGAAAAATAAACAAAATTACAGGAGGAAAATTAGAAATAACATGGTTAAATAGAAAATCACTATAAAAAGAATAGACTAGACTAGACTAGAATAAAATAAAAAATTAAGGTTTGCAAGCTATCATTTAAATGTACTTGCCTTTTCAAGAGGCCAGGAGACTGGGATGTCTCGAGACATCCTGTGGAATGTGTTGGGGTGCTCCATTTTATGATTCTTGCTTACTGATGTCAGCAGCTGTGAATGAAGGTCACTGAAGTCCTCTGTAAATTTTATTACTGAACTAGTTGTTTGTAAGACTTCAGATAGCTAGAGGATGTACTAAATTAGAATTTACATTCACCATAAGAATCTACCAGTCAATCCATACTTCCACTTGGGAGTCTTCTTGGTAGTGGAAGTTTTTAACTCTGTTTGGGAAGTGCAGGGATTTTGAGTGGGCACTGTCCAAAATTAGAGCCAACTATAGTTGGCCAGCAGATACTGAAGATGCACTGCTCCTAAGGGCTGGAGAGCCTAATGTGAGAATCTGCAAGCGGAGAAACAACCAAGTGAGTACAGTTGTTCATTTGGATAGAGCAGCCCTATATGTATGCAGGTCATCCATATCACATTACAGACCTCTTGACAAACATACACCAAGCCACTGAGATACTTTATCCTTATACCATCTTTTAGGAATGTTTTGCAAGCAAAAAAAGTTTTGTGTGTTCTCTGGGTTGACAGCACTTCTCAAGTGGTGTGGGACTACAACACGATGACAATTAGCAAACATAAATTCTTGATACTAAAGACTAAATTTTGCATTTTCGTATAGAATATGCCAATAGTAAATTAAGTCTGTGGGCTGATGATTGTTGCCCATCAGTTCAGGAATAAGGGTAAGTATTTTAAGGTCACATCCATACACTAAGAAAAGTCAGAAAAGGAGAAGAGAAAAGAAGCAAAAATGCTGCATGTTTGGAAATGGAGTAACGTATTCAGGGGTAAAACTAAGTTTACTGACAGCTGATGCTCTACAAAGCCTCGTAAATCATATCAGGACAAAGAAAAAATCGTCATGTCCAAGTAAAATACAAATGATGTAGCATGAGCTCTTACAGAAGACAGTAAACAAAGTTGAATTTGGACGACTCATCAGCTACTTCAAAGTCAGGATCAAATAGTTAAACTACACTCATTCAGAGAAATCGCACATATAGTTGTAGAAACATGCCAGTCCTTGATCCATCTTTTAGAATAAAGCATCACAAATGCAGAAATCATTTTGCCATTTTTCCAAGTCCAGAGAGAAATTTATTAAGGACAATGTGACAAATTTCTTGCTGATCTTGAATATGATCAACTCAATACACACACAAGCAGTAACAAGAAATATAAACAATAATCCACAGTCTGGTGGAACCTTAATATTACATATGGGTATATATACTGCCAGACATAGTACTGAGCTAAAATTAAATTTTGAATCTGATTCCTGATCCCATCTAAATAAAGGAGTGTGGTACTGCACATCCAGCAGATGTTGTTATGAAAGACCAAACTCACCTAGTGTATGTAAGAGAAAGGAATTGGTATCCAGTTCTTTGCCATTGGTACAATTAAAAACTAGTAAGCAGATGAGCAGTGGCGTCTGCAGTAAGTAGACAGAGAACCAAACTGGCATAGTTCGAGGCTCCCAGCTCTACATAAAAAGCTGATTAGACAATACCTAGAAGTGATTCAGGGAAGTTTGAAGGGGAAGCTCCACATAAGCTTGACAGCATGATGAATGGATATGTAGTCTTCTGGGACAGACTCAGAGTTTTACCCAGATATAAAGGATTTACCTAAAATGAATTTGCCCTCTCTGTGGATTAACAGAGAAGGAAGTGAAATTTAGATTTCTCTGATTCATAGAGAATTTAGTAGATTATTAGGACAGCAATTCATTGCTACATTATTCTGGTTAAGAAAGAACAATATTGAGAAATGAGAGTTTATGAGAAGCAATTTGAACACAAATTTTCAAAACACTGTAAGGAAAATTAAAAGTTTAATAATATTTCTACACTTTTGCACAAGGTGAGAAAAGAAAAGATCGCAGCGCAACAGTGAAATCTGTGGAATTTAATGTATATTGCTGTTACATTTGAAGACCTGAAAGAATAACATCAGAAGAAATATGATTAGTCACTAAAGAAAGTGATGATGTTACTCAAGCAGAAAATATCAAAATCATTCCAGATACAATCTTATTCATAATGAAAGAAAAATATGTAGGATATATACTAATTTCATAGATTCAAGCCAGATAAAAGGAAACTGAAATCTCTGTCATCAATGTAACCTCCACAGGACAAGAAACATTCCAGAAGGTTCAGGATAAGATTAAATTTTGTGCACAACACATGTTTTTTGAAACATCTTTGATCCATTGAGACAACTGCTACATAAGAACATTACTTGGCGGTGTTCATTACATGACACTGAAGCACTACTCTGTAAGGCATCATAGTCTCTCTGACACCAACATGCCAGTCACCTTTTGAGTATATGCATCCAGTGAAATTTCTAAAGATTGTAAGACAGAAGTAATCTCATACACTATATGAATGAATTATGCTCAAACTGAGAACTATTTACTATGTTGTCTGTCAGAAAAGGTGTAGAGAGGACTGTAGTACGGTCACAACACAATCTATAGAAATAACATCTAAAAAATCTCATGTAAGCATAATATTTTGATTTAGCTGTGAAAATGTTTGCAAATCTCTGTTATCTGCAATATCAAAATGTGGTTTTTAGATACTACATAGAATTACAGTAAAAAACATCTCAAAAACAGGGGATGAAATTTTACGTCTAATGTGATCTAACTCTGCACCCAATATAATTTTATGAAACATAGAAAGAGAGAGAACTTAATTTCAGCTTCACATAAAGGTTTTTAATGAGGATTGCCTTCACAGAATATGATGAGCCATGGAACATAGTGAGCTACAGAAGATGATATGATATTCTGTATTTGATAGGTTTGTGGATGGTAAATGACAGAAAAATTATTCTCAGAGTATAGCAAAAAGCAGCATCGATATAAAATCGAAGTGGTTGCTTGCCTGACAGTGAAGGTGTTCTGAAGGCAAGAACTTGAGCTGTATGCAAAGCAGTAACAAGGTCTGAGACTACAAAGATCAAAAACCCAAAAGCAAATGTAATCATATTGCAAGGCTGATGAAGTGTAAGATGTTGACATTTTGGGAAGCACTTCTGTGGTTATTTTTTCCAAAACTCATTGCATCTACAAGACAACTCAGCATAATTGGCCATCCTGAAATAAAGGCTGCTTTTACAAGATTGTGTCTTTAAACAGCCATGAATTAGACACAAAAGAAGGCTCTGCTACCACTTACCAAATTTGCAAGTTGGAGCCATTGGAAACGGTGGTGAAGTTGCTACTCCCCTTTGTAAAGAGATCTATGGTGTGTTGATGAAAAGTGTCACCTTAAACACCTTTCTCCCTCTACTCAGCCCTGGTGAGGCCCCACCTGGAGTACTATGTCCAGTTCTGGGCTCCCCAGTTCAAGAAGGACAGGCAACTGCTGGAGAGGGTACAGCAGAGGACCGCAAAGATGATTAGGAGCCTGAAGCATTTTTCTTACGAGGAGAGGCTGAGGGACTTGGGTCTTTTTAGTCTAGAGAAGAGAAGGCTGAGGGGGGATCTGATCGATGCTTATAAATACTTAAAGGGTGAATATCAGGAAGATGGGCCCAATCTTTTTTCAGTGGTGCCCAGGGATGGACAAGAGGAAATGGGCATAAACTTGAGCATAAGAAGTTCCACCTAAACGTGAGGAGGAACTTCTTTACTTGGATGGTGGCAGAGCACAGGAATAGGCTGCCCAGTGAGATGGCAGAGTCTCCTTCCCTGGAGACATTCAAAACCTGCCTGGACACGTTCCTGTGCAACCTGCTCTAGGTGGACCTGCTTTGGCAGGGGGGTTGAATTAGATGATCTCCAGAGGTCCCTTCCAAGCCCATATCATTCTGTGATTCTGTGAAACCAAGGTATAGTCAGTGTTCAAATGATGGGACATTTATTGTCCATGATATGAAATGAATTGATTTTTAATGGGTAAATCAGTCCTTTTTTTTTGAATATGTGCATTTTCTTTTCAGTTTAGAAATACATCTTTTCACTAGAGCCCAAAGAGAATATAAGTTTGCACTTAGTTGGCAAAGACCTGCAGAAACAAAGGCAAGAGAAACTTACTAAGACCTAGAATAAAAACAAATACAAAAGCCAGAGTGACTAGGAGAGCCATAACAGCTATAGTAAGGAAATGGGTCAGGAAAGAAACTGACCAAAGACAATTCTTCTCAATTTTGTGATGCATGAGATTGTCACGGGGATATTGTTATGGTCCCATATTCTGTATTATATGCAAAAAGCAAACAATATAAAACAAAAGCAAAGAAACACCTGAGAGCTGATATACATTCCCAAATAATGCTGAAAAAGGAGCATACAGGAGCTGTTTAGAGATGTAATTATACACAGGTTTATTTTATCCTTGCTTCCACATGATAAAAGAATTCAATCAGGGAATTAGCTTTGTTTCATGTAAAAAAAAATCATGCTAAGGCTTTGTTTCAATATGTGGTGTCAAGAGAATGAATGATGCAGCACAGAAATAACTGGGTCAGAACCTAGAAGTTCATGTCAATTAAATGCATATATTGAATACTTCAGCAGTTTATTTGTAGTATCTAATGATTAAATAGTTTTCACTGACAAGCTGGTTTTCTGCCAGATTTTGATGCCGAACTGTCCATGGTTTATGCAGTTCAGTTCACCCTAGCTCTCCCTTGAGGAGCAGCACAACAACAACAAAACCATTTTTAACTAGGCTAGCAACAACTTTTTGTCGTCATATGTATAGCATTTTCCTTTTTGCATGTACTGTTTTTGAATGTAACAGATTAAAAACATCTTTTTCATAGACTTTGTGCTTGACTACAGAAAGGAAAATCTATGTGCTTACTTTTGTAAGGAGGAAGCCTCATACCTGTTTGAAAACTATCTCTGTTAATCGTTCATTGGCTGTCAGAACATTCCTTGAATTTGAATCATAAAATCTTTGTGTTGTACAATAATTTACTTTGGAAGGGACCTCTCAAAGTCACCTATTACAATCTTCTGCTCAAAGCATGTTCAGTTGCACAAGGGAGCTCAGGTTCTTATTCAGCCTAGGTTAAAAGAACCCAAATCAGGAAATCTGCAGCTTCTCTATTCTAACTTTCCTTTTGGTGATATTTTTTTTTCAATATTTATTTGAATTTCCCTTGTTGCATCTTTTTTTCATTGCCTCTTCTCGTATTACTCTGCTTCTCCTAGAAAAGTCAAGATCCATCTTCTCTAGAACATTAGTTTAGATAGTTGAAGTCAACAGTAACATCTACCTTGAGCTTTCTCCTTCTTAGGCTGAGCAAAATCCAGCTCCAACTTCTGACAATTTTGGTAGACATCCACTGGATTCACTCCAGTATGTCTATGTCTTTCATGTACTTGGCAGTACGTGAGTGAATTTGAGCCTGGGAAGAAGGTGGAGTAGGGGGAAGATGTTTTTAGTTTTGTTCTTATTTACTGCTATCCTACTCTTTTATTAATTGACAATAAATTACATTAATTTGCCCAAGTCAATTTGCTTTTTCCAGTGAAGGTAATTGCTGAATGATCCTTATCTTGCTCTCCTCTTCACCCAGGAGTTTTTCCATCTTATTCTCTCTTCCTGTCCAGTTGAAGAAGGGGGAGCGAGAGAGCTGCTTGGTGGGCACCTGGTGACGAGCAAAGGTGAAGCCATCAAAGTGTGTGTGAAGGTTAATAGAATGTTTGGTGAGACATTGTTGGTTTCTTGGACTATGAGGCATGATGGCAATCCAGTGTTAGCTTGCATCAACTGGCTTATGGGAAAAAGGCTCAATTCATGCAGGGTTCCCTATGGCAGTATTGCCGCAAAGAAGCATCATACAGATGAAACTTTTGTTACTTGCAAGTGTTTGTTCTTTTCTGTGCTTTTCAGCATATAACAGCAACATAAATAAAGTCTGGAGGCAGAGCAATATCATATAAAATCCCCAAATGAGGAATTTTCTTTTCTGTTGCTCATCCATATTGGTAAATACCTTTAATAGAGATCCCTGACACATAAGGCTTTTTCATCAGTAGAAGGTCTGCATTAATATTTATATTTAAGAGAACAAAAGGGAGAAATAGAGGAATGATTTCTATGAAAAAAATATAGATATAAAAATGGAAAACATATCATAATAAGTAGGACAACTAATGCAGGATGTTGCTACTGCTGCAAGTACCCAGGAAAACATGACTATCTATCTGATAACAAAATAAACATGGAAATAACAAAATGAATCATCAGGGAGGGAAACAGTTTAAGAGAGGTAAGAAAGCATTTATGCAAAATAACAACAAACCAATTAAACAGCACAGTCACATAACTTGCTGCCTTTGAGAAATAATTTTTTTAAAAAATGTATGCTTACTCTAGAAAAGGACAGGATTCTAGGAAAAGGATACCCAGCTTCCCAGTTTTATAGAGAAAGAGAAAATGAGAAAGATTATAATAGAGAAATTTCACAATCACTGTTGGGAAAACATAAAGCTGCAGCTTTCTGGCATTGATAGTAACCATTGCTAATCACTAGCACTAATCAGAACAGGCATATTTTCTCAACTGAATTGCGGTATGTATTTTGATTGGTTTTAGGTGTACTGCTTACACTCTATAATTTGATCTCATAATTCCTGCTGTTAAGAGCAGTAGAATTTTGTGTTTATGAACCTGAAAACATACCTGTGAGCATGGAATGGAAAAAAAGTAGGAAGAATCATTTAAAGAAATCATCTATCTTTTTAGTGGAAAAAGATGAAAGGTCTGAAATGAGGTAAAACCATAATCTTAAAGGCAGAATATCTTACTGTTTGTTGATTTCTACTAAACATTTTTTTTTATTTTCTTATTTTTAAACAAATAAAAAATAGATAACCCACACATGTTTTGGTTTACTTCAGCCATTTCACATCTATTCATAAGCATAATAAATAGTTTTTTTAAAAAAAAAAACTATTAATGAACAGGTTAATTATCAGTAATTTATGAATAGAGTTTTGTTATACTGATTATAGTTAAATGGATAAAAGAATCACAAGCAGAACCAGAAAACAGATCTACTTTTTGTATCCCTACATGTTCTCCCCTTCCTTCTGGTGAAGAGTGACTGGAACAACTCCCTGATGCAAAACAAATTCTGTAAAATCCCTTCTAGATTCCTGAAAAAGTTCCCCTCCTCCTCCTCCCCCCCATTCTGTGTCTAAGACTTTAAGATGAATTATCTCTTAGTCTTCATAGATGCTGTAGATAGCAAACTTGCTCCACTGAGCATGCTCAGCTACTGCAAAAACCTCCTTTCATAAGCCTACTTCAACCTTTTTTAACAGACTACCCAGTATTTATCCAAAAACTGAAAACAAAATCCATAGTTCTATTATCTATATTATCTATCATGTTGTATTTTACAGGAAAGAAATGAGTTTTTCTTAGGTGCTTAGAAAAAAGACAGAGTTATAAAAGCTTTTAAGACCATTTTAGATTGTGGATAGAAGTATTGTATATAGCCTTGAAAAGCTCTTTTCTCCTCAAATACCAGTCACTATCTTCAGTGTCTATTATCAACTGCCTTTAGCCATGTTGCTGTCTTGTAGATCTTACTGAACAGTATTATTTCTCCTCTGCACTGCAGAGCAGCTTTGGTGTATAAAATTGTGTTCCAAACTGCACTATGGCTAAGTTGATGCTATGACTAACTTTTAGAATGCTCAGTCTGCTCCCAGGCCCAGATTTAAATCCTGCCTGCAGTGTTACATTTCTTTCAGTTGCAATCACTACTAAGAAAGGTATTCTTGGGATAACTTCTATTTAAAAAATTAAAATTACGTATATATTCCACTCATAGTGAAAGACAGAATTACTCCTCCAAGACTCAAATTCTAGTCTCAGATTGACTGTGTATGTTTCCAAAATAATATCCCAATATTTTTGAGTTTGACTATGAATAGATAAATCTATGTTTTTCTACCTTTATATTTCAATTTTATGCAGGTTCGCCAGGCCATATTACATTAAAAATATAAATATATTTGCTTGTTTTGTTGGTCTTCATACTCTCTCAGAGTTATCCTGAGTACTGACAAGCTTTCAGTTCATGAGCTCAAGACATGCCATTTAAACCTGGGTGTGTTACTTACCACAGGGTGCCTATGAGTCTCTCCAGTGTGTGACTGCAGCCAGGGAAAGCTAAATGAGATTTAAGATTTTAATGCATAAGGTATTTCCAGGAGAGATGAGAGTGTTATTGCACAGGAATGAGCTGAAATCTTGTTGGGATATGGCACAGATAAAGTCTACTGAGAGATGTAGGGAAGGATAGCTAAAATGAAAGCAAAAATGTAGAACCTCTCATAATAATAATAAAAAAAAGACCTTGGCTTACCTAGGTAGAAGAACGAGGAGAGGGAATATCAATACTGTTTGTTTAGACAGTGAAATATCAGGCAAGAGAAGACCCATCAAAACTAAAGGATAAAGTTGTCAAAAGAAGAAAAAAAGTATAATGTGAGCATGAATAAATTTCGGTTGCTAATTAGTAATTTCTAACCATCAGAACAGTCAAGTATTGGAACAGCTTTTTATTCAGAGTAGTGAAGGACAAACATCCAATCACCTTCCAAAATGAAGATTAAGAAATGTACAAAAAGGCTTATACAATATGTCTGCCTGCAATAATAGGGAGCGCAAGTCACTGACCCAGCAGCCTTCTAGCCTTGAGTTCTGAAGTACAAACATATTTTTTAATTTTAAAGTTAATATAAAAGAAATTATATTTTAGTCCAGGTTCTATAAATCAAATTTTAATATTTGGCTATTTTATTACTACATAAATTTCCTTTAGAAGAGCCATTATTCTATAAGATATTTAGAGGCTCTTGCAGCAACTACTGATAAAATTAACTTCCCTTGATTGATACATTGAAAGTGACCACATAGTACATAGTAGTTGGAGCCTTTTCATCTTATTATCACGATGACATTTTTAAGAATAACACTACTTGACATTTACAGTGAAATGTGCTATTGTTTCCTGATGTTCGTTCTCTTTATTGCCATTTTAGTCTGCCATCACAGTAAGAAACACATTGTATGTGAACTTTCACTTGTACAGTAATTTCCTTTGAATTCAATAACTTTTGCGGTAATCTTTGGTATTAGGAAGGACAGAATTTTTTTAAATATAGCCCTCTGTGAAGTAGTGTTTCAGTTTCTTAGTATGTGTACAAAATTTCCGTTTATGTGAATTATTACTACTGCACTGAAGATGCCATACTTAAAGGATAATATGTGAGAAAGAAGTAATTTTAGAATTCTGCAAATGCTACAAATAGAAACAAATAGAGCTTATTAAAAATTTTAAAAACTGTATTTATATGCTGACCTCAAAGTTAATCAATCTTTCTAGATTGTACGTAATTTAATTTGTTCCTCCTGACTTTTAAGAACCAAAAATAGAGATTGTCTCTGAAAGTAGTACTTTGAGGGACTACAGAAGTATGACTAGTGCTTTATGGGTTTTTTTGGATGTTGATGTTGTTCTTTTTATTTATTTGGTGAACAGCTACATTTTGCACTTTAGGAAAGACTAAATGTTTATAAATGTAAAGGTGAGTCACAAATTTTTCTTCTTTTAGCAATCAATTCCTAACCTTTTAAAACAGGGACTTAGATGTAGCTTGGTATCTTATGTATGTTGCCATTCAAGTTTTATTGTAAAATTTGTCCAGAAGTTATACATTTACATATACTAACCTGTTTTTCTTGAAGAGAAATCCAGCAGTGAGTTATACATGAGTTGTAAGGAAGCATATTAGTGTGCAATTATTAGCATTACATCAACAAAGCTCTTGGTTTTCCTGTCTCATACCAAGGTCCCCAGTATAAAAAGGCTGGATGCAGTATCTATCAAAGTGGCAATAATTGGCTCCAAGTTTTTCAGCATAATACATTACAGGCTGTTTCTTGTTTCTGCTTCTTTTTGTGTCACGAGGTATTTTCAGTCATCATCCATCACTGGCAATTGCTGTCTCTTTCTGGATGTGTGGTTAACAGACACAAGCAATGTTCTAGAAATAGAGCAGACTATGCAAAAACCAGTAGAATGAAGTCTGAGCCAAAGTACTTGCTAACACAACTCTGCCAGTTACAGCTTCAACAAAAACCTTCTTCCTTTTTCAAAAAAAATCATTAAACATCTTTTAAAGTCACAGAATCCCCTAGATCTTTTCATACTTCTGAGTGTAGAATTATCTTCTATGTTTATAAAGCATAAATGTGCACCCAAATCATATCTTCTATGAAAATTTGTTTGGTAGTTAAATATAGAGGTTTCTTAGGTCGCATTATTTTGCTGAAATAAAGACAAATCTTTAACATCTCCTTAGAAACAGATAGTGATTTTCCATATTCTTCTCTTTAATTGTTTTGTAGTCTAGCCTATTGATCAATTTTTCACTAGTTCTAATTGGCAGAATTTAACTGCGGTTTTGGATAATTCAAATGGAAATTTTATAGTTCAGTCCTTCAGAACCCATGATATCATATTTTTGTTACTAACTGGGCAGTATAACCAATACTTTTAAATATATTTGTAAGCGATATTTTAATATTAATTTAGCCTTGTTACAAGTAAAAGTTAAGGTGTTAAGCCAAATATTCCACAATACATCAAAGAAGAGTTGAAACAACAAATATTTTTTAGGCATTCTGATACATGAGTTAGTGAATGTTTGAAAGAATGAAGTCTTTGCATACTGAAACAAGTTACTATTTCAACAGACATTTTTGGAAGGATGTTTGTTTATTTTTTTTCCCGAGTGATCATGAATACGTTATATTTATTAATTTGAGAGCTAGGAAAAAAATTCACCTCTGTGAAACTCCACTACTTTATATGATGCTCTTACTTCATTAATTAGAAATTCAGATATGCAGGCTAATACTCTCTGAATTTTATTCTTCCCTAGCTAATTAGTTGAATTCTACTGCAATATAAAAATACCATGTTTCTGACAATATCCCACTTTATTGTCATGTCTTGCTCCTTTCTTCTCTCACCGTCATATCACAGCCATTTCCCAGCTCTTTTCTGTTCACTCCTTACCCTTAGCTTGCCAGCTTCTCTTTGTAATTTGAATTTTACCGCTTAGTACAAATCCCTCTCTTTCTTTTTCTGTTGCAGTTCAACTTCTGCAAAGCTCTCACTGCATTTTTTTTAATTTTACACTGCACTCCCCTTTGTATCTATAACATAGGCTCTTCCCTGAGGTGTCCAGATAACAGTTGTTTGTCCCTTAAAAATCAGTAGTGTCTATTTCTAACTCTTCAAAATGCTCTTCTCTTTTCTATCCAAATAAATGTTAAGTCCTGTAATCCCTAACTTTGAATACACAGTAGGGAAAAGTGTGGTTGTCTTGCGAGTAGGGACTGTTAGGAGTTGCCAAAAGTGCTTGTCCATCAAAGCTGAGGCTGCTGCAGCTCAGTTTCTCCAGGTCCAGCTGGTAGTGGGGGCAAACATGTATCCCCTGTATGTGCAAATGCACACAGACACACAATGCACATATATGTATGCAGATGGGTGGCCACAGAAAGCAACACAGGCCAAATGAAAGCAGCAAAAATGACCTGATCCTATTTTCCTTTTGCTGATCAAGATAAAAATCAATACTGAAAAATATATATGTATAGATAATATAATTTCCCCCAGTAGCTGGCCTTTGACTTCTGTCCAGCAGCTGGCCCTCAGGTCTCCTGAGACGGATGCGCTTGACCCTTCAGCCAAACTAGCAGTAGTTTGGGACAGGCTCCAGAGGAGGTAAAGACCTGAGCTGGAGCTACACCAAGAACTCCTCCAGCTTCAATCTGAAAATCCACAAAGGAGCAAAGTGACACAGTGAGCTTGGAACACCAATCACGCAATTAACACGTAAACAGAGGGTGGCTTTTTCAAGGAACAAAGAAAGGTGTGGGTACAAGAAGACTCATGCATACCTTTCCATGTAATCACGTGTAATTTGACTATGAGCCAACCACTTTATCCTATAAATATGACAGCCTAAGTGAGCCTTCTTTGAGCTTGCCCTGTGAGGCAGCATGGCTACATGGTGGTTATCTCCCCTTCAATCTCCCCTTCATCTGGGACACCTCTCAGGGCTGCTCCTCAAGGCAGAGAGACCTTTTAACCAATGGCAGATCTTTGGTAAGTGACCAATACCTTGTATGCCTTTGTAGTGTGGTCACTTTGATTTGTGCCTTGGTAGTTTCAAATCATTGTTCAAATGATTGTGCTGTATAGTAACAGAGAGAACCTTGCCATAGAACCTTGTTAAACCACACTTTTACAAACATATTAAAACCAGTTTTGCTAATAGCTTTGACAGTGGTTCTTTAAATGATCTAAATCACCCATTCACAACAAATTGGTGCAGTCAGCAGGAGTCTAAATCAGGATTCACAATATCTCTCCAGTTGTTTCATGCACAGACATACAAGTGGGCCTTTACAGTAGCTGGTCCAGACCTACGGACTCACCAAGACCTGACTGTCAGAATCCTGGCTTCTCTAGTAATCTCCTTGCACTGTGATCCCTTCAGAAGCTAACTTCCACATTCTCAGGTCTCTTCAGTGATCTATTGCCTCTCTGATACCTGGCTCCCAAACCTCTCATTTTACTCTCTGGCTTGTCCAGCCTGATGCTCACTATTGATGCTCACTATGATGTCCAGCCTGATGCTCACTACCTGCACACACACATACACTCTGCACACAGTCTGGTCTCTTCTCCAGCTGCTGCACCACAGACATGGGCTCTGACCAATGGCCTGACTCTTGTGGCTTCACTCAGACCCCAGATATGCACGTGTGGGAATTAGCATGTAGTCAGTTAGAGATGGAATTTAATAAGATGGTAAGATAGATTGCAGCACAGTCAGACAAGTGTGATGACCTGATTCTGTGCAACCAGCCCCTTTTATCCCTCTTTCCCTCTATTTTACTATACTTATTCCTCCTTAAAGCACCTCAATCCTTTCCTTTCCCCACCTTTGGTTCCTCCTTTAAGCATCCCATAACAAGTCTTGCATAATCCCAGAGTGCTCTTCCCAGCATCCCATAATGAAAACCATCCCCCATGGCTCTTTTCACATTTATCATGTAAAAGCAAATTTTCACTCGCAACTTCTCCATCACCCATGTAGCAGATTTAAGCTCAGTGAAGGAAGGCTCAAACAGCTAGCAGTATGGCTTTCTTGGCAAGGCAAGTGCTGAATTCAATCCTGTTCTGAGATCTTGGGCTTTGTGGTTACATTTAATTTCATTGAGTTATTCAGACATCATACATACTACAGAAATAAATTTCACATGTTGAGAGTGATTGTTAGTTTATAATTTCTGGAGATAGCTTTCTTTTATTCTACATACACTACATAGTGTTTGCAATATGATTAAAAACTGTAATATACCTTAACCATATCCACAATTAGGATCTGTTCCTAAGTAGCTCCTATTTTGTAACAATAGATGAATAGATACATGTGATCCTCTTCATGTTACATATATGTGGTTTTAATCTTTCATGAATGTGAGAGATTCAGTAAACACATATACATGCTTGCAAATATCTCTCAAGACTTTACTTATGACTTTGCACAGTTTGTGCTATTTCACTGTGTTAGCAACAGCAACGGCCTTTTACAAATGTGTGTATATATATTTTTACATGCAGTTAAGTGTTTATCTTTCCAATAAAATGTTCTGTTAAAAAAAAAAAGAAATTTCATACTGTTGAATTACAACTGCAGGCTTCTATTTTTCTACTTTGTACTGTATTTATTAAGGAAAATGCAATATCCAATGTAGGATTATAAGAAAAAAATGTATTTTAAAATCATCTGAGCAAATATAGTGCTAAATATTTAGATAGCTTAAATTATGTTCACGTCGAGCATGTAGACTTTCTGCAAGTGTTTCAACAAAGACCTTAATTTAGTCTTCCTACATTCTCTTATGGGTAACAAAATTAATGTGGTCATACAGGTGAAAACCAAATTTGAGCTAACACATTGAAATAGATAGATGGTATGTGTTAGGCAGTGTTCATAAAATCTGGTCAGAATAACTTTGGTTCTGAAAGTTCACTAGCAAAAAAGTACCCGCATAACATGAGTGGAACCCAGCTGTCTCTGAGGGGTTTGGATCTTTGATTTCACTAACGCCCACATGTGGTTTACTTATTGAGCTGACAGAGTCCAGCATAGAAATTCCAAAAACTATTTAAAATTATGAATAAAACTGAAATTAAAATCTGATTCATTGAAAGTAACCATTGCTAAAATAGTTATACAGCAGTGTAAGCCTCTTAATATTTGACCATTAAGGAAACTTTTCAAAAGGGAAACGGTGATTAAGATTTCTAAATTAAAGCAAAGAAATGAAAAAAAGAACCTGAAAAATGCTGCTTTTATTCTGAAAAAATTTATAAAATTATGATCCCAGAAAATTATTTAAGGGAGATTCCAGCAAATAGTGTCTGTGGGCACTGGGGGTTTGTTTTGTTTGTTTTTCCCAAGGTCAAACTGCACTTGTGGGACCATCTGTAATCACGCCAACTAATGGCTTTACGGTTAACTTTCAGTAAGTGTTTTCTGATGTCAGTGAAGTTTTCTGCAATAATAAACCTAAAGCTTCTCTTGGAGAAAGGGTGCGAATCTCGTAAGATATCTTTAAAAAGTCGGATAAAGAGTAATTTGAAAACATATGATAGCTGTGGAAATCGTAATTTTTCATTCATTATCCTTGAAAATGACTGTTAGAATTCTATTTGATCATAATATTTACAGTGTTTGGCTTCGCTTCTGTCTGAAGCATTTTACCTTTCTATTATATGAAAGTTTTGATATTGTTTCAGTGGTGCTTATGAAATTGATATTAATCATAGTTTTGAAAGACAAAGTCAACAATCACCTAACTACTCATGATGGCTAAATTAAATCCTGTCACAGATTTAATTCATGCCTTTTTGCTTTCGTGACTACACAAGGTTAATTCAATTCATACTGATGAACCTATGTGCGGGGTGCTCCTGACAGGCTGATAGCCTATGAGCTGGGAGGGTTTCAGTATCCTCCTGATGATGAGGTCATGTATAAGATCAGGATGCAGCTTGCTGGTTGCTTTTGTGCAATTTCTAAACATCTGTTAGAAAGGCATTCAGGAAGACAATGATGATCTTCTACATTAAGTACATCAAATAGTACTGTACCATTACTTTATATGTAAATATGATGATTCCTGATACATTTTAAGTGCTGGAAGTGAAAAACTGTCATACTTGCCTTTCCTCTAGTAGATTTCTTTTATTGTTAATCACAAACTACTGCTTGATACTTTTCCTGTGTGTTCTAAAAATCGCACAAACAACAGTTGCTGTCTGCCATACTGTGTTGAAACACCACCTCTCTCTCAGGCATGGACATGTGCTGCAGGACTCTGTATCTTTGACACTGGGGCCCCAGAAGCCTCTCCTGAGATGCGTATTTCAAAGCAGGAATCTTTTCCTTTAAAAGAGGCAGTAAAGGTGTCAGCTTTTATATAATGTCCTACTGGTACAAACCCTCTGCAGAGAGAAGACTTTCATTCAGCATAAAGCAGTTAAAGTCCACATATATTGCAAAACAAGATGCAAGCCACAGTCTCAAAGGCTTTAAACTTTGCTGGGCTTGCAGTCTGCTTTTGTGTCTGAGTTTTGCAGAAAAGAAGTCAAGCTTTACAGAAGAAGAGTAGGTTGGCAGAAGCAATTGACTCTCTATTCTAGTGTTTCAGACACTCATTATTCACAGCTTATAGGAGTAATTCTGCATTCTGACATGCAGAAATAGTGCAGGGAAGTGGCTAGTCTTTCTCACCTCCCTCTCCTTCATTTCCCCTAGGTTTCACAAGGGCATTATCCTTGCACAGTGCCTTTCTGTTAATCTGTTTTCTCACTCCCAGTTGTTCGGAAAATGTGTACTTTGGAAATACAGGTGTAGGAGGGTTTGGAAATCATGGGGGTATTTAATGGGAAAGTCTTATAATCGCTAGGTTACCACTTCAGAAAGATGAATGACAGCTGCTCTACCTCCCGTCATTTCAGAACAGACAGCAGTCATAACTATATATTATAAGATATTTAATTTTCTACATTTGTATGTAAGTGTATGAATGTTTTGAGCATGTTCTGAGAAATGCCTGGGTTCCTCTGGGTCCAGTGAAATTTAGAAAGGAGATAATCACCAGGCTGCTCAGTCTGGAGTACTTCTGATTCAGTACATACTTAAAACTCCATGGAGAAATAAATTCAAGCAGGGAGGCATCCACCCACTTAGATACATCCTGTATTATACAAAGCAGCTAAGCAGGAGCATTTGATATTGAAGTAATTAGTTTAAGGACCTCAATTCTACCTAATCCCTGCTTGGAAACTTAGTTCATTTATTTAGCTTTACCAGTGCGTCTATTAAAATATCTGATTTGCTATTAACATTTCTGAGATCTTGTCAAGACTTCTACAGCACACAACAGAAGCAAAATTATGATATAAGATATGAAAATGTATTAATGCGGCTGTTAATGACAAAGAAATAGACATTGGAAAGGAAGAATAGCTTGTAATTAGAACAGTTAAAATGTTTCATCTGATATTCAATGAATGATTGTCCAAAGTGCATTAACAACATAACATTAACAATCCAGATGCCAAGTCTATGTCATAGCTGGGAGAGCATTTGTGGAAGTGCACAGTTTTGCTTTGCCCATTCATTAGCAATGTGAAAAAAAAAAGGGGGGGGAGCAACCTTAGACTGCATTAATCAGGAACATGTAGAATTGTGTGCCAAGAACCAGTATTAATCAACAAAATGTTCTGGAATAGTTCTAGGCATTAGAAAATGGATGCAGTGCAGTATTATATATCAAGGCTTACAATGATCAATGAACATCTAATGGGAACTCTTTTACCAGATGAAGACTTGAGTGCAGTAGCCAACTTGAGAGTATTCACTACAATACCTTACTGTTATGCTTTTTTTTATAGCATGTGACTTCATACATGACTGTAGTAGAGCAAAAATGTTTATTAATTTATTTACTGACCTCAGCAATGACCATCAGCATGCAGTTCTTGCAGTGCACAAGAAATCCTGCTTTCTATAGTCAGTTTGGAGGTAGTCTATTGATCACAGTTCACCAAGTAATAGGAGAGAGAGTGAGTTTGTTTAAAGGACAATGCATTTCTTCATCCTTTTGCCTAAAGGACATCTTCTAGTGCAGCCCATTTTATTACCTCAGTGGGATAACTAGCTCATGATAGAAACCTTCTTGTACAGTTGTGGGATGTATCTGTGTGCGGCGACAAAGGGCACGGACTCTGCAGGGGGGTGAAGCGAAGACCTTTATTGTTTCACTCTTCCAGCATATAGAGTTTCTATCTTCTGATCACGTGCTGTGCTCTCTACACAGATAGGGTGTGAGTGAATGTCCACACGCCGTTGTGAGCACTACAATTGGCTACATTTAAATGTTTATGCCTAGGCTAAACAGTCATTACTATCTGCTTCATTACACCGTTATCTGTTTTCCACCACACAAATAATACCACATGAAGACATTGTTTTACTATTCTCAAGGCTTCCTTCCCATCAATACAAGAATACCTGCCAAGCTCTCGCTCAGCAGCGCATCTCCAGTTTCCTCATTCCCTCATCTGTGTTAGGCAATATCGAGCCTGGAAAGGTATTAAGCTTAAAAGTTTTCAATGCCCTTACTTTCCTAACTCGAACTGCTCTACTGTGTTTGGGGACTGCTTGAATGGTGGCGACTCATAATCACTATACCCTAAAATGTAGCTTGCTACAGGTCTTTAAAATTTCTTTTTCTAATATATTGTTTGCAAACTAGTGTATGTTAAGTAACCCTCAGTTTTCTTGCATATCTCAAGAAAATATTTTCCCTAGGGTAGTTAGAGATAAGGTCTTGACAGTAACATTTATAGCCAAATGGCATTTTGGTCTGAGGAAAATTTCTAACCACACTGCATAAAATAAAATGTTTCAATTCAGGGGTATGAAAAAGGTTTCATTAAAAATGTTGTAAATTGTATTTAACATCTGATCAAAAAATTGTTACAGGCTCAGCTCTCACTACAATACCTTGTAGTTGCACAGTAAAAGACCATAAACTCTTAAGATACTGCTTTATAAGCAGATATTAATAAAGATGAACAATTAAATATAAAAAATGACAACTATAACTTTATTTTGTGACTCATAAAAAATCAAAACTACAGTTAAAATACTTCCAGTCATTGTGTGTTACTTTTTATAGTAATTCTTTATTTTTCACTTAAATTACAACTGAAAAAATTAAGAGCTAGAGAAGCATCTCTAAATTTGCAAAAGAGACTGGATGGAAACTCATTAATTCAATAGCTATGAGTTAGGGTCACTGTTGCCAGATAAGAGAAACCTTTTTTTGATGCTCCTTGTTTGCTGGAAGCGTTCCCCTTAAGGGAACTCTTGAACCTGGTAGTTATGAGAAATGCCAGAAACTTGCTCCCAATTTTTACATTGACTCTATTCTGTATTGCACAGGTTAGAAAAATAATCATCCCTTCAGAAAGGGATATTGCTATTTAGAGAAAATAAAAATATTTTTTTCTATATTCCATAATTCTAACTCTACATTATCACAAGTAGCAGAGAGTTCTGAAGATGTCAGAAAAAATAGTTTGGATATTTTTTGAACTTTTACCATTTTCATTTCAGTGAAAACTACTCATCAATTCAAATCATATTTGGTTTATCCAAAATCGCATTTTTTCAATGGTTAATGACTCACTGAAAAAAAAAGGTTCTTTTAGCTTTAAAGTCAAGTACTAGTTCTAAAATATGTTTTGAAATAGATATTACCAGATGTCTACACAGCTGTGTAGAGAGTCAATATCAGTGTGAAATCAGTTGTGCATTGAGGACCTGCGTTGGAGAAACATAGTTACACCATCTGTGAGGTTGTTCTACTTCAGATTGCACATCTGAAGATGCTGAGCTAAACCTAAAACTGAGAAGCTTTAAAAGTCACCAACTTTTTTCTCCTTCGTCTTTTCACCTGTTCATAAGTCCCTTAAGATATGGATGAGAGATTTCGGGTCTTTTTATGCTAGTGCATTCTTCTGTGAAGATTTTGAAGGTAAGAGAAAAATGTTTACTTCTCTGGTGTATTGTACTTCACTTCTTCTATTGCAGAAAATAAGGAATTGATGATTGTCAAAATATCAGGTAGCCTTTTACTGTCTCAATATCAGATCAATAGGAAACCTTTCTTTCTGTTAAAATTTATGGAACAATTTTAGTATGTAAATAGATTTTCAATTCTGTTCTGAGAGTCAGAGGGACTTAACTAGAAATTTCAGAAGAAGATTTACCACTCTGTTTAGTGGATTCCTTCTCAATGATACATGTTCCTTACGGCCTTGCCTTCCTTGTGATATGAAGGCCATACAATCTGGAACTCTGAAAGACCTTTGATTTGAGCTGCATATTAGCATAGAAGATATATGGACAATATCAGGAAAGTCATGCTGTTAAGACATCTGTTGTTAAATTATTTTAGTGAGATCTAATGGCTCTCCTGGACTAGAGATGAGAAACTGTCAGAGTTTCTGCTAAACAATTATTGACAGATTTCAAAGGATTATAACTCATTATTTTGGCATCCCTGGAACTCCCAGGACTGAAATTAATTCAAAATAATAATAATAATAATAATAATAATAATAATAATAATAATATAAAATTGTGTGTGTTTGTTCAGATGAAGAAGAAGGGAGGACATAATTTATTCCAGTCTTTGATGCTGAATGGCCTTTTTTTTTTTGATAGACTGGAGGTGCTTTCACTTTACTGTATAGCAACATTGATATTAGTGGATTTCCTATACATTTACTGTATAACAGAGTGGATTTTGCTCTATGTTGTGGGAAAGATGTACAAGCATTTAAAATTTCTTTTGATTAGCTGAAGACAGCTACTAAGGAAACAAAATCTATTTCCTTATTCTATGATTCATACTGTTATATTGTATTTTTACAAGAACCAAATAATTTCTTCCATTTCAAGTATCATTTTCCTTTTCTTAATAATTCTAAAGTTATCATTTTCATAGGATACCAAAAAGAAAGAAAAAAAAATCCCAAAAAATGAAACAGTAGGTTTATATTTCTGTAAATGGACAGTAAGTCGGAGATTTTATGAATCATCATGCACAATCAACCTAGCAGTTTATCAAAACTAAAAGAACAAGAGCAATTTTTTTTTTGGTCTTGTCGTAGCATACCACATCTTGTACTATGCAATGAATGGATCACGTGCACGTGTGTAGAAATATAAAATTGCCTGGCTGTGTCTTATTCCACCTACATGACACCATTTTTAATAGACCTTTTATGAGATACCAGAAGTGTGAGAAATTTTTTGAGCCCTTATGTTGCCTGTTGAGTCAAAAAATCATCACAGCCTCTTATATCAAGGGAAATTTGTTAGTAAAGAGTAGATGATTTCAACCTCAAGATTCAAAGTCTATTTTTTTTATGAGGTACCCGTGGAAAGTGATATTTCAAAGAATTATATTATTCCATACCAAATGCAAAACTCAAATGCACTTGCATTTCTGAGCCATGAAACTTCCTTCCCAGACACTGTCTTACTTGCTGTGCTTTGCTTTCAATGACCTAAGTTTTACTTCTTTTTGTCTTCATTTTTCTCTTGCATTGATTATTTTTTGTAGTCAAATTGCATATCTTTTCAGCCTAAAACTTCAGTTTTATTTTGCAACTGGATTTTTTAAAAATTATGCATAATTTCCATGTTTTCAAAATGTATACCCTAAACCTAAAAAGAACCTATGACACATCCGCTATGTATCTAACAACGTACCAACTATTTGCTCATTGGAATCAGTGGAATGATATTCATTTCACAATGTTGTATAGATATAACTGAGTCAAATTTCTAGAAAATAAGATTTATTCAGGGGATCAAGTAGAATTCTGTTGAGAATTTATGGGGTTTTTTTGTGGGTGAATAAGATCACAATTTGTGTTGAATCTGTTGAACTGAAATTTGGAACTTATATTTTTTGCTGAACAAGGACAAAATATTGTTTAAAAAGTGAATATGGGAAGAAGAGGCATATATTTACAGTTGCAGTCTTATTGTATTGAAGTCACATATTTCATGTTTTATGCCTTGAAATTGCATGAATGTCATGAAAAACATATGCAGTATAGGTGTGCATGGTAAAACAAATTCTGTTTTATGATAGCAGAAGTATTTCTTTCTAATAGCGTGCAGTTATTGCAAAGATTAATGATAAAAAATCGTACCATAGAGTTGATGTAATAATGTTAATCAAACCCCAAAATCTCTCACTTCCTGAAGTCTCTCCTACTGCCTATGAATCGCTTTCCCTAAGACAAAAATCCCACACTGAGGATATTGCTTTCATTAATATTTGTGGATCATGTAACAATCTATTCCTGGACTACCGCGACTCCTAATTCCAAACCCTGCATTTACTAACCTAAAGCAGTCATACCTGTGTATGGAGAGAGAAACACAGTCAAACTATTTTAAGAATTCTTAGACATCTTAAAAACTTGTGGTTAAGTTGGGGAAAATGAACTGGAAAGGGCATTTTTCTTTCCAACTGAGGTAGTCATACATTGTTGGGTTTTTTTCCTTTTCCTCTTCTCGTTTAATTTTTTCCTTTCTCGTTTGTCGAGTGCATATTCAGAATGTCATTTGGAAATCTGCAGTGTTTGTTTGAGATTAGTCTGTGCTAAGCAAAGTGAATACTGAAATATGTTCTAAGTACACTGGAATTTGAAGTTTAGAGAAAGTGATATAATACTCAGTTGAACATGTACTGTGCATTATGCTAAGTAAACTTAACATGTAATCTTTATCAAACACTCCATTTTATGCAGGAGCATGTTCGTTAACTGCTGGAGAGCCATGTGTGTTTCAACAATATGTTTCTTTTTTTGCTTCTTCTTCTTTCCATTGGGGAACAACTTGTTCTAGCAGATTCTAAACTTATTTTCATAAACATAAAGCAAAGTAATTGATTTCCTAACGTGCTTCTCAAGATATACCATGACTTTGGGAATAGTGATTAAGTGCTCAGTCAGTCTTCTTTCATTCATCTCTTTCTGCTTATTTATATTTGCTTAGGATCCTGAATTTTAACAAGGTTTATATAGAAACATGCAACAAAAATGTTCCCTGCCCTCCTTTCTACCAATTCTGGATACTTCAGGAAAGTTTAGTGTCACAGGGTCATAGGATAGCTCAAGCTGCAAGGGACCCCAGAGGTTCTGTATCTTACCTCCAACTCAAGGCAGGTCAGCTGTGAGATCAGATTAGATTGCTCAAGGCTTTATCCAGTTGTGTCTTGAAAACCTCCAAAGATGGAGACCGTACAACTTCTCTGAGCAACCTGTTCCAATACTAGACTGCCCTCATACTGAAAAAGTCTCTATATTCAGTCTAAACATTTCTTTTTTCAAGTTTTACCTATTGTTTTTCTTCCTCCCAACAGGCACCACTGTGAAGAGCCTGGCTCCACCTTCTCAGTAATCTTCTCATAGATACTGGAAGGTGCTATTATGTGAAACTGAAATTGTCTCTTCTCCAGGCTAAATAAACCCTTTCTTCAGCCTCTGTTCACAGGGTAAGTGCTCCAGCCCCGGCCCTGTTGCTGGTTCTGTCTGAACTTGCTCCTTAGTAGAGGCAGAGTAAACTATCAGTCTGCTGTCTGTGACTTGTTCATATAGACTAGAATGTTGCTGACCTTGTTTGCTGCCAGGACACACTGCTAGCTTATGTTCATCTTGCTGTCTACCAGGAACCCCAGTGTCTTTTCTTCAGAGCTGCTCCTCAGTCAGTCAGTCAGTCACCAGTCTGTACTGCTGCTAGTGGCTCTTCCTTCCTAGCTGCAGGATTTTATATTTGTTCTTGTTAAGTTTCACAAGGTTCCTGTTGGCCTATTGTTCCAGTCTGTCAAGGTCCCTTTGAAGGGCAGGGCTGCCTTCAAGCATATTGACTGGTCCTCCAGATTCATGGAATCTGCAAACTTGAGAAGAGTGCACACCAAAACTGCAAATTTGCAAACTGGCAAATTTGAAGAGCAACTGACGTCATCTACCTGGACTTCTTCAAAGCATTTAACACTATCCTGAATGACACTCTTGTCTCAAAATTGGAGAGACAAGGTTTTGACTGATGGCCTGCTTGATGGATAAGGAATTGGCTGGATGGTTGCACTCAAAAAGTTGCAATCAATGGCTTGATTTCCAAGTGGCGAGTGATCCAGTGATGAGTGGTGTGTTCCTCAGGGGTCGGTACTGGGACCGGTGCCCTTTAACGTCTTTGTTGGCAATAAGGACAATGGGATTGAGTGGACCCTCAGCAAGTTTGCTGACAACACCAACCTGAGTGGTGGGGTCAACATGCTGGAGGGAAGGGATGCTGTCCCTTGAGAGGCTTGAGAGGTGGGCATGTGTGAACCTCATGAAGTTCAACAAGGCCAAGTGCAAGGTTCTGCATGAGGGTTGGGGCAATTCCAAGCACTAATACAGGTTGGGCAGAGAATGGATTGAGAGCAGCCCTGAGGAGAAGGATTTGGGTGTGTTGGTTGATGAGAAGCTCAAAATGAGCTGGCAATGTGTGTTTGCAGCCCAGAAAGCCAACAGTATCCTGGGCTGCATCAAAAGAAGCATGGCTAGCAGGTCAAGGGAGGTGATTCTACCTCTCTACTCTGTTCTCGTGTTGCACTCACTTTCCAATAAACATGGATAAAGTTTCCAATAATAATGAAATTCAAATGAACTTGAACAGAATAGGGATCCGGACAATACAAAGACTCTAAAAATATCTCTACTTAGTTGTAACTTTTTATCTCCTTTGGTCAGATATACAATGCAAAACATGATTTGTTAATTATTAAGGATTTTCAGACTTGGATTGTGTTTAGATACCCGATTACCAGTTTTAGAAAGGAAAATACAGAAATTACCCACCTAATTTTAATTTTCAAATTTGCCAAATCAATCTCTTTTTAAATTTTTTTTTATTGAAGTCTTTCTGTGGAGCCGTTGTGTTGAAACTAGGTAAGGTACTCTCTCCTATTTATTTATTTAGTACAAAGCTTTCAGTAGAAACGGATGGGACAGAGTTAAAATGTTTCTTATTAAGACTGAAATCTCTAGTGAGACAGGATAAGTGCTCTTGAACCTCATAAACTCATCTGTGGATGAGAAGAGAGGAGTTTGGTTTCCCTATTTTGCAACTCCCCAGGTTTCCAATCCGTTTCTGTAACAATCTTAGACAAGTAAAGAGAGTGACACGGACTGAAGTACATCAGAACACTGACAACATGCAAGCAGCATCTTTAATTGGCCTGTTATAGTCCATTTATTATTTAGAATAGGTATAGGCAATAGAAATGAAATACACACTGAGGTATTACCTGCAACTGCAAAGAAGCATTTTCAGGAATGCTTATTAGTGTAATGTAGATGGTTTCCATTGTGTGGATGCCACTGGTGTGAGAGGAGGCTTTTTTAACTATAAATAGCTCATCCTGTATGGCCACCTGCTTCATTTCTACAACCACCCCACTGTCATTATAAAATGTGTTGAAGCATTCACAGTCATCACTGTTTTGGAACCACCCCAGACTCATGTGTTTGGGATTTGTGCTTCAAGCTTTTTCTGATTACAGGAAGTGCCCTTTCTCTTGGTTTTTAGAATATTTGTTACACATTAGCTTTCTATGATGACTTCATGAGGACAAGGCCTTACTACACTTCCTCTTCAGAAGGCAATTTCGGTAGACATCTAATACATTTCCTTTGTCCAATCTTGAAAGTACTCTGGGGTATAATTCACCTTCAGAAGTTTGTCTTTGGGCTTCTTATAAGTTCTCCAGTCTTCAACAGTTAAGCTAGATGTGGATGCATCATTTGCTTAGTTTGTAAGAAAGACAGATGACATTTGATTTAGGAACAAGAATAGTCTCTATCTGTTGATCCTTGATACTCTATTCCATTGCTCTACAAGTATGTCATAGCCTAGCATGTATGGGAAACCATGCTGACTTGGTACTGTAGTGCTTTTTTTTTGTATCAAATTTGGTGTTCCCATTCAAGCAGAAATATTAATCATTACCTCCACTTCTTCATGGTTTTCTTTAATAAATCTTGTTAATAATTAATGTCATTCTTTTGATAACTCCAAGATAAGCTAGGAAATATTTAATAACTTTTCTCCAAATGACCTGCTGAGGTTCTCAAAATCTATTATAGTAATTAATGCTTAGCCATGAAGTTGAACATATTTCACATACTTTTTTAATGTGTCCTTCTGATAAATACTGTTTACAATACCAGTGATTAATCAGTGTTATAACTACATGTCCATATGCATAAAAGAGAAACTCCCCAAGTGAATTTAAATTTTGCTGTTATTGGAGTTAGACAAGAGAAACCATGAGCTGTATATGAGGTAAAGGGCAGGAACACTTGGTAGAACTGCTTCTGAAACAAAACTGACACCATAACAGTGATGTATTTGTACCTCTAGAGCTACAGTTTCACCATTACAATGATATAGGATGCACTCCAGGGCAGTATTCATAGAAATGCATGGATGTCATATGATTTTCCAAACAGAGCTGATGCTGCTCAGCATATTGCTAATATAATTGTCTATTGAATAGAATTCCTAATCTAACGCTACGTAGTTGTGTCACCCCCAAAAAGGTACTTCTTTAATCTAATTTTCATTGTAGATACAAAAATCTCTAGGGTACTTACCCTTCATATCTAGGGTAAAATTATTTTTATCACTTATGTGGTTTTCTGTGTATAAAAACATTTTGGAAAATAACTAACATACTACACAAATCATTAAAAACTCTTTTCCATTCCTTTCAGTATGATAATTATGGATGTGTCCAGCTTTAAAAAGTATATGAATAGTTGTTCTCTTGGAACAGGACTGTGCTTTTCTTACAGCTGTTGTGCCTTATGGTAGAATTCCAGATGCTGAGGTTAGAAATGCATTCTTGATAGAATATTCCTCATAATATTCCTGTGATTTAATTTCCAGAATTAAATTCTAGTCTTTGTTTTTTGTTAATATAATGTAATGTAATGTAATGTAATGTAATGTAATATAATATAATATAATATAATATAATATAATATTGCCTGTAGAAAGATTTGTTATACACATCTCTCTTGCTCATAGGAAAGTGAATGTCTTTGGGACTATCACTTCAGAATATACACACAACTGTATATGACTTAGAAAAAAATCATAGTGTCATCATGTAGTAATTTTTCTTTAGCACAATGCTAAGGGAACTTTCAGTCTGCAAGACAAAACTTGTCTAAAACATGATTTTCAGTATTGGAATTATTTTCCAATAGAATATTTTCCTGGAAATTCTTAACCTCAAAAAGAAATAGCCACTTACAGAACACATGCTATGCATTAAAATGGCCTAAATCTAATACTAACCATAATAGTGCTTTTAAGGTCTGAAAGTTGCTGTTTAATTTTCAGTCTCAAATACTGTACGCATTTAAGTTAGCATGTTTTTCTAGTTCTGCTTAGTGTCTGAAAAGAAGATATTAATTCATCCTAGAAACTTTGTTTAGCTTACACTTTACAACAATAGAGGCTGCTCCTGAGTCTTTTCTTGGCTAATCAAAGCCACAATATTATTTGCACTATGATGCTCCCTATAGACCTCACAAAGGTTCCCAGTCTTGTAACCATGATATGTAACATAAACACAATTAAAATGCAGATACTTTCTTTCCCCAGAAGAAGACAAAATGCATAGAAGGCCTTGATTTTCTTTATGAGGAAAAAGATGTCAGTTGGCAAGAACACTAGTGCTGTGTCTACAAAAGATACTGTTCCATTTCCAGAACTTTCTTTATGTAGTTGTAGCTTCTAGTTACAAAACCTCTAATTCTGGGAGGGATGATAACTTAGTGTTCAACTGTTACTTTATTCAATAATACCCATGTTTTAACACTTTCTGGAGTTTTATGTATAACTGTTGATTCAGTAAAATCCCAGCTCCATTCCAGTAATTATTTAGGAAGAAACTCAGCCAGTCTGCCATGCTTAGTGCTCAAGACATTTGCATCCTTGGTAAACTTTGCCAGAAATTTGGAAGTGGGGTCTCTGTAAAGCTCTGCATGTTCTAAGCAGTCATATTTAGTATTCTTTAATATGTAGTTTAAATTCCAAAAGAAAATACATTCAAAGTCATATATGTGCTAAGGACACGTTTCTGATGATGTTCTGGTTGGTTGGTATTTCCTTCCTTTTCAAGAAATAAAGCGAATAATTTATGCTCAAATTATAAATTAAAGTGTTATAACACTTAAAGACTTTTTTTTTCTCTTTTCATCCTGAAGTGGTAAGGTAGCTGGGGAGAGGATCTCATCTACTACACTTTATTTTGGAGAGAGAAAATATCCTTAGATCAAGCGTGAGGTAAGATTATACTTTACTGAATTTTACTTTATCAAAGAGAGAATGTCCTTAGCAAGAATTCTGTTTTTATTTGTAAGGTCTTTTTTCTTTTTTTTTTTATGTCATCTATTCCTTTTCTATTATTTTTTTTTTTTTGGCTTAGCATTCCAGAAGTCCCAGGAAAAATTGGTAAAATACAAAACTGAAGACTGCCAATACTTTTGGGACTGTAAATTTTCCCTTACTACAGTGATGCTTTTTCAGAAATATCTTATTTGGAGGTGATTTGCTAGGGGTATTTGGAACTATAGTGTACTTAAATAAAAGATTTTGTGACAAAGATATCAGTGGCCGGTACCCTTTTTGGGAAAAGCTTAGCTTCTTGTCTAGTCTTCCAAGATGTCCATCTGCTAGCAGCAAAATACAGCAGTTCAACGGCACTTTTGAATTGTGTGCATCACATTTGCCCAGGTATGATAGAAGGATGCACTAATAAAACAGATTTTTCATCTTTTTATCTAAGGAATACTAAAACCTGAAATTTTACTTTCTCTTCATGGCAAAGTACAGATCATTTTTCATCTGAGTTATGATTACTGTTAACTCATTTTTCATTCCTCCTATGCATATCCCTTTACCTCCCAAAATACTCACTTGTTTCATGGTGTTAAGGTTTGTTATGTGACATTCTCTCTCCCTTCTTCCACTGTACTGATGTGTCATGGTATTATGAAAACAAAGAGAGCGCTACCTGCTCAAACCTCTTTTCATTAAATTCAGTCTGTTTCAGCAAACTTCTGATTGAAGATTCTGGGTAAGGAAAGAATGGCAGTAATTTATAACAACAAATCTTTTCATAGACTGGTGAAGGATGTGTATTAGTTATTGGCATGCACCTTCTAAACTATCCTGAAAGGATGAGGCATGGTAGTTGTGAGAGTGTAACCTGTTAGGCAGAATGAGTTCAGCAGTTAGTATCTAACAAGGCACTAGTTTAGTCACGGAGGGGTATATCCAACATGTTTACATGTTGCATTCTTTGGGGGTTTATTCCTTCTTTACATTCTGGATTATCTCCACTGAACTTTTGTTGGACTGATCTGAGACAAGGAGAGGGATGGACACAGAAGTCTATGCAGTTTCTGTGTGGCAAGGCAATGTATCCCTGAGCCAATAAAGCGGTGTTGGGGTATGATTTTTTCCAGGTAACTTTATTATATTCTAATGTTTACTTTCAGTTAAAATTAAATATTAAAATATGTCTTCATAATTATATTTCGTGCCCTACTAGAGTGGAAAGTGTGCTGTGTATATAAAATATTAAATCCTTACTATTCATTTGTGGGTAGCAGGTCAGAAGCAAAAAAAAATAATAAAATAAAAAGAAGAAAAAAGAGAGTATGGTACTTAAGTAACTCTTCCTTTTTAAAAAATATTTGGCAATGAAACGAGGGAAGTTACAGTTACCTTTCCTTACAGAAAGAGATATTAAGTAATCAACAATTTTTTTTCTTGATTCTCGTTGGAAATTATTGTGAAACTGGATTTGGTTTACATTGACTAAAATTCAACTGTTCTTAATTTACAGTCTGGTAACTAGAAACGGAGATAACGCAGTTTATGCATAGTATTACTGCTACCTGTGTTAACACTTAGTCTCATTGCTTATCTTTGTTGGTGATGTATAGGAATAGGTGATTTCTGTAGCTTTGCAAGTTTCATATATCCATCAAATTAAGCTAATTTTAGGTCCCAAACATTTTCTAAAATTTATTTACTTATTTATTTATCTATCTTTAAGACTGCTAGCAGGTCCACAAAGTATTTGAGGTCTTTTTGCATTTTACAGAGCGGTCCAGTAGCAAGGGTGTGGTCCCAAGTGAATTATATTCATTCTGACAGTTGGAGCAGGAATTTAAATTCTAGATTAAAGCTTAATACAGGAACAGTAATCACATGCATATGTGGGGTGTTTAGCAACAACATATATTTTTTTCATTTCAAGTTGAGTATGAGGTCAGTTTCAAGTGATATATGCTTGTATGTCATCTACTAGACTTTCAATGTAATAATATTTAATTTCATAAGTATTTTAATATGGCCTTTTAATACACTAGACCCAAAACCTTCAAAAATGGTGTCTGAAACCTGTCCTGCTTTTTCCTTATGCTCTGTAATGTGGTGAATATTTAAAAAGTTTTGCCTAAAATTAGTAAAAAATACCTAAAAAAAGATACAGATTCTTGAACATATTATTGTGACTCTGACATGCTAGAACAGTTAGGAAACCATGTATTTGAATGCTTTCACTGAGGTTTCATATCAGGTGAAACAGCACTTTAATAGTCTCTATTTTCTACACATTTTATGTGTTGTAATACCAGCTATTTGAATTCCTGCCTTCCAAGTACAGTTAACATTTGCTGTTAACATTCAGTATCGTAGACAAAATGTATATTAAATGGTTTCACACAAAAAAGAACATGCTCAATTTGGAAACTACTGCGGATTTTTTGCATGTGCTGCAGAAAAGTTGTTCCATCTTACATGAGTAAGGAAGAAAATATTAATTATTTATTTTTATCATCAGATCACACTCATAACCTAGTGAAGTTACTGAGTACTAATTCATCATCAAACAAACAGCACTGTTTTCAGAGTAATGTTAGACATTTTTTAAAAACACGTTATAGTTAGCTTAAGAGCTTGGAATTTTGGAATACATCAAAAACACATCTTCTGGTGGACAAAAGTATGCAGATTGGCTGTCAGAAACTGACAGAGTATTCTATTGCATAACTCTTGAAGGTGGTTTCTTGCACATAGAGCTACTATAACAAGAATGAGTCTACACATGGGCTAGATGCCTAAGCTCCTACTATAGTGATTGGAAAGTTAGTTAATATAGAGCCTGGAGTTACTGTTGAAGGTTTGTGGAGCCTGGAGTTGGGTTCATCTGAATGCAGGTGTCTGCTAATTGATCAGCTAAATAATGTTGAATGTATTGACATAGAAGCAGGTATGAATTCCAAAAATATAGTCTCCTTGGGTTATAAGAGATACCTCAGGTTATCTGTGACATCTTCAGAGAATTAAATAAAATGACACACAACTTAAGACAGTAGTACTCCTATGGAGAAAGAGATGGAGACAGGCAAGATATCCCCACTAACTCAAACAGCACCAGACAATTGAAATGAGAGCTATGTCTCCATATAATGGAGATACTACATATAAACATGTGCAGTCATCTGGACATTGCTAATGGTAAATGTCATAGCTATGATTCTTCTGAAAGCATAGATGAGATTAGATATTGAGAAAAAATATATAAAACTTTAGAAATTAGTAGAATAGAATACACTAGCTTTCAGGCACAGAATTCTTTACTCAGGTCAATTCTTTGATTTTATGGAAGTAAATGTGTTATTTTGTGCATGGATAGCAAAGTAGGTATACAGTTGGTCTAAGCAGGTAGAGTAACTCTGAAATATTTGGAATGCGTGCATAAAACAGAACAGGCCAGGCACTTTTAAAAAATGCTGGATCTACAGTGCAGGCTCACAGTGCCTGTTGGGCTTCTGCACTAAATTAAGGTTTTGTTGATTCTCTTCAATATGTGACTGGCACTTCATACTCTAGAGATTTAAAATCTTCCTTTAACAACCTCTGAAGCAGTGTTTTCCCAAAAGTAGTAGTAGCCAACATAACCAATAATAGCTCCTGAAATAAAAGTTACTGATTATTTGATGAGCAATACAAATTGCAGTTTTTAGATAAGAAGACTAGTGACTATTGAAGTACAGGGCTTTGGTGTTCTTCATAGGGCTTTATCTTCCTACAAAGAGTAATCATGGCTAAAACGTCTCTAAATCTGGATCACACAGAGCAACCAGTTTCCCCTGCACTCAGTAGGATTCAACGTAGTTCAAATACGTACATGCATTTTAGAAAAGCAGAAGTTTTTAAAAGGAAACATTTCTCAGATATTATGTTCTGCTCTGAGACTAGTATCTGCTATCAGCTGTTCATGGACATTTACCCTGCTGAAAAGCTAGTTTAAAAGCAGCTTGAGTACATCACACAGCAGAAATACAGTTAGGTATAGAAAAACATTTAGATCTAAAAGTATAAAAAGCTTGTAAGAAAGTTGTTGAAAAGAATTTGCAGGGCTTGACCATTTCCCACAAAATTCATATAGTTTATGCATACTTCAAGACAACAACCTAAAGAGATACCATTCTTGTTGGACAAGATTGATTGTGTTTTTCTTGTTGTTCAACAAGCCAGTGCTTGTTCAATAGGCCTGTAGCTGATTGGTAACCTGGCCTCATTGCTCTCTTCTTTTGAAGGAACCTGCAGACAGGAGGCAGGTAAGAGGGATGGAGTAAGGCTGCCCAAGAAGGACTAAGTAGCTTCCAGGTATGGACAGAGTTGATTTTTCTTTTTAATACCAGAGTTGATTTTTCTTCTGCAAGAGATATACAAAAGGAAGCAGAAGTGCCTACTGGTTATTGCCCTAGGGTCTTTCTGAACCCCTAGGGAGAGAGTGGCAGAAGAATAGAAAATTGAAAGGAGTAACAGATATGAACTTTTGACTGAAAGAAGTCCACTACATTGTAGGTAGCTGCTACTCAATGTGACTGATAGTTGGGGTTGTCCTATGTCACAATGCTACAGAGCAAAGCATTTTAAGGTATGTAAGTAAATTAAGCTCTGTCACACATGTAGAGATTGGTATGATCTCCTGAAGTAGTAAAATACGTGTGGAAAGCTACTCTAATCAACTACTTTAATTTTTGTATCATCAAGGTCGCAAACAAATATGGATAGATATTAAATTATATTTACTTCTCAGATCACTGATTCTACATATTGCACAATATTTCACATGGATGGAGCTTCTATTCTTTATTTTGGTGTAGATGAGATATTCTTAAAGAATATCCTTGCCAAATCTCAAATCTCACAAAAACTGCTTTGCATACTGCTTACCTTTTTAAAAAATGATAAATTCAGTGAGGTTGACAGTTCAATTACAAATGGTTGAGCACTTTTGGCTTTTAGTTGGAAAGGGACAATGAGACTGATTTTACTGTTTTGGAAGATTTGGAATATATTAAACTTTTTGTTCTGAGAAGTTTGTATAGTATTAGTTTTATCCCTACCAACTTTCTCATAGTATTCAGTGTACCCTGTGTTAACACAGAAGCAGAGTAAATTCATTATTAGGTCTTTGAAGTGAATCCCTTAGATTCATGGAAACCAAGGAGAAAACACAGGGTTTCCATATGAAAACCTGAGAATGTTGTTTATAACTTTGACATATTTTCTCCCTTCCTTCTCTAACAAGAAATCAGAAAATAACAAAATGGCTCTTTTAAGAGGGTCCATTAACAAAAATATTTCTTTAAGGAAGTTGCACACAGCTGTGTATCAGGATCTACCTTAGCCTTTCTACCATTTCTAGGGATATAAATTCCTCTTTTCAATGAAATCATAGAACCATAGAATCACAGAATGGTTTAGGTTGGATGGAACCTTAAATATCATCTAGTTCCCACCCCCTGACATGGGCAGAGACACCTTCCATTAGACCAAGTTGCTTGAAGCCTCGTCCAACCTGGCTTTGAACACTTCCAGGGATAGGTCATCCACAACTTCCCCGGGCAACATGTTTCTACTTCTTTAACACGTATCTTGCCACTCTAATGGTAAAGAATATCTTCCTAATATCTAATCAAATTCTACCCTCTTTCAGGTTAAAACTCTTACCTCTCATACTATCACTATACTCCCTGATAAAGGGACCTGCCCCATCTTTCCTGTAGGCCCCCTTGAAGTACTGGAAGGCTGCTATAAGGTCTGCCCTGACCCTTCTCTTTTCCAGGCTGTACAACCCCAACTCCCTCAGCCTGGCTTCATAGGAGAGATGCTCCAGCCCTATGATCATCTTTGTGGCACTTCTCTGGGCTCGTTCCAACAAATACATGCCTTTCTTCTGTTGGAGGCTCCAGAGCTGGACTCCGTACTCCAGGTGGGGTCTCACAAGGGTGGAGCAGAGGGGCAGAATCATCTCCCTTGACCTGCTGGCCACACTTGTTTTGATGGAGCCCTGGATGCAGTTGGGCTGCGAGTGGACATTGTCTACTTTCACTCTTTCTCACTTGGTACTTGTTTTTTTCTTTTTCATTTGAGTGACTTACGTATTGTTTATGCATATAATTGGTTATTTCTTCCTTCCTATCATCTTTTTCTTTATCAAAAAGAGCAGCACAGACCTAAGATTAACCTTGAGAGAACCAATGACAGAAGTGGTGGTAAGCAGGTCACAAGTTATCTGTGTTCAGATTGTCCAGGAATATGTTTTAAAAATAAAAATAGGGAGAGAAAGAAGATCACTATGGATAGCATTAAAACCAATTGTATTAATTATACATGGAAATAAAACTTTTTTTTTATTATTTTATTTTGAGAGATTAAGAAAACGTAGTTAAGATTACTCTGTATCTTGGTTGGGGAAACTTAATATTAAAAATAATCCTTGTAGAGATCTTAGTCTTAGAAATGATATAGATTATCAGGGACAGTAGGCTGCTACTCATTTTTAATCAAGTCAGGATTGCAGCCATACAATATTCAGAGATATGTCGACTTTGATTTTGCCCTTTTTGAGCACTTGCTGGGGAGAACAGAAGACGACCTCAAGGAGTCACTTCCAAGCTGATATTTTTTAAATTACCTTATTATATACTAAGTCCACTAAGCTCTTAAGTTTGAATATTCTTAAAAAAATATATGATGCTACAATATCACCTCCAGAGGAACAAAGCAGGCTTCAGAAAGTGTTAGTATTGTTTAAATGAATTGTAGTACTGTTTTTGAGCCATCTCAGACTTATGCTGGGACTTCATATGAGGTCTGAGTTTTTGAACCCTTCTGATCATCAAAGGTAGCATGCTGTTTTTTCTTTAGACTAGCACTGGTGACTGCTCAGTTCTCAGATAGGAGTTGTTATCAACCTGAATCCTAGCATTTCTAGTCAGTAGCAACATATTTAGATGTATTTAATCTACTGGTGATCTCTAGAAAATCGATGGTGTGTGACTACTGCTCCACTCCCATGAAAATTGCTGCATATATTGCCTTGCTCCAGTCAAGACACACGTCTTAATGAGAAGAAATAAATATTCAGACAGAAAACCACGATTCTTTCTGATATATTGTGGGTGATGACACATCCTGCCCAGAGAAGTTGTGGATGACCTATCCGTGGAAGTGTTCAAGGCCAGGTTGGATGAGGCTTCAAGCAACTTGGTCTAGTGGGAGGTGTCTCTGCCCATGTCAGGGGATGGGAACTAGATGATCTTTAAGGTCCCTTCCAACTCTAACCATTCTGTGATTCTATCATATTCAGGAATTGCTACCATAGTTCTCTCTCTCTCTCTTCACCTGGAACTACCAGGATGTTCCTGAAGTGGGGTTTCTTGTTTGGGATATATCGCTGCAGTGAAGAGCACATCCAATCTCAAAACCAAAATGTTTCTGATTCTACTAATGTCAATATAACGGTGGTGTTTATAGAAAAATTGCAGTAACATGGCTACTTCTCTGGCAATCTCCAGCATCTATAAATTAGTATGCCTTGATATGACTAAGGTATCATAAATACCTTAACATACTTGTTGTTCTTGCTTTTCTATTCTGTATAACCATATCTGACCGTCAGCTGCACTTCTTGCACCTACCAAGCTTCTGTTTATAACCAACCACCTCTTCTCCTTCTGCTTTCATTTTTGCCATTGCTGCCTGCCAGATGAATGTGTATTTGTTTTACTACCCCACAGTTATTCCTTCTTCTCTTCATATTAGTATGTGTTATTCTTAATATATTAGCAGGACAGAACTGCCATACATGGGAATCAGTAAAAGCAGAACACTGTCATTTTGATTTGGAATCATTTTACACCTGCTGCAAACTCAAGTAATACTTTGTCTGGAGAGGATGTCTCTGTGGCACCTTATTCCAGGCCACTAAATCTGAGTCGCACTCTTTCCTTCTCAAGTGGTCAGGCTGTGTCTCTACTATTCCTGTGGGTATGGCACCATGATCTAATCCGACTCCAGCTAGACTTGTGCGCTGCAGTTCTTGCTCCCTGACTGCCAACAAAAAAACAGATTTGACACGTACAGAGTTTTGCTTTTGGAGCTTGTAGGCAGTAAGAATGTGCAATGACAGAGAAATGATTTATGATTTATTTGTTTGAAGGAGAATAGCATTCAGTATGTTTATGACACACTGTATTAACCATATCTGGCATTTCAGTGAAGCCTGTAGGTAGATACAATGTAGCCTTGCTAAATCCTGTAATTTGAACTGTCTCTTTGGGAACAAAGTGTGTCCTAATTCAAATTAACCTCAGTCTTTCGATCTGTCACATTCTAGACGCTATGAGGCAGATTACTCAGCTGATAAGTATGTATTCTCTTTTTTAAATATTACTATTCTCAGTTATGACACTGAAGAATTATCTCCTCACAGCTTCAGAAGAAAAGGATATATTGAACAGAGTTCTGTAAGGATCTGTTTGGGATCTAGTCCTGTTCAGTATTCAGTTATAGCACAAGACACAGCATAAATATGCCAATTAAAATTTAATTCCAACAAAAAACTGGGAAAACCTACTGATATAGGAAAAAAAAGCCCAAGATTTTAAATAATTCTGGATAAATGCTCCCAAGTTGAGAAAGATGCTAATCAATAAACATAATTACAGGAAAGCACGTTTAGAACAATTAGTTACATAAATACAGGGAAAAATATAAACAGGTCTGCAGAAAAGTGCTGAAATGGACCACAACATGAAACAAGAGTCAATGTTGTGTTGCCACTGTTGCACACATTGTATAAGAAAAAGTAATGCCAAAAAATTATGTGAATAATGCTTCAGTGATGCTTGGGAGCTGTAAGATACCTGCATGAGGAATGTGTGTAATTCTGGGCACTCCAGTTCAAGACAGAGGTGAACCAGTTAGAAAAAGTCTAATAGACATTAACAAGAATGATCAAAGGTAGCAAAAACAAGGTCCTGAGCAAAGATAGAATGAATCTTATATATATATATGTATATACACACACAAATATATATGTGTGTGTGAGAGAGAAGATAATATGGTCTTCAAGTGTATAAAAAGTTTCTGTAAACAGGGAATATTCTGTGTATTCTTGGTGACTACAATAGGGTGTAATGGACAAGCACTGTAGAAATGGGATAAATTTTTCTGATGGTGAACGCAGTGGAGCATTAGAATGACCGTAGAGAGAGGTCATGGAGCCTCCACGTGTCATTCTTCGAAAACAAATTGGCTTTCAGGAGTTGTACAAGTACAATTCTGGCCCAAAGAGCAGGACGTTACTTTTTTTTTTCATTTTAATCTTTCTTAAATTCTAGTACTTCTGTACTTCTCACATGTATGAGTAGCCAAAGTATTTTGTAATTCTTGAAAACAACTCCTTTTCAGACTTAATTCAAAATGTTGCATCACATAAGAGCAGCATTTGTAAGTGTGAGAGAATGGTTTCTGCCCACACGCAAAGAACTTTGTATTGAAATAGAGGGGAACAATCGGACATATGTATAGAAGGGCTATCCGTAGGTGTATTCCATCCACAGTTCGAACTGTAAAAGAAGTTATAGACTATCTGTTTTTATCACACTAGAGGTATAACTCTTCAAACACTGACAATTTTCTCATGAAAACTTCTTACTTCAGGCCAGATGAATTTTTCCTAAAGATTTATTTCATGTCACATAAGGATAAAATATCTGCACTGAAGATTTTGGAAGACGGATGAATCCTTTAAAAGCTAATACCAGGTGACTGCTGGTCTGAAGGTAAGTGTGATTGTGCTGTTTGTGCCATCATTGTCATCATTGAATCATTGTTCCCAGGAAGTCAGTGCTTTAGCTTGCACAGTCCATAGTTTAATAATGGCTTGAGACTGAAATGGCACTGCAAGCAACATTAAAACTGCATGTTTTAGCAATGTGTCAAATAGCTCTTGTCAAAGAGGTTATTTTCTCCAACCTGCAAATATCACGACATTTTTTGTTGAGTTAAAGGGCAGATTTCATGTGCTTTTTCCTGCAGAATTATGACACTTTTTATATTTACAGATAGCACATATTTCAGTTTGGCATTTTTCCCTTTGTTTTAAGTTCCAAGAATAACAACGAGATTAATGTTATTCTAGTTTTTATTGTTTTGTCTGCAGAAACATCTGATGTTTTAAATTATGGCAAAATAACCTATATAGTTTATTTCTTATTATAGATGTCAGTTCCCTGTAGAAAAAAAAAAAATCTTTGAAAAAGCTCAGGATCATTAAAATTAACTCTGCGTATAGACCTTCTGGTGTTCAGTTTTTACTATGAGAATGGAGACTTTCATTAGTATATCAGAGCTTTCTCACAGTTTTGTTTTTTTCTATATAAAAGGTGACCGCTTCCTGGCAATGTTCATTTATTTGTCAATATGATTCACTTAAGCTAATACTTCCTTGTTATAATTACAGTACATGTTCTGTGTTGTTTACTTCAAACATTTCATATTATTCCCCCATTATTATTTTTTAGTATATTATTGGACATTTGAGAATAAACAGTCTGTTTTCAATAATCCATAAATCATTAACTAAACAACTGAAATGGCTGATTTTGATAGCCTTTCAGGTTCCAGGAATTTTAGCTGCATTTTCCTTAGTTATTTTTGCAGTGATGTACTTATATGGCGGATTGTAAAAATACATTGATGAAGGACTGAAGGTTAAAGTAACTTAAAATTTAGATTGTCATATTAATGTTCTGTCTTACTGTAATCGGTTTTCAAGTGTATCCCAGCATGATAAATGTGATGTCGTCAAAAATATTTTTAAGAGTGCAACAGTCTTGATTTGTAGGAAGAAAATTTGCAAAACTTTTAAACAAATCACCAGTTTCTGCAGTCACAAAACATTTTAATTCCTAGTTATTAGAAATAATGTCAAAAAGGAAGTTTATTCTTTAACTTAGCATAGAAGCACTGCTGCAGAGTATTTAAGTAGAAGCTTTTAGAACTATAGTCATAGGATTATAGAATCATAGAATGGTTTGGGTTGGAAGGGACCTTCAACCCGTCTTGTTCCAACCCCCAAACTGCCAAGTCCTTATGGTTTGTAAATTGGCCATTACAGTTCAGCAACAGACATATAAAGTAGCAGGCTAAAGTGATTTTACTTCACGGACACCGAGAAAGTAATGTGTTCTATTTAGCTAGAACTAAATGAACTTGCCATTAGAGAATGCTGGATTATTTTTTTTAATACTTTTTAGTTATCATATATAGGCAGACAAATCAAAGAATCCACACAATCTCATTGTGTACAGAGATAGATCATGTACCTAGTATTGTTTTTCATAAACAGATTTTTAGTTCTGTGAGAACACAAGCAGGAAAAGCACAGATCTGGAAATATTAGTTAAAGACAAGCACAACAATAATTCAGATAATTTTATATTACCTGACGTTACTTCCCAAAACCCCCATCTTTTTTTGCTACAGTTACTTGAGTCACTTGAGAGAGAAGCTTTGGTTAGAAAGTAGTACAAAATGAATCTACAATATATATATGATATCAGCATTATAATGTATAATATGCAGTAATAAAATTTGATATTTGTTTGAGTACTCTTTAGGGATTATTGTGAAGCACAAATCAGACATATTTAGGATTATTTGGAAAAAATATATTAAAAACCCAAAGTGATACATGAAAGATACATTTGCAAGGATGGATGTCTTGGACCTGTTTCCCCACCTGATTCTTGTGTACTTCTCACTGCCGCGATTTACCCTTTTTTATCCTTGTAAGTGAGGCTGTAAATTCAATTCAGTTTATATATTTTTCCAGCTGCTTTTGTCCTAGTTTTTATGAGATATATCTGCATTCACATTTAGTAATAAAGGAAATAATGATTATTAGTTCTATTGAATAACTTGTAACCTTTTTTAATCTCAGCATGACTAATCAACAGAGAAAACTAGTAATGTAGCAAAAGTTAAATTAGCTCCATCCAGTATGACAGCAAACACACTTGGTTTTCCAGACTTGTAAGAGCTTTTTTGTGGTTTTTTTTTTTTTTTTTATTATCTATTTGTAGAATGGACCTTAAAAAGTAAAAAGAAGCTTTGTTACCATGAAATCCAGTTCCCATTGGAAGTAACAGTAAAAGCCTACTGACTGCAGTAGGAGTATGACACATTTTTGAAAAATCTGTGGTTAAGCATGACAGGCAGATATCCCTCCTGCTATGCCTTTTTACCATACTTGCTGCACAGGCTGCAAGTCTGGCTTAAATTTGTAATCAAACTGTACCTGAAGGTAACTAAATCTATATGGAATACAGTCTGTGGCATGCAGAAGATCTAAAGTGCCAAAAACCAGAATAGATGACCAGTGACTGGCACTCTACTGAAGTTCAGATATCTATTCTGTAAAAATTGAAGACTTTATTATTATAAAAATAACAATAAAAATAAGTAGGTGACATGATATACTGATAAACTGGGATATTTTTGTCTCTAGGCTATTTATTTCAGTTCATTCTATGTTAACATTGCCTGAAAGCCCTAGCATCCACATATCTTTGTGTGGAGTACACTGTTCAAAATGAACTAATGGGAAGACTGAAGCAGTCTTAGGGAAGGTAGTCCATCATGTAGCAATATATCTTTGTCATCTGCGTATTCTGGCACTAATCATGTCACTGTAATTCTGTCTAATGGGATGATCCCTTTGCAGTATTTTGTTGATTTTAGTAAGTATGTTCCTGAAAGTATCAAAGAGAAGGAAGCATGTAATCAACAGTGTGACCAATGTAAACAGTAGGGGTGATAAAAATTTGTCAAATTCTTTTAAAACTATTATTTTGTCTTTGCTTTATCCTCTTTAAACAAAAAGAAAGCCAAGATGGAAGTGATCTTCTCAAAAATTTAAAATAATCTTTTTAATTTTCATAGAACCATAGAATAGGACTTTAAGGATTATATATTTCCAGCCTCCTCCTGCCAGGGACAGGGACACCTCTCACTAGATCTGGTTGCTCAAAGCCCCAACCAGCCTGTTCCCTTGAACACTTCCAGGGATGGGGCATCCACAACTTCCCTGGGCAACCAGTTCCTGTGTCTTACCATACTCAAAGTGAAAAATTTCTTCCTGATATCTAATCTAAATCTACCCTCTTTCAGTTTAAAACCATTACCGCTTGTCCTATTGCTACATGCCCTCGTAAAAAGTTCCTCCTCATCTTTCTTGTAGCCCCCTTAAGAACTGTAAGGCTGCTATAAGGTCTGCCCCGACCCTTCTCTTCTCCAGGCTGAACAACCCCAACTCTCTCAGCCTGTCTTCATAGGAGAGGCCCTCCATCCTGTGATCACCTTCATGGCCCTCCTCTGGACTTGTTTCAATAGGTCCACATCCTTCTTATGCTGGGGGCCCCAGAGCTGGACTCAGTACTCCAGGTGGGGTCTCACGAGGGTGGAGCAGAGGGGCAGAATCGATTCCCTTGACCTGCTGGGCACAATTCTTTTGATGCAGCTGAGGATGTGGTTGGCTTTCTGGACTGTGAGCAGACATTGCTGGTTTATGTTGAGCTTTTCATCCACCAGCACCTGCAAGTCCTTTTCAGTACTGTTCTCAGTCCATTCTCCACCCAGCCTGTATTTGTGCTTGGGATGCCCTGATCCAGGTGCTGGACCTTCCACTTGGCCTGGTTGAACTTCATGAGGTTTGCATGGGCTCATCTCTCAAGCCTGTTCTTGTCCTTCTGCATGTCATCCCTTTCTTCCAGCATGCTAATTGCACCACACACAGCTTGGTGTCATCAACAAACTTGCTGATGGTGCACTCAATCCCACTGTCCATGTCACCAACAAAGATGTTAAACAGCACCAAAGATACTAAACAGCACCGGTTTTGTTTTCTTTTCTTTCTGCTCAGCACAGTCTCAAACAATTTTATTGGAATATGTTGACATACTATAACATAGGAGAGCTTTCTTGTGAACAGAACTAAAAAATGAAAGATTTTATGGAAAAATCTGCATTTTCTTTGCAATTGTTCATATAAAAAACTCTCCAGTCTACACAATCCTCAATTTGGCATTTTTATTATATATTAAATTAACCGTAAAAAAAGAAAAAAAATGTTTTCAACAATGAATATTGCATAAATCTAAACCAAATATTTTCTTTCCTTTAGAATGCTTTAAAAATAGTATATAAAAACTAATTATGGTATAATAGTTGATAATTTTTCCCCAGTAATATTTCATAAAAGATTTCTCTTTCAAACTTATGGTTAATCATGCAAGAGGTAAGATGCAAGTGTATTTAAACATTCTTAGATTGTCATTGATCATTAGCCATTGATTACATGAATGTCATATCTGAAAAATGCTTCCAATTTATGAAGTAACATGATGATTCATAAGAGCTTCTACCACTGAGTAAGCATATCCATAAATTTCTCTGAAGTCAATGATTGTGACTGCAAGTGTCCTTATGGTCCTAAGTAAATGTGCAATTTTTCCTCCTCATTGAAATTTGTCTTTAAATAAATTATAGAAACATTGAAAGAAAAAACATTTCACACCCATAGGTCTATGAGGGGGATCTAAAGCTCACTGAAATCATTAGGTCTTTACATAAAATTTTTGTTTGGACTATATCTCTCCACTGCAGTTCTGAGTGGCTTGTTTCTCTCTTGTCCAGGAACCAGTGAGCAGGAATTAAGAATCACACTGATCTGCTACAATTAATGCTGTTCTTGATGTCTCCTTCACCTCTGAGGCTGAAACCAGATGCATTGTACTTAATGTAACGTTGCCAGATTTTTACCAAACATTTTTTACCATAAATTCCAGGTACAGCATTGTGGACCTTTTGCTGTGCTAATAGAGTCTGATGGAACCACACACAAGGTAAAACAAATCTCTTTCAAATGTGCATTAGGCATTAAGCTATCAATAAGTATCACAGCTGTGTATGCTGTCACACAGTACATTTGCACAGCTGTGGCAATGAAGTGCCAAGGAACTGTCTCTGATGTTTTGTTGTGTCTTTCTGTGTCAAACAACGTGTCTACAACACCACGTAGGTCTGCAGCACTCCTGTGATGAGAAACAAGGTTCTTAAAAGGCATAATACATAAATGTCTATGTTATTCAGCTTTACTTCCAAAATAATTTACTGCTTGCTCAGTCTGCTCATGGCAGTGTAGGCATTTCACTTCTAAAGAAAGATTTCTGCTCTCAGGGAAAATGGTATTGACTGCAAGGCAGATGTTGCAGACATCTGAAAGATAGTTTGAGGCTTGATTATTTCTTCCAAGATCTGAACACAGTGGCAGCCAGGGAGTGTTTCTAGTTCTTCCCTTTTGGCTCTCCATTACTCAGAGGAGTTGTTTTAGCTTCCTTGTTTTCCCTTTGAAAATCAGTTGGCTTCGGCACAGCTGTAGGGAGCACTGCAAATCATTGTATTATGTGACTTTTTTCTTTCATGTAAAAGGTGAATGTTTACAGTGATTTATATAGTGAAATAAGTCAAGCAATTCACTCTTACAAAATATACACTTTTTTCTCTAGAAAGTCACACTAAGTCTAGATTTCCCTGTGTCCTCCCTTTTCTTGGCCTTTGTACATTTTAATGAATGATCTAATACACTAAAGTGCACATTATAAGAGACATTGTGAACGCTGAATTTTTCAAGTCTCTCAACATTTCAGAGGCATATGCTAGATACCTTGGTACTAATAACTTTTAATGGTGCTTAATACTACTTGCTGAATTTTAATTCCAGCTGTTATTTAGTAATTACCACAGTGCCGCATAGAATAATGGATACTCTACCTCAAGATAATTTAAATAACTCTAATTTATAATTCAAGACATTAGCTGAAGAAGAATGGCTAAATAGAGTAATACCTGGGTTAGAATTTAATTTACAAAAGACAGTAAACTCAGTTTTTGTCCATATTAGAGTTTGGGATCCACAACTAAATTTTGCAATAGGCTTATTCTCTGGAATCTTATGTAAAATAATATGTTCCACAATTGTTTAATGCATGGTCATTTAGATATTTGAATCAAATTAATTTCTTTACTTTAAAAAAAAAACTTCTGCCCCTTACCAATTTCCAGGATTCAAGTTTTCATTCTCTCTTTTCAGCCTACTTTTTTGTCTTCCACTTTTTTCACAATTCCCTAAGGATTTACGACATCAGAGAAATGAGACTGCAGACATTGCCATTCCCAGTTTTCCTTTAGTACAATGTAGTCAGAGAATGTCTCAACCATCTTATCTGTTTTACAGAAAGTGTAGACAACTTGTCTCACTGAATTCAGTTTTTGATTATGCACTTTACCTTACTGTCATATAATACTTTTTTTAGAACTCTTTGATTAGTGTGTTTGAGTTTAATCCAGAAAAGCTGTTTGCTTCTTATCCACAGTTAGTTATTTCCCTTCATAATATCTTGTGAAGAACCTTATAAAAAAACTTGTAGAATATCACATATAAATGATATATACAGGGTCATGTTTATCTCATATCTTATTTTTGTTCCTTCATTCTAGAAAATCTTTATATCTTGCTTAGAATCTCTCAGTGTCACTAATTTTGTCTAAATATGTGATGTTTATAAAGAAAGTGAACATTACTGGAATAGATATTAATTCTGTATACGGCAATTTTTAAATCTGCTCTACAGAATTTTCAATATATACTCACAAGTATCAAAAGCAAGATACTCCAGGTGGGGTCACATGAGAGCGGAGTATATGTATTGTCTTAACAATTGGCAACTTTGTCAAATAAATGCTTAAGAAGCTGCGGGGGAGAGGAGGGGAATTAAAAATGTATGCCTTTTTTTTTTTTAATAGCAGGAATCTTAATTTTGGTTGTCAATATTAATCTATAAGTGGAGCCCCACTTGTGTAATTACAGTTCCAGCTACATGTCTGCCAAGCTGATTATTATGCCAGTAACATTTCTTTGCTTGTATATTATGGGAATTTCATTAATGCTTGACCAAAAATAATTGAAGGAGGCTATTGGCTGTGCAGTATAAGCTCCTTTTGACCTTATGATTATGACACTCAGTTTTCCTCTGTTAAAGCTAGACTCATGAAGTCATGTCTGTTATCTAAAAGGCTATATTTTAGAATAGATTATCGCTATAGGAGTTCGGTTTGAAAAGGTTAACATTAAAAACAGTTATGGTGAGACACCTGGGATTAAGCTATTCAACTTTTTCCACTTCAGAATACTTTGTCTCACCAGGCCAGGTTGTCTTTGACTAGAGTACATTGCATCAAAAGATAATTCATGGTTGTTCTCTTACATCCTAGAGCGGCAGTGCTATCAATTGAATTCTTGTTTCAGAAAGAATTCACGTCATGAATGGGTCTAATTTTGAATGGCTCAGATATAAAGGCTTGAACTTGCTTTAAGTCTTGTGGAAAATTGGACAGGTACTAAAGGTACTTCTTTCAGCTTAGTATTTAAGCATATGTCTAACTGCAGCTAGGAGATATTTTGATCTATCCTTAAATTGTCCAAATTAACACCTTAGTTACTCTATACAGCATGCTTCATGTCTTACGCTCTGTATTTGTATGTCAGACTTGAAGTCTGTGTAGATGGATGTTTCATCCAAACTCACCACATAAAATTTGGAACTGATCTTCTAGAAATATAAATTGTTTCACTGCCAAAATATATTGATTTTTTTCAGCATCTGTTTAAAACATTACCATCAGCTCTCCTAAGAAAAGCTGCTTTAAAAGTATGAGTATACTATAACAAAAGAACTTTCTGTATTTTATTTTTGTTTTCTTGCATTTTGTTGTCTACGTTTTTCTGTGGAGTGTCTAAATGGAAGCTCATCTTTTCAAAAATCTATTCTATAAAGAACAACCCTAAGATCCTTTGAAAATCTGGCAGTGCTTTTACTGTCCACTTACTGTCCTAAATACCTGCAAAATCTGATTCCCCTTCTACTGTCAAGGGAAGATAATGCCGACTATTCTTCCAATACTATGGTTAGTAATATTTTTTCTGATGGGTATTCTGGACAGGCCTTACAGGTTTTCCATACATAAAACTATGATCTTAGCTGTTTAGCATCATTATTTTGAGATCTGGTGCGTCTACGAACACTCAGAATCCATATACCTTTAGACATTAAAGTAATATCATATGTCTTTAAGATGGAATTTTCATCTATTACCTGTCCCTTGTCATTTTTCATGGGCATTTTGGCTAAATATGGGCTTTTCTGTACTGTCAACTGTACTCTATATTACAAGTAATTTATTGGAATGGTTTGCAGTGATTACTCCATATGAATTTCTGTGAAATTTGAGTAAATTTGCTGTTGTAGGTAAATTGAAAAGATTGCAGAAGTACAAGCCTCCTACAAGAGGAAATCTAATTGAACAATAGAATTCTTATTCTTGTTGTGGGAAGCAGTGGCCAGGCATACACTGCAGAAAGTATATTTTTAAATGATCTATTTCCCTTATCTACTTCTAGAAAAATTTCCCTAAATTACTGTTAGTTTGGAATAGATTTATATATGCTTGCACACACAAATTATAATTATCTATGATACCATACTGATTTAAATTATGTTCGGTGCTTTTCCTTTTTACTATTTTTGCTATGACATTTCAAATAGTTTGTATATTTCCACAGTTCATAACAAATATGAAGTTCATAACAAATAACTTCAAAAAGCATTTTCTCATTTTCACTAAATTATTACAACAGAAATTTGCCCAGGATTGTTTGTCAGTTGAGTCATATTAGAATTACACAGTGCTGTGCCTTTCTCTGTGGAGGAGAAAACAGTGACACGCATTCTAGGTATACGCTGAATAAGCTGATGTCTCTTTCCCCCTCCTCCTTTGTAACTCAGAACGATTTCAAATTCGGTTTATTAACTCTGTTCTTTTGCTGAAATTTGGATGGCTCCACAGGAGACCACTGAAGTGTTTTTAAGGCAGCTTCCCAAAGGGTTATGGGAAGGCATTGTTAGTTTAGGAGCATTGCTGAGTCTGATCTGGTCCTGAATATTTTCATAACAATATTTTAAAATTAATATTGTCTACTACAACATGGAGCACTGGGAACAGCCAGAGCCAACTGGCTCTGTAGGATGCAGCCTTGCTGCATGAAAGGCAGTTTAAGCTGGAAATAAGGATCACCCCTGAATCTGTATGGAATAAATTAAGGATGTATAGTGCAGAAAATCAGGAGTTTTGCAATTAAGGAAAGTGATATGGACACCAGAGCAAGTTTAGCAAAGTCAGCTTGATTTCACTTGGCATGGAACTTTAGATTCTAGACCGTGTAAAATGGGGTTGTCTTGTTTCCAGGTCAAATTGAGCCTTGTGTACTAGTTATTTGTCTCTCATAATTATAAAGACATCTGGATCCAAATTGCCTCTGCATGGAGCCAGTCCTGGTGCATCATTGTTTCTGGCACAGTTAGGCCACAGCCCAGGAAAAAATACTTGGAGAAAGTTGAGAGCAGTAATTGAGAACTGAATAACAATTAACTATGAACTTTTTTCCCACCATGGAATAACCATGGAAGGAACATGGTGTGTAACGGTCTTCTGTTATTTTCTATAGTAACACAATTATAGATTAAGATCTATATATTAATATATTTATATATATTATATATATTATACATATATTAATATTTATATATTATAATGTTCCCATCTTCCAAAACATTATGTGTTATAAAAACCCAAGTGCCTGTGACTGAGTCGATATTCTAAAGCATAATTACGTAGGAAAAATTGTGAGAAGTGGGTGGAGGAGAAAGGGAAAATAACAGCAATAAAATACATACTTTATATTGTTACACTGGAAGTGTCTTAGATAAAAATGGAACAATTCTTTCTGTGTACTTCACCAATGTGTGATTAGGTTATTAAAAAATAAAGTGGACAGAGCACTCAAAATATACTAGGCTAACATGGGATATAATTCAAGATTTGCCAAACAGAACTAGTTCTGTAGACTATAAAAATCTTCAATATAATTCAAAAAACTTTCTCATGCCTGGTGATTTTACAGCTGAAGAAATTATCTCTCTTCATTTCTAAATATTTTCTAAGAAGTTGTGCCCATTTGTGCCAGTAAAATACAGTAAGATGAACTCTGTGGGGAGAACATCAGCTCTTTTGAGCAACATAAAAACTTGTATTTTATCTGGAATTGACCTTCTTTTCTGTATAAAACTTATTGTATTTTTATCTATCACCAAATGCTTATCATCCTGCAGAGATTCAGTGTGTATCTACTAGAGCAGGACTCTACTAGAGTATACTGTGTCTCCTGCTGCCATGTGCACATCAAATGCATGTCTTGAAAAGTGCCCATCAGTTTACCTCAGGATGATTTTGAAGGATACAATGCATAGACTGAAAAAGAGAGTCAGAGCTAAAGAGAAATAAGATCACAGTAAAGATTTTCTAAGATCTATGGAAGTGATAATGCTCTTCTCATGACTAGCAGATTTATTCTTCAAAAACAGATTAGATATCAATGAGATTGCAGTGATTTATTGTTTTTCTATTCCTTAAAGATGCACTGTACTGTGATACTTTGGTATTTCTTCATTGCTGACCTAAACCAAGGAAGGTATTTATCAATTACCCAAAGTTTTATCATGAAGAATGTTGGCAAAAGGGTGTATCTCTATACGCACTTTTACACACACACTTATATATTAACACAATCTGGAGAGAAAGTCCTTACTGTTTCTATGTATGTTTTTGAAGTCAATTGGAGCCCAATGAATAGCATTTCTGCTGCATTATAATTAAATGGCAATAGATGTCTCATTGGGCAGTGTTCAGTGCTTGAGAGGCCTTACCTGGACCTGAGTTGGTGGCAGCTTGCTCTAACAGTGATCTGGTGGCCACTGGATCATTGCCTGACCTGAGCCAAACCTCTGTGACAGCAGCAGATGGATGAAGCTGCACAAACCAGACAGTAACTGTGGGACAGGCAGTTGCCCATGCTGCCTCCTAGGGGTGGGAGAGGCTGTGGTGCAGCATCCATGTGTGTCTGGAAGCAAGTGAGAGGTAAGCAGGTAAGAGAACATTTGTAAAATAGCTCTGATCACAAAGATAAAGGAATTCCCCCAGTCCCACCTTGAACACCATCCCCTACCCAGCACAGAGCCTGGGATGCTAACTCAATTTGACACTCTATTATCTCTTTGCTTGAAGAAGTCTGGTGCCATTAAGGAGAGGGACATTGGAAGTGCAAGCACATCACTGGAAAAAAGGGGTAGCTCTTAGTATGCTGTCATGCATAACAATTTATAAACATATTATTATCAATGAGACTTTTCTAATTTGGACTACTGATATCATTTTAACAGGGCTAAAGATAGCTGATTGCTAGATTTTGATCAGATTAAGATTTTAATTAGGCTAGCAATAAATTCCTAGCTTCATGAGTAAAATATCTTCCCTGGGGAGAGTTGCTTTCAAAGTGCACTTCCAATTAGAACCAATGTAGACACACCTTTTTGAGAGAAGCAGGTGAAGAAGCATTTAGATGGATAATGTGGAATGTCCTGGAGTTAAAATGAATCTTATGTGGGAGGATTCTAGATGAGGCATTTGTATATTCTATGTCTTTGGTTATTTTACACTTTAATCTGAATAATAATAATAAAAAATATTTATTTTTTTCCTAAAGAATTTACTCTGCAAATAAATAAAATAACTCCTGCTGGTTTTATTGTACTTCATTGATAAGTTGTGTTATTCAAATGTATTAAGGCAAGAACTTACATGTATTTTGATAAAGACTAGTGTACACAACATATTAAAGTAGTAATTCCTGCATTTAATAATAGACATCTTTAAGTGAAGCACACAGATGAAGCTAGCTAAACCTGTTCTCTTTACAGGAGATGAAGACATAGAGGAACATTCAGGGAATAATCCATTCCCACTTAATTTAATTATTTATGTAAAAGTGGAATGGATTATCCTGTAGAGATACTTCTACTAAGTAGGAAGGGAGACCAGAAAATAAACTGAGAACCTAATTTTTAGCTGGACTACCTAGCTGAAGTGAATCTTACACTTTATCAATTACGCATTATTCCTTTTGAAGGCACTAACTGTGACCTATTAAGACCATCTGAAAACACCAGCACATACAACTCTTTTTTCTTTTTTTAATTTGATGAAAACTGTGGGCATGAATCATCAAATCATTCAGCTTGGAAGCAGCCTAAGGAGGTCTTTAGCCCAATCTCCTGCTGAAAGTAGGTACAACATCAAATTCAGACCAGGATGCACAAGACTTAAGCCAATTGGATCCTGAAAATTTCCAAAAATGGAGACTGTGCAACATCTCTGTTGCACAGCCTGACCAACATATTGGCTGTTCTCACGCTGAATATATATTTTTACACAAGTCAGTTGTGGAATCTGCCTTTTTCACTTTATAACCAGCATCTCATACCCACAACCTACCACAGTAAAGACCCTGTCTATGCCTTATTGGGTCCTCAGAGGGACTTGCAGGAGTTATATATCTCCCTGAAGCCATCCCCTCTCTAGGAGAAACCAGGTCGGCTCTCTCAGCCCCTCCCCACAGGGCACCATTCTGGTGGCCCCTCACTGAGCCAAGCCTCATTTATCCACAATTCTCCGGTGCTGAGAGGAGGCCCAAGCCTGGATGACATGTTCCAAATGTGATCTAGTCAGTGCTGAGTCACTTCCCTTAATCTCCTGTCTATGTTCCTCATTGGTACAGTGAGGATGTTGTTTGCCTTTACCATTGACAGGACACACTGCTGACTTATGTTTAACCTAGTGTCTCCCAAGACCACCAGGACATTTTCAGCAGAGCTGCTCCCCAGCCAGTGCCTACTTGGCCTGTACATACTGGCCTATTTGGCTGTCCCTCAGCACTTTTGTTTCCATCTTATCTGGTCCCACAGGATTGTGTTGAGAATACCACTCAACCTAAAAAAAAAAAGTTAACTTGAGTTTATGGTTCAAATATACATTTATGAAGGAACAGAGCATTCAAGCATAATTTCAATTCAAAGTATTGTGTCTTGGTTTGTTACAGAGTTCCCCTGGGGCTCTCAGAGCAGTGGATTTTCTCAGATACAGTAAGAAATGCAATAACTAAACATAATGAGACCTGATAAGGATACAATTTTCACCTTATTTCTGAGTTGCTTGGCTTTAACCAGCCTACAAGATATCATTTGTATCTTTCACTAAATCCTTTTTCATTTCATATGTGTGGGTATACACTCAGCACTAGTTATCCTGAAAATAAATCAAGCATCTAGCTTAATCCACACTGCATCAGCATTGTATTTTAATAATATCCCCAAGTGAAATGAAAGTTGTCTGAAGTGTATACTTTAAAGGGAATCTATAGATTATTGTTGTGCTGTATTCATAGATTGTGGGGGCAGCAGGGGGAAATGAAAGCATTTCCACCTTTACCGAATATCTTCTGGTATATTGAAAAAGGGGAAAAAAAATTATTTTTTTACCATATGAGGAGAGAAACATACTGTTATAATCCTTCCATAGGAAGTTGTTAGATGGTGGATTTTGTTTACTTAATATAGCTTTGCTAATTGATACAATAAAGCTTTCATGAATATAATCAAAATTTGAATTATTGCATTTGTACCAGAATTGTATTTGCTAATTCCAGCTCACTTGCAACAATGCTTGTGAGCATAAGGGAGTGATTCAGATGTTCATACTGTGAATGAAGTCACTGTTCATAGTCAGCATGACAAAATCTACAGTTGCATTATCTTCAAATCAGACTAAAAGTATAGTTCAGTTACTGAATAACAACAATCAGTTACACAAAACCTTTTCTCCTCAAACTCTCTGTAGTCTCTAATTTTTAATCTACACAGAAACCAGGGAGCCAAATCAACACATGCCAAATAACCAAATGCAACAAAAGGATGTTTTCCAGTCCCCATTCTCTATTATACTTAATTTTGTATAAAAGCTGGTAATCTCAGAAAGAAACTGCATAGCCAAGATACAAGGAGAAGGGAGCCCTCACAGTATTACGAAACTGGGGCGTTTTGTCACAGACTGTCCACAGTTACTGGTTTATTATTCCACATCCCAGAGTCCTGGGGAGCCAGTGATTACACTGAAGTGGACCTGGAACAGTAACTAGGAAAACCATACCTGTTGTGCTTCATGCAATTTGGAGGCTGGCCACCCCTGAGCTGAGTCTATCTGGACCAGAAACAAAAGGCCCTTGAGAAGCTTGGAGTACAGGGTAGGGTACCTTACCTGATTCACTGTGCTTGCTTGCCATCTGCCTATTATTGGCCCAGCTAAGACTGTATCGTACAGAAATGCTGCTTTCAGCACCCAAACTGGTAATTTAAAATAGCTGAACTACTTCGGTGCTGTCTTGCAGTCAAATCTATCCTGTGAATTTTAAGTGCAAACTTAGTTTTCTTTTCATGATGGAACAAAGACATCCAATATGACTATATTTTTAAAAATTAATCTTTTCTTTTTCTTCCCCCAAATATATTATGAACCTACTTATTGACAGAAATTGTTCTAGGTTGCGTTTTATTCCAGTGTAGGTCACAATTACTACAAAACACTTGTGAAAATGTAAATGTTAATTTCTTAACTATATTATCATTCTTAGTTGCTGAAATGTTTATACTTAATGTTCTGTCAAAGATTTAGTACTAACTGATCTACTTTATTTTGTCTCATAACCTATCTGTGCCCTTTGTGACACCCTGTGACATACAATATAGCCTACATACAATATATACTGAACAACACGAACATTCAACACAACAGTTAGTGTGTGCCTTTTTCTGAGGAAAAATCTGCCAGAAGACAGTGACATTAGGATGGTTATATTAAATATTTGATGCTGGGTATAGGTGAATAATCAGTTCATAGCAGTTGTAACTGCTTTATTTAAGAGACAATGGACAACTCAGTATCATTATTGTGGTCAAGTGAAGTCTGCACAATTTGTCAGCAACTGGCAGTTAAATGTCTTCAGTGTTCAAGAGATGAGGCACATCATGGTGCTCGTGTCAGAGCAGGGCATGTAGCTCTCTCAACAAGATTCAGATATTCAGCAAGTTAGGCGAGTGGTTTCCTTTATCCTGACTGAGCAAAGTAGATGAACTCAAGGTGGGCTGTTAATTAACAGTGGAGATGGCATAAGTTTTGTCACTTAAAATACATTTAAGCTGTGTTAGAATGGCTTTGAAATTTTTCATGTGTCAGTGAAGGACTTCCAAACTCCAGAAAAAGTCATCTAGTTTTGACAATACTATTATGGAGTAAAAAGTGGGTTTATTAAAAAATGTGGGTTTTTCTGAAGGTAAATCTACTTATTCTCCTCTTTTTGATAGAAATACTTATGAATGTATTAGGAAACAAATTAGGAAACCTGCTTCAATAATAAACTGTTCTGTAGAAATACAAAAATCTGATTTTGGAAGCCAGAGTAGAGCTTTATGTCATTCTCAATACCAAGCACTTCTGCAAAGATATTCTTAGAATTAATCAAGGATATTAGTTCGAAATAATAACAACTTGCTGATTGAAATATGTGTGAATCTGAGTAATTTCTTGAACCAGTTTGCTCAAATTAACTGTCTCCTTTCACAATAATAATAATATCAATAATAGTAATTCTGAAAAAGAGTATTCCTGTATTGACAAATAGGTGTCTTTAAAAGTATGAAAATAACATTAAATAAATCTCATAAAGCACCTTTAAAAATAGAGCTGACTCTATATCTAGCTCAAGCTGATATCACAGGTTATTATTTCAGTAGTTGTCAATATTTGTTGCCTTTGATATTAATGTGTTTTTCAGAAATGCATAAAACTACACATTAGTAAAGAGTTGCTATTAAGTCAAAACTTAATCCTGTGTTTGCTTCTTCAGATTGTCTTCAAAGTCAGAGTGTACTGTAGCTGGATGTCTTCAAATCATATCAAGGATATCAGCAAAGTCTCAAGTCACTAGCAGTTGACTATCTCTCAGAATAATAAGACAAAGCCTTTTCCTGTGAATAGCCAATTTTGTACTTTTATTCCTAGGCAAAAGCTACTTTGGTTTGAGCTGATAAAAAATGCTATTACTACAACATTGTGCAGGATGAGATATTAATGAATATGCCAAGGAGAGACAATGCACAGTCATGCTATTGTGTATATTTTTGTACTAAAAGAATGTTCTTGGCACTGTAGCAGTCATAAGCTGGTAAACTTGAAACTCTTTGATGCCTTTGGCATATGAAAGTATTTCCTATTCATTAATGTAAATGATGAAGTTTCATTAATCAAGAAAGAGCTGACCTAGTGACACTGTTCCATGGACTAAGCCAATTTTGTTTTTCACAGGAATAATAAAATCTGCAAAATAGAGACAATGACTTTCTGGATTGCCACTAAATCTAATGGATAATCCATTTATTGCTCCTGATGAAGAACTAGCAAAAGGTGTATTTCTCACTATGTTGACTCATATCAGCTCTGTTAACACTGACGTGAAAAGGGAATGTCTGGAAATATTCTGCACAGCAAAGTCTCAGTGATGCAATGTATTGAACAGCCCTGCAAGGTGACTGCTGGCAGTATTGACGGGAAAAAACAGATAACATGTATATTTTATCCCAAGTAGCTAAGACTCTTAGATTATTTGTCAGACAGTCAAAATAATGTCCATGAAAAAATAGTTTACAGTTTAGTCCTATATATCCCTAAATTAATAATTCCCACTAAGTTGTTGCTGATGCAATATAGAAGTCCTATTATAATGACTTTTTGTACTTGATTTACTATTCATATATGCTTCTGTAATATGTAAAAAAGATATAGGACTGGGAGTAATGCTGGTATATATTACAATTTTTGAAGAAAAGTGACAGATCCATTTAATAAAATAACTCCGTAATAACTAATAATTCACTGCTTGTTCATTAAAATATGGGAAATGGTTTAAATAGCGAAATCTGGTCAAGAAAACAAATTTCTGCAGAAAGGAAAAATAAAAATTAAAAAAGTCAAAACAAGTGTAGCATCACACCTTTGTGATGGAATAATGACATCAAATTGCATTACGTCAAGGGTCTCCAAAGTTGAAATGACAAGCAAGCTACATACCTACTGTTGTGGCAAGTTGAATGCTTTTAACATCAGTCTAACAATCCTGTCACATCAATTTCAATAATTATCTTAAGTGGAGCTGCGATGACTTATAATAGCTGAAGATGTATCCTTGCATGTTGCTACGGGGATGACAAAGTATATGTGAGATGTAATTTTACGACCATATTGCTACTTCTGGTACATTGGAAAAGATTAAGCAATAATCATAGAATCATAGAATTATTTGGGTTGGAAGGGACCTTAAAGATCACAGAATCACAGAATCACAAAATCATCATTATTGGAAGGGACCTCTGAGAACATCGAGTCCAACCTCAAAAAAAACCACAAAAACAAAAACAAAACAAAAACAAAAAAACCAAAACAAAAAACACAACACCCCACCACATCACACCCACCCACAAACCAATAATCTTGGGCACTAGAGCATTCCCTGAAGAGCCATGTCTACAAGTTTCTTAAATACCTCCAGGGATGGTGACTCCACCACCTCCCTGGGCAGGCTGTTCCAGTGCCTGACCACTCCCTCAGTAAAGTAATTCTTCCTAATATCTAATCTAAACTTCCCCTGCCGCAACTTTAGACCATTTCCTCTGGTCCTGT
>JAOXNO010000013.1:141934224-141946929 GCA_028565335.1 Limnodromus scolopaceus
GTTGTGACCAAAATGCAGGACCCGGCACTTAGCCTTATTAAACCTCATCCCATTGGCCTTGGCCCATTGATCCAGTCCGTCCAGATCCCTCTGTATAGCCTTCTGACCCTCAAGCAGATCAACGCTCCCACCTAGTTTGGTGTCATCTGCAAACTTACTGAAAGTGCACTCAATCCCCTTATCTGGATCATCAATAAAGATATTGAACAAGACTGGCCCCAAAACTGAGCCCTGAGGGACACCACTGTTTTTTATCCAGCGGAGGGTACACTTGTCTATGCCATGATTCACCAGTTTCTCCTGGAGAACGCTGTCAGGGACGGTGTCAAAGGCCTTACCAAAGTCCAGGTAGACAACATCCACAGCCTTCCCCTCAATGAGAAAGCGGGTCACATGGTCATAGAAAGAGATCAAGTTGGTTAAGCAGGACCCCCCTTTCATAAACCCATGCTGGGTGGCCCTGATCCCTTGCCTGCCCTGTGCTTGCCGCGAGAGCTCACCCAAGATGATCCTCTCCATGATCTTTCCTGGTACCGAGGTCAGGCTGACAGGCCTATAGTTTCCCGGATCCTCCTTCCGGCCCTTCTTGTAGATGAGCATCACATTGGCCACCTTCCAGACATCTGGTACCTCTCGTATTGACCAGGATTGTTGATAGATAACGGAGAGAGGCGTGGTGAGCTCTCTCGCCAGCTCCCTGAGTACCCATGGGTGAATTCCATCTGGCCCCATAGACTTACGCTTGTCCAGGTGCATAAGCAAATCATTAACTACTTCCTCCTGGATTACAGGGAAGTTGTTCTACTCACCATCCTTATCTTCCAGTCCAGGAGGCTGAAGACCATGGGGGTAGCTGGTCTGACTATTAAAGACAGAGGCAAAGAAGGCATTAAGTATCTCAGCCTTCTCCTCATCCTTGGTCGCAATGTTTCCCCCTGATTCCAGTAGGGGATGGACATTCTCCCTGACTCTCTTTTTGTTGACGTATTTATAGAAACTTTCTTTGTTGTCCCTTATATTAATGGCCAGGTTGAGTTCCAGCCGGGCTTTTGCCTTCCTGATTTTTCCTCTGTATAACCTAACAAGATCTCTGTACTCCCTCTGAGTTGCCTGTCCTCTCATCCAAAGGTGGTAAACCTTCCTTTTTTCCCTAAGTCCCATCAAGAGCTCTTTGTTCATCCAGGCCGGCCGTTTTCCCTGCCCTTTAATTTTGCACCTCATGGGGACAGCCTGCGCCTGGGCCTTTAGGATTTCCTTCTTGAAGAGCGTCCAGCCTTCCTGGACTCCTTTGCCCCGCAGGATTATCTCCCAAGGGACTCTCCCAACCAGGGTTCTGAACAGGCTGAAGTCCACCCTCCGGAAGTCCAAGGTGGAGGTTTTGCTAACCCCCTTCCTTACCTCACTAAGAATTGAAAACTTAACCATTTCATGATCGCTAAGCCCAAGATGGCCTCCAATCTCCACATCTCCCACTAGCCCCTCTTTGTTTGTGAAAAGTAAGTCTAGCGAGGCACCTCCCCTGGTAGGCTCACCTACCAGTTGTATCAGGAAGTTATCTTCCATACACTCAAGGAACCTCCTAGCCTGCCTGCTTTCTGCTGTGTTATATTTCCAGTAGATATCTGGTAGGTTGAAGTCCCCAACCAGAACAAGGGCTGGCGTTTGCGAGACTGCAGCCAGCTGCTTATAGAATATTTCATCGACCCGCTCGTCCTGGTTGGGTAGTCTATAGCAGACTCCCAGCACAAAATCACCCTTGTTAGCCTTCCCTTTCACCCTTATGCATAAACACTCAACTTCATCGTCTGTGGAGTCTAGCTCTATACAGTCAAAGCACTCCCTAATGTACAGAGCCACACTCCCCCCCCCTCCTTCCTTGCTTATTCCTTCTGAAGAGTTTATAGCCACTCATCACAGCATTCCAGTCGTGACCATCATTCCACCGTGTTTCTGTGATGGCGACTACATCATAGCTGTCCTGCCACACAATGGCTTCTAGCTCATCCTGTTTGTTGCCCATGCTACATGCATTAGCATAGATGCACTTGACCTGGGCTATTGATTTCACCCCCATCCTTGGCCCTTTACCCTCAGGCTCATTACCAGTGGGCCTGGTTTTATCCCCTTCCCCCTTAACTTCTAGTTTAAAGCTCTGTCCATGAGCTTTGTTAACTCCTGGCCTAGTACCCTTTTCCCGTTTTGGGATAGGGTTTTCCCATTGTTCACAAGCAGAAATTTCTAAACTTCTATCCCTTTTCTCAAATGAAATGACAGAGTGAGAGTCTTCACTAATGCAGCATTCTTCAAGCCCTGGCATGCTTCCCTTAGGTTTAATCCTGACAGGCCCAATTATCTCCCCTTCCCCCCCATATCTAGTTTAAAGACCTGTTAATGAGGCCTAGTTCCAACCCCCCTGCCATGGGCAGGGACACCCTCCACTAAACCAGTTTGCTCAAAGCCCCACCCAGCCTGGCCTTGAACACTTCCAGAGAAGGGGCACCCACAGTTTCCCCGGGCAACCTCTTTCAGTGCCTCACCACCCTCACAGTACATCATTTCTTTCTAATATCTAATCCAGATGTCCCCTTCTTCAGTTTAAAACCATTACCCCTCATATTATTGCTACACTCCCTGATAAAGAGTCCCTCCCCATCTCTCCTGTAGGCCCCCTTTAAGTACTGGAAAGCACCTATATCTGCAAATGTAACTTAGCATTTTTCAATTGTTGATGTTCAAAGAACTAATTAAAACCTTACAAGAATATAAAAATGTAATTCTCCTTCTCTGTTCGTGGTAGAGTTGATTAAAATTCTCAGCACCACCTACTGAGACAAAAGCATGAACAATATGACATTTACAAGAATGAAACCCTGCTTTCCTTCCTATTCTCCACTACAAAGTGTACTCATCCATGGTATTTATGCTACCCAGTATCAATTACCACCAAAAGTGAAATTCCAGCTCAAGTGAACTATGTTATCCTACACCAATTTTGCTCCAATGTTGTATATATATATATATTTATCAAATAGGAAAAATCCAACTTCTTAAAGAAAGCATTCACTGAATTATAACAATGTTTATTCTGTGAATTTTAAAGAAACATTTAATTTATCCTTGTTAAATGATGAGAAAAGTCACAATCCTTTGTATAATGTGAGTGTTAATAAATACTTCTATAGGGAACACTTTATTATGATGAGATATATAGAACTCCTTTAAATGGGAATAATACAGCTTTTAATAATCCTAAAGCCTTAAATTTTCAGTTGTATTTCTTTAAGGGAGTAGAATGGGTGTTGAAAGTCTGTATGAAATTAATATATTAGTTCTATGTTTTCTTTATCAGGTATCAGGGTGTTTCTACACTGTAATTTCTTTTCATTCTAATTATTATTTTGAGCTTAAAATACACAAATCCAGGACTCTCCCTAAATCCTCCTCCTCTCTGTAATTTGTTTGAGTTGAAAGCTCATCAAGTATAAAATTTCGCATGTCATCTATTTACCAATACTTTTATCTATAAACACATACAATGTTTGTGTTCTGCCCCTCCTGAACTGCACGGCAAAGTTTTCATTGTCTTTGAGTAGCCTTACATAAAATGAGAATCACGTTTCATTTTGATGGGTTTAACATAGGCACCAGGGCAAAACACAATAGAAATGAAAGGGAGGAGCTCATTGTCACGAGATGGTCTAGAAACTGAAAATATAAATCAGTTTGAAGAACAATTCATTATCTGTTAAACACAATAGTCTAAATATAGCCACTGGCCACTCATGGGGTATCAATCAGATAATTCTATATTTTCTATACTTTTTTTTAGATTCAGTGTTTCATTCAGCAGCATTTTCTACACATGATGCATCACCGTTTCCATTCTGCTATTAAAAACTTTAGAAAAATAATTATTTTAACAGTAAAAAAAATTCTGATATTCATGAGTTCCCTAAACTTTCAGCAAACAGGTGGTTACTCTCCAACAGTGCTTTTATTATCATTCTTCAAAAAGTAAAGATAACGTGTACACATAACACAGGTTAAAGAACTATTTAACAATTGTGCTTGGAATAATTTTTTCTGACTGCTATTTTTAATTTACATAATATTAGTAGATATTTTGCTATTCCATAGATCATCTCAGTTCACTATTCTGATCTGGTTCCACGTGTTGAGCCATAATGTGGCCTTAAACCCATATCCAGTATAGCAGAATACTCCTTCCACAACAAGGGGTGTCACTGAGAGCAAAGCTGACCATAAATTTTTAGGCAAAATATATTTTCTTATGTAATTGCAAATCAAATATTTCATTAGAAACATCAAGGGTTTTCCAAAGTTTTTCTGATTCCAAAGCATACTTTTAGATTTTATTTCTGTAGAAGTCAATGTATGTAAATCATTAGTACAGAAGTAATCCAATCCTTAGTAAAGTGAGTAGACATATCTCTTAGCTGTGCCATCACACCTTCCGTGGTAATGTTTCCTTCAAGTAAGTCTTCTAATGTACAGAATTAGACCTTTTGATATTCATAGGGCATTTCAGGTTCTTTTTTAATCTGGTGGACAAAATTATTTACATATTTTTTTGGCAGGTACAGCTCAACATTTGTCTTAATGGTATTATATCAGTTCTAAATGACTACTTTGAATTAAATGATATAGCCCTATTTTATTTAATTGAGTTAAAGAAAATAAAGTAAAAATAGTGAATGTAGATTTCTAAAGAACATAATTTTTAAGAAACAGAGAATTTGTAGTGCTGTGTTATTAGAGGAAATGTTCTTGATTTGACTGAATAGTCTGACAAGGCACTAGCTGACAGAGCAGGACTGAGACACAGAAGGACTGAGACACAGAAATATACCATGCATGAAAAATGCAGAAATGAATGACAGACAAGAGTGAAAGAGGCTGATAGTACTGCCATGATGCCACTGGGGATTGGATCAGGTAATACAACTTTTTCAGTACTGTAAATGATATTACCAGCTTTTGTCATATCTTACACAATTCAGTTTTGGAGTGACCATAAGATGAATGACATAAAACAGGGTTTGGTTTGGTCTGATTCGGTTTGATTTTCTTTAGTTTACTTTGGTTTGTTCTGCTTTGATTTGTAGCACCCAGGAAGTTTAGAAACACAATTCTTTTAGGTATTCCAAAAAACCCGATTCTCTAAACCACCTACGTGGTTTCACATGTCTCTGTATTAATTCAGATACTACTGGTGAATTGTGGGATATATCTGAAAGATAAGAAAAATAATACCGAACTCCACAGCTACAGCACCTTGTGTACTGCTACTCAGTTACACATTCTGAGTTGTGGGGTTTTTTTCCCAGATAACCTGTCTTTTTTCTTATTTTGCTATCATGGTATAGACCATTTATGAATAAAACACTTCTCCAGCCAGGTGCCTATTTTATCAAATATAGAAACATAACTAGTCCCTCCTCGAAGAGATAACTGAATGGTCGTACTGGAGATGCAATACAAAGAAGAACCATGATGTTCAAATTACAGCTAGTTGTGGGGTGAGTCTTGGTAGCAAAATATTATTGTTGTTGTCAGTAGAAGAGGTTTAATCATTCTTTTTTTAAATAATCAGGAGGGCATTTTAACGGGGTCTTTTCATGCTTCAGATGGTAGAGCTGTACTGACCAGCATCTCCCAAGGAAATGAATGCATCAAACCCCTTAGAAACAAATTAAGGGGAAGGCAAGAGTTTTCTTCAGGAAACATGCATGTAGTTGACATTAATCTTAGATAGGAGATTTTATATACATTTTTAATGTATCTTGAAAAAGAGGAAGATTTTTATTCCCCTCTATTTTTAAACAAAAATTTAAACCATGTACAATTAGAGGTATAATCAAATAAACGTGTCTTAGGGCATTAGTAAATGAGACAGTCTTGTTCCACGTGAGAAAATAAATACAGAAAACCAGAATGTAAAGGTCTAACTAGATCATTCTATTTATCTTCCTGTGAGGAAAAAATGTCACATAAAATCTTTCAAATACTTTTTGAGGTTCAAAATTCAGGAAAGAGCATAATTCTGCCTGACCTCTTCCCACTGGTAAATTGAGATCCTAACCACTAGGGTAAACACTTATGAAAATACTATATTCCTGGAAATCATGTTTCAATGGCATGCAATGATATTAGTAATATACTTGAGGCTGTGTAGTTCAAAGCAAAAACAGACCATAAATAGATCAACTAACAGAAGTTCAGATTAAAAACAGTAATAAAACAGAAAAGTAGGAACATTATTTTACTTCTGAATAAAAATTATTTTAAAAAGCTCTCTAGTGTATGAAATAAAAAAATAAACCCAACTTTCTAGCTATTGCAAAATAACATCATACTGAAATTTGAAATTGTATATCAAATATGGAAATCAATAGAATCTCCTAGTACTGAAAAGAGGTTGTAGAGAGGTGCGGGTGGTCTCTTCTCCCAAGTAACAAGCAATAGGACAAGAAGAAATTGCCTCAAGCTGCACCAGGGGAGGTTTAGATTAGATACTAGGAAAAGTTTTTACACTGAAAGGTATCAAGCATTGGAACAAGTTACCTAGGGACGTGGTGGAATCATCACCCCTGGAGGTATTTAAAAAACAGGTAGACATGGCGCATAGTGATATGGTTTAGTGATGTTTTTTGTCAGCGCTAGGTTGATGGTTGGACTAGGTGATCTCAAATGTCCCTTCCAACCTAGACAATTGCACGATTCTATACATTCAATTACTGGTAACTGACACACAAGCCTGTGCTATCAAGGTCACAATTGTAATGATTTTGAAACCTTCACTTATGAAAGTCTCCAATATTTACATCAAACAATCACATCTATGAAAAATGTACTGGTAAACACATGCCAGTGTATGATTTTGGTTTTTGTTATCCCTTTAAGAATTGGAAGTATCTCACCAAACTCAGTAGTCACAGCCATGTTACAGAAAGAAGTATGAGATTCTTCACACTGTATTTTTGACACCAGGTGGAAAAGGGATTGGTAGAGGGCAAAAGAACAAATTTGCAATACCCTATTTAATGAAAAACAACCTTCTGTATTTATTCACTAATCTTAACATTGTCATAATCTCAGCAAGTGGTAAAGCCGAATTCACCAGCTATGTAATATTGTATGACTTGCATTGCCTTGTTTGGTGGTATACTTAAAGTTCCTTTTAAGGATTCCACCAAGATGAAACAAACCTACCAAAATATAAGGCAAATCAAGTGCTTATTTTCACTGTGATTGAGGCAATGACATCCTCTTTTCACAGATTTTTTTCTCCCTTTTCATTTTCTGAAGTTTCCTCTCTATTCCTTCAGACTGAGGGCAATCACATATCTGCCTTTTCCCTAAATGTGTCTTATTTTCAGCCTGGCAATCTCGTTCAGGCAGATTTTTGAGTTTTTTAATTTTTCTGGCTTCCCAGCTGTCTGATAGACCTGTTCTTAATGTGAAGTCAAATGATGTTTCAGACATGCTATCCTTTTGGCAGAGTGTGTTTGCAGTAGCTTGAGCACTATGTCCTGGATGCCAAACTCTGCAGGGCACGACCAAGGACACAACAGTACAAGCTTCTCAAAAGTTGTGTCTCATGGCTGGGAAAGCCTTGATGGGGCTAAACTACAAGTTTGTGAGTTGGGATGCTGTTACTAGAATAGAGTGCTTTTTTTCTTTACCCAGATGTGTAACCTTGCCTACGCAGAAGGGGAGGAGAGAGTTATTCATTCAAACTCCATTTGCACTTGGGACAACATCTACCCCTGCAATTGGAGTCTTCAGCACCTTTAGTTGTAAAATCAGTTATTATCAGGCTCATGCCCTCTTAATATTATCTAAAAATTGGAAGGCAAAACCATTTCAGTGCCTAATTTACTGAGCTTTCTCAGAGTGTTTAAAAAAGCTATTCCTGTTACTTAAGAGCCAGAATTTCCTATCTTTCTCAATATCCTGCTAAAATAAGGAGAGGTACTGCAATAAACCTGGTGCAGTTTTACCAGCACAGTATCAGTAACCTAACACAGTGCAGTTCAGCATGTCACTTCATTAAAAGTAAAGAGAGAGGTTGGTACAACACTCATGGAAATATGACGCTATGTAATCATCCTCTGGTATTTAGGTAACTGAAACTTCTGTTTTTTCATGTGAATTTTAGAATTTTCCATGACCTTTGTCTGTAAGATCTGTATGAGAGATGCAATTTTTTTGTATAAGCATCGAGGGAATACAGCGTCTGTGGTATCGCAGAGGACAGCACATCTCTGCTTCATTCTGGCTGTAACCAACAAGGTAACGTGTATTGCAGCAATTTTTTCTCAATTTACCATAAATCAAGCTGCATGATCTGCAAATGGATCATTAACATGAAATACACTTCTTTGTATCCAGCAGACTACTGTTCTCAGCTAGCTGGCAGGTAATTTCTGGTCGCATTTTCTTCCATTATTTGATACACTGACAGATCTGTCTGTATACTTTAGTTTTAATTATAACATCTGCTCTAGAAAACATGCTCAAAATCCAAACCAGAGTAACTGTTAATGTCTCTTTCATTATCTTTCCCTCCTCTCAGTTACAAAAAGGCCTCTATTACTCTCTGCAAAACAATCACGTGTGTTTGATTAACAGCTGAAGTTTGGCAGGATTGTTCCACTGTTGTTTCACCCTGCCCCACTTAATAACTTGTAGTTACAGAATAGGTTCACCACCCTTGTAGCTGATGAGAAGCTGGGAGTGCTGTCAAACAGAGCATCTCTGGTGGCTGACTCTGAGCCCCTGAGGACCACAAAGAGGAAGTGGTGAGTGACAGTGGCAGCAGAGTCACTATGCAGGGGACAGAAGCCCTCATCTGCTGACCAGACTTGTCATCTAGAGAGGTTTGCTACTTGCTGGGGGCTTGCATTCAGGACTCTGTGGAGAGGTGACCAAAGTCTAATTCAGCCTACTAGTCCCTACTGCTCTTCCACATAGGCACCAATGATACGGACAGGGTGACCTAGGAATTACCAAGTGTGTCTACAAGGTGTCAGGTGCACTGTTCAATGACAGGGGGACCCAGATAGTGTTTGATTTGATCCTGCCAGTGAGGACGATAGGCATTAGGAGGACTCAACAGATCTTATGGGTGAACAGTTTGTATAGCTGGTGTTTGCAATAGGTTTTCAGGTTCTACAACCATGGGACTCTGTTAGAAGGTCAACAGCTGCTTGAAAGAGATGGGACCCACCTAAGTGAGGGAATGTTATCTTTCCCAACAGGCTAGACAAACTAGTGAGAGGAGCTTTCTCCATAAAGAAGTGTGGGAGATTTAGATGGGGTAGGTAAACTTTTGGCTTAGGGTGATGGGAATAGAAGGGACACAGCGATCAGCCAAACAGGATGGAAGTGGAATTACTTTTATCTTAAGCATATAAAGACAGAAGTGTCTGCAGAACAGCTTTATGGGGGAAGCTCTCAAGCTAATACTGGGGCATCAGCACACTTGGGTGCCTCTTTGAAATTGCTCTACACTAATACATGCAGCATGGGGAATGAACAGGAGAAGTTGTACAGCCCCTGTGATTGGAGATTTCAGGATCTGTCTGGCTAGTTTTGCAGATCCTGGTTTTATTTTAATGTTGTACCAACTTTCAGGAGGGGGTTGAGCTAGGGACCTCCTTAGGCTGCTTCCAAGCTGAATGATTTGATGATTCATGGCCACAGCTTGCATCATATTAAAAAGAAAAAGGTCAAAACAGTGATGTTTTCAGGTGGTCTTTATAGGCCACAGTTAGTGCCCTCAAAAGCAATAATTCATAATTAATATAGTGTAAGATTCATCTCACCTACCTAGAGCCAGCTAAAAATTAGGTTCTCAGTTTAAGCTTATTTTCTAGCCTCCCTTTTTAATTCCTATGAGTTTCTCTAATTATATATAAGATAGTAAAGTATCCCTAAATCATAATCCATCTCATTTTTAGATAAATACTTAAGGTACATTTGGATGAATTATTCCCTGAAGTTGTCTCTGTCTTCATTTGCTGTTGAGAGCTGGCCTAGCTAGATTTGGTTATATGCTTATCTTAAAGATGTCTATTATTAAATGCAAGGAGTACTACTCTGAGCTTAAGGTGTGCTGCACACTATGTAGCCTTAGGTACTAAGCATGCAAGGGAAATTTTGAAGTCCCAACTGGATGAAGTTTTGGGCAACCTGGTCTGACCTCAGACATGACTATGATTTGGGCAGGATTTTGGACTAGAGATCTGAATTCCCTTCCAGCTTAAATGATCTTATGAATGAATGATCAAGCAGATGGTGGGGTGGTTTTTATTTCAGAGTAATCTCTAGTGAATCATTTTAAATCTGAAATTAGGCCATATCATGGTAACTTTCAAATACTTCTTAGCAGTCTGTAGCTTTCAGTTATTTTAAAAAAAAAGTAATTTTTGAGATTTCATTTTCATGTACAGACACTTCAGATTTTCTCAAACAGTGCTAATAAAATGATTTTTAAAGCTATTTCTAATAGCTGGTTACAATATTTGATCCTTGTACTGCTGCCAACAGAAAATGTAAAAATGGGCAGTACAAATATACAAATGATTTTTTGCTTAGAACAGTTATATATCTGAAAGTTGAAAAAAATATTCTCTCTGCATGCAGATTTCACTTTTAGGGACTTTTAAAAAGCAAACATATTGCAGTGGAGAAAGAGTTTGGTTTATAGTAGTCCTGTATTATTAATATGTCATTCTACCTTTCCTCTAAATTTTATCCTGACTGCTGTATTAGTCATTCTTAGAATAAAATTGTATTTAATTTATTTAATAGCTAATGCCTGCACTATTTTTTTCTCTGTTGTTTTAATGTTCATTGAGGGGAAAGAAGAATTCATTGTATCTTAATGTGCACATTTGACATTCAGGTAAAAAAAAAGCAGACAGTATCTGGAAAATACCAGTTTTCTAAATGTTCATTGTTTTAAGCACTATTTTATAACAATCTAATAAAATATTTATTTGAATTTGTGCTACAGGACTGAATTAGAGGCAAGAGACTAAGAGAATGAAAAATAAAATGGAATTCTTGTCTTTCCTATGCTGAAACAGATGTGAAACAAGGCAGCTTTTTTCAGGTACAAGCACCACAGAGAGTGCTGTGATATGACCCAGTGACAGCACAAAGTAGTCTTGAAAAATATGGGGTATTGAGGCTAAACAACTCTGGTTTTATGGTGAATTGTTTATTGACAAGAAAACACCATTTTGATTGCCATCAACAAAAAGTAACATTTCAGCTGAATAAAATGAGAACCATGTTATTAAAAAAAAATGATAAATATGTAAACTCTTGTGGAATTTTTTTGTGGTTTCACAAGAGGATTTTGTAATTACTTACAAAGACATTGAGGAAGATCCTCCTTCATAACTTGTTACTTAGCCAGTGAGAGCTATGATACCACCTATATGGGAGAGTCACATATCAACTTTTTTCTGTATGAACAATGACCTCAGAACTTTTTTCCATATGAAGAATTACATCAGAACAATGATAAACGTCAAGATCTCAGCTGCAGCCTCTGAACTACTGGGCTTTGGAGTATTATCAGTTTCTGCTGTTTGAGTTTCTCCATTTGGCATAAAACAGTATTACAGCAGATATCATTTTAGTGCTCTGGTCACTAAGCTGCGGAGCTATTATATCTTTTATTTACTTTTTTTATTTTGTTTTATTTTAATTTGCTCTAATATATGCTGGTATTATTAACATATTCCTTTGCTTTTATTAAAAAATGCTCAGAAATGAAATAGAAAGGAGTCTAGATAAAATTATTCCAGTCACGGAAAATATTCCACTTAATGAAAAACTATTTAAAAAAATACATTATATTAATTTAGTCTCTCCTCTTTGTTCATTTTCTGCAATATAAATGAGATTTGTGGTGATAGTGACTTCACCGTAAGAGGTGGAAGTGAATGTAAGCCTATTCTCCCAGTTTAAAAGGTAAAAAGCCTAAGCTTTACTAATGATCAGTCAATCGATAAATAAATGATTTGCTGAGAGTCAGGCAAAAGTAATAAATGATTGATATTTTCAATGAGGAAAATATAAACAAAATCTCAGTCTCAAAAACACCTATTAGAATAATTATTTTTTAAAACAATTTGCTAGTTTTTGTCTTCATTATTCTACTCAGGTCTCTTAGCAGCGTATAGGTATAATGATTCCTTCCCAGCTAGGTCTTTTGATTCAATTTCATGTCCACATCCTGATTCATGGCTTGATCAATCACACCTTCTTCTTTGGCTCTTTGTCCTCACAGGCATTCCTCTCTTTCTGATTCTTCTTCTTATGTCTGTATCTGAGACATAGCCAGCATAAATCTTAATGAAGTTTTAGTGAATTTATGTCTTTCCATTGAACAGCTCTGAAATATATCAGTTCTAGCACAACATGATGTCTTTTCATAAGAGGTTATGTTGTCCTCAACTTCCATCTTTAATACCTCTTTGCAGCAGTCCTTTTCAAAAACGTCTCAGTATTAGATACTTCAATCCAATACGGCATCTCAGTCTATTATACATTTCCTCATAGAAGTTGTATAGCATGATTAACAGAACTTAGAAAAAATCTTTCAGGTCTTTCATCCAGTTCTTAACTCACAGAAGCATGAAGTCTCTGTCCACTGCTTGTAGT
>JAOXNO010000013.1:141981405-142020939 GCA_028565335.1 Limnodromus scolopaceus
TTTTTATTTTTATTTTTATTTTTATTTTTTTTTCCCCAGGTTTGGAATGAAATTCCTGCTCTGCTCCTGGGACATGATTACTACATGATGGTTATTTCATATCTGAATCCCTAGTGAAGAGCAGGTCAATAAATGATCTAAACCAAGCACTAAATGGAACATGAACATTGTCAAGGAAAAGGGACCAGAAACCCCATGAAAAATTAACTAGATGCATTTTGACAAAGGCTAGGCTGCAAAATTAACTAGATGTATTTTGACAAAGTTCTGCTAAAAGATAAAACTCAGCTCATTTGCCCACAAACAAACTTCCATGTCAATTTTCATGCCCAAGAGCATTCAAGTCAACTGCCCAGTGCTGGCAGCTACGCCTCAGGATGAGTGGGAGGCACACACTTGCATCCCCCAGCAGCTGGAGGCAGTGGGAGGAGACACCTTCCGGCACCACAGGTGACACTGAAATCTATGCTTAGGGAACTGAATGAGTCCTGGGATTCTCAACAGATAACACCCTTCATCTGCAGCCCAAAGTTGAGGTTAGGACAAGTTCAGCCTCAGTTTTGTGGTCCATGTTTATTTTTGGCCACTTCAAATGCAAAATTAGCAAATGGATGGCTATGACCACTGTTTTCCTCTCCTTTTATCCTTCAAGGGCCTGAAGAAACCTGTATGTATCTGTATTCTTGAACTGTCAAAATGTACCATGGTGTAGTTGAGAGAGTTACTGCTTTCAACTTATAAGCACCTCAGGATCTTTTGTATAAAAGTTATGTAAAATTCAGTATTTAATTTCATATTTCTCTGTTTTATGTAGTTAGAATGGGAGAATTTATTGTCTTAACATAGGGTGTGCAACCTTCACAAAGAAATTGTAATATAATTATATTAAAAAAGCAGGTGCTGCTTTATCTGCATTTGCTGCATAATTAATATTCTGTGTAATACTAATTGAAGAGCCAAAATTCAATTAATTTAGGCGACATAATTCAGAAATTGTAAACAGAAGCAATAAAATGTATTAATTAAAAATGTGATGGTTTCTCTTTTTGTGATACTAGAGTGTTATAAAATAGAAATGCTATTATACCATGATTAATTTATTCAAAACCTTTCTTAGTTGAGGTAGTTATATTCAGCCAGGGTCTGTCAATACAATTTTCTATCAATTGTCACTTTATATCAGCTATAGTGAGTAGAGCTGCATAGAAAGTTATTGTCATTTGAAATATTGGATTTCTTTTTAGGAAACAAGAAACCAACAATTTTTGTTTATTATTTCACATACTTTATTGTAACTATTTAGTATTGGGTTTCCTTGAATTGAATATTTTAGTATAGTTCTGCTCTGCTGTATTTTTGTTCTGATCTGTGATGTGGGAAAGTGCTCTGTAATTTCACAACTTTATTACCTGAGGAAAAAAACTAAATAAAAAAGTAAATTTCTGTAAAAATGTAGAAATGTAATTAAAGCCCTCAGTAGTGAGGGCTTGGAGAACTTTGGAATCTTTAAAGTATTTATTCCTGCAAAAACCTGTGAGTTCGAACACACATTAGTCATGATCTTGCAGAATAGCACTATGCCAAAGTTCCCCGTGTCTGCACAATGTAACAAGCACTGCATTATAGAGAAGACTGGACTGGCTTGCCACCTGCACTCAAGCACACAGGCAGTCTCAGGTACAAATGGAACAGACTTTTCAGGACACATGGAATATTGCAGGTGTAAGCACAATAAAATATTTCTTCACTGAGGTAAATCTGTACTTATCATCTATAGGCTACATATGAAGCAACAGACATAGAGAAGGCAGCTCTAGGATCCACAGATCAACTAACTCCATAGATCATTACAGAACAACGAAAGGGTTTGGCCAAGGTTGTGTATAAGATGACTGTATTGATTAGAAGAAATAGAGTGTACATCTCTCAAACTCCCACTGAGTACAATTTTCTGCCACGGTCTCACTCTTACATAGAGTTAGACATTATTTATGGAAGATATACTTGAAAAAAAAAAGTGCATTTAATAAATCACAAATTACTCACACATTCTGTCTTGATTCACCAGATAATTTCATTTGCAATATCTGGCCATGGCTAACAGAATAGAATGACATGATTAACAATCCTTTTACCTAAGTCAAATACGTAGAAAAATGTCTTAGGCTGTGGGAGTCGCCTATTCAATTCTTTACTATGCATGCATGAACGTGAAACTACACTTCTGACGAGTTCCCTAACTTTGAATTCTGGGTGGGTGCTTCTCACAGATTTTTCCTGCTGACACTGTCTCATGTCGTGGGAAATACTTAAGTTTACACTGGATCAGATACTGCCGAATGGAGATTTGATATCCCAATTAAAATTTTGTACACTTACAAGACAGTTGCTTCTGATAGGTATCTGTCCGATAAAAAAATGTAAAAAAGTCCTCTAAAACCCCCCATACAAGCTTTTGAGGTAGAAAAAAACAGATGGAGTCTTAGAAAAAAAAAAAAGGATTTTATGGTGTTGGCATCATTTGCATTCTCTTTCCTTAACTTAATGAATATTTAAAGTATTTTATGTAAATTAAACCAGCTCCAATAGAAGAGAATAATGAAATGCCATTTGAATATTGTACAATATGCTGGCTGAGACAGTTCTTTTGACTATTAGGAATTTCACATTGAGATACATGCAGAGAGATGACAAAACAGAATGCAATCCTACCGTGCTCTCAGTTCATGCCTTAATTATTAGGGCATAGAGGACTCTACCTACACAAACATATACTTTTGCTGTGAGCTGTGTCAGTATAACTTTTTTGACTTACACAAAATGTAAGAAAAACATTTTGGTTTAGGTGGAAAACAATTCAACAATGTCCAAAATAAAATAGATTTTTCTCTTGCTTTGATAAACAAAGTAAAAAAAAAAAAATCACACATGTGTGGCTATGAAATTTTCACTGTTTCCATTTATTATTCATGACTGGATATGTTTGTCCATCTACACAAACAGTATTGTTTTGATTGTATAAGTTATTTTACTTGATAAAATGTAAAGATTAAACATCCTTGTATCTTTGTATCTAGAATGTCAGACTTGTCCCACCTTACGTGTTTACAATGTAGGCATAGATGTAACAGCTGCTAACCTTACAGTCGGGAGAGAAAGAGTTTGGTCAATAGTGATTTATCTAAACAAATTCAAGTGTGTACTTTGGAATTAAATGAGTTGAGCTCCCTGACTCAGGAAGACCCAGGTATATTTCTGGTTGCTAAGATCTACTTCATTTAACAATGCGTAATTCTAACATGTAAAGTTGATTCAATTAGGAAAAAATTCCTACTACAGAAATTCCATGTATGCTTCTGAAAGGACTTGAATGAGAAGCAATAAATTAATTCCCTGTCCATCAGATATACTAATATCAGCTGCTGTAAGAATAACTTAATGCAATATCTCTGTCACAAAAAGTTATTGAATACTCTTTTTAAACTATATTTACATGGATAGTAACGTAATTAAGACAATAGCCTAGTTTCAGAACACATTCCCTTAAATATAAAGAAAATCTCCTTAAAGGAGTAGAAAAGAAGGGAAAAAAAAACCCCAAAAAAACATGCACAGACCTAGGAAGCAAGTGGTTTAACTACAGCTTTTGTGTTGACTTTTTAAAAAAAATCTATGTAACAAATTGCTTTAATATTCCTTAAGACAACAAAGTCAAAGAAACAAACATTATAGACAGAAATTTAAAATACATTTTATTTTTTCATAAGTGGTTTCATTTAAGTGCTACATTTTTGTTAAGATTTTTCAACCTTTCTTGTATATTATTTCTTACGGTTCAGTTCTACATTTATTAAGATATCAACAGGTTTTATCTCATAACTGAGTCTAAAAAGTTTAAGGTAAGTTGTGTGAACTATTTCATTTGCTTTCTTATGTTACTTAAATACCTCATACTGCTGTGAGAATGTTTAAGTTGCAGTCTATTTGGAAAGCTGACAGGAAAACATTTGTATTCTTTGTGACCTGTTTAGAACATGCCAAAAACCACCACTATTTCACTTATTTCAAAACAGCCAAAAGACACCAGAGAATTTCTTTCTATTAGCTTTCAAAAAAGCCTTTGGTCACTGGAGATCTATAAACTGCTGATTAAAGAACACAAATTCCCACAAGTTATTGCTAATTCTCATAAACTTGCCAATATCTCAAAGAATTTGCTGAATTCAGTGTGGTCTGACAGATTAAGTAAAGGTCTTAAAATTATGACAAAAATACTGCTATAAATATATGACTCATTTTTTTTATTAATCATTGTATACAGATTGGTGGCTGCCCTGGTATGGTATAATGTAATGGGTAGACAGGTTTTCACCATTTTTCGTTCATATCACAGACTGAGATGCCTGGGGTCATTAGGTATGGTAAAGTATACTTCAAGATTCTTATTAATAATCCCTTCCTACTTCTTGTAGTTTTTATTACCACTCTTGTAAAAATAAAGTGTTATTCATGTATTGAACAAATAAAATTAAGCTCCTCAAAATTCAACCTTATAAAACCAGCAGGAACTGTGTGGTAGTTAGTAGAATCTAATTTAGTGGGAGTTGGAAAACCATATGGAGGACATTGTAAAGATACTTTAGATTAGAAAGAAAAAGTTAGTAGAGTGGGAATTATAGAAATGTAATAAAATTATTTGAATTGTCTTTCAATGAAAGAATCAAAGTTTAAGTAGTGTAAGTCCTGAGGGTTACTAATCACTTTCCTTTTGGTTTTATTTCTTTGTTTGTTTCTTCTATGATATTCTCGTAGGGTCCAAATTCTTTAGTATTTAGGTATACAAATAAAAATTAGTTGATTTCGACAAAAACAACCCCAAGTATTAAAAAATGATGAAATCTGAAAACATTCTGGAATTTGAAAAATATAAAGTGAATACCTTATTCAAAGAAAGGGTGATTTCAAGCGCAGATGCTTTTCTTTAAAGTCAGTGAAGAAACTACCAATATCTTGAAGGAGAACAGGATAGCAGCTGAATAGACATTTGGAAAACAGTATTTACCGCTATTCCCTGAATGTACACTCAGTGAAATCAATTCAGACATAATTCTGCCCGTTCTACTAGTATATGAATCATCAGTTATACTGGGATGGATAAATTAATTTCAAAATCTTATTTTTCATGCTGGAGTTACTGTTAGACTCTTTTAGTAAAAAAAAAGAAAAAAGACACTAAAGCAGTTGATTAAACTATCAGGCAACACCATTTACTTATTGAGCAATACATAACACCATGACTGCATTATGTCAGAGAAAAGTTACACATGTATATTTGTTGAGCAGTATGTGATCCTTAAGTCTAGAATGAAACATAAAGACATACAGTGCAAGTTGCGATAGTACTTAGTCCTTCTGTTTCCAGGTATGCTGGCTCTACAAGCAAATCCATTTGTGAAGCAGGTTGATGACTATGTAAGCAATTATAATTTCAGTAAGGATAATTTGTGTTTGAAATAAATCACTGGCAACCTGTGTAGTTCACCTTCAGATGACTTGCAGGACTAAGTTACTAATTCCTATATTTTGTTTGATTCATGCAGGAAGATCAGACCGAATACACTCCTTGTTGACTATATTCACTGCTCCACAGCCACAGATGACTGTACCATTTGTTATACAAATCTTTCTTTTTGCAATATTTTTTTTACTTCTTTCCTGTTAAAAATAAGAATATATGGATCTGCATTTCCATCCTACCGAATCACACAGAAAGACGTAAGCAGGAATAGCGTAAGTTTGTGTATTCAGTCTCATCAATCTATGGGAAAGATAGATATACTTGTCTTTTTGGTTTATGTGAATTTCTGGAACAATGCAAATCTCAACCCATACTTGCTGAGGAAAATGGATTTATTTTCATTGAAATCAAAGGACTGAAAAAATTACTTTGATGACTAAGAATATTTCTCCATTCTATAAGAAAAGTCTATCTGTTAATCTCTAACTTTTATTTTGTGGATAGAGCTCAGTATTTCTGTTCTGTTCATTAGGACTTCCATCCTTATTCACGTAAAATATGATATCACTAAAATTCATTATTATTTTCTGTAAAATAAGTATTACATAATTTATTCCAAAATCAAACTGGTGTTAATAATTTAAACAGTTCCACATAGCTTATATAAGTGCTGTTTAGTTCTTTTATAGTTTAGATCAACCATACAAAAACATCAGATTTAGATTTGCCTAAAAGACACACAGTATTATGTATTTTTCTACAACTTTTCAGTAGCTCTGAAAAGAAATAAAAATGCAAAAGTACATTCAATACCAAAGATTATTTCTGAGTCTGTCAGCTTTTGTTTTCTCGGCTAATGACAAGTCATTTTATGACAGCTCTGAATTAGAATTATAATGATCTTTTTTCCTACAGTCATTTGATTTTGTTAGCAATTAATTCATTTTCATATAAATTGTCACATGCTGTCTTAAAGTCTGAAGAAAGTTTTTCTACCATTTTTTTTATTTTCCAAAGCTTGTCTGGGGACAGGTGGTTCTTAAATGAACATTTTTGTCATAAGGAAAAATTATACTGAGGTCAAGTTCAATATTCCAGTGAATCTGGTTATATTCAAATGGCACCATGAAGATTCAATAGAAGAAATAAATTCCTGTCACATTTGTGCTCAGTGCTGCAGTCTAGTTGGAGATTTGTCCATTGCTTATAGATTTAAGACGAAAAGATTCATGTACTTTATTCCTGAGGCCAAATTCACTAGCAGAGCACATTGGCACACACAAGACATTAAATAGTGAAAAAACCATTGAGAATTATGCTGTTCTAATGTGAAGTAAATGTAGTATCATTTTCAAAAGTGAGCAACAGGAGGTGGCATGCTAAAAGAATGAAGGGTAGAGGGTACTTTCAGGGTGTGCTATTTTGTCTCTCCCTAAGTGGATCCTCTGGAATTAAACAACCAAACTACCATTGGTTGGGCCAGAAATGAAAAGAGAAGATAGTAGCCATAACTTATGTGGTGTAATGACTCTGTAAGGGGTAAAGGGGATGCTAGCCCTTCTGCACCTAGCACTAAAAATTCTGATTATTTTCTAACAGAAAATTAGTTATAATTGATAAGAAAACTTAGATTCTCTTTACCTTAAGGATATTTGTGAAGTCTACTTTGACATTATATTATAAACAGAAATACTATAAAAAATACCAAGGGTTTCTATGATATGTTGTATTTTCTTCATAGCTAGGCAAGCTTTCAGTTTTGAGAAGGTGTATGCCTGTATCAAATCATAGATACTATTGCACTCAAAACCATGGGCAGAGGGAACACACGATAAAGACAGCATTTATAGTTAGTGCACATGATATTTTTGCAGTCCAAATCAATGAATAGAAACAATTCCAACTTTTATGAAAAATAATCCCTCCCCACAGTTCAACCCCTCTCTCTGTGGTTTTCTCGGTTCTCCCCACCGGACACTGCTCTTGGGGCAGGAGTTTGTCCCTCCACTTTGCTGGGAGGAACATGAGATCTCTGCTTTCTTTCTCCACTCCCTTGGGATCTGCTTGGGTATATTTTTGTAGCTTACCATACCCCATCTGCTTGAAGCCCAGTGTGAAGCCTGCTGCCGTTTTCTAGTGATGTAAAAAATGACATTCAGTGGCCACAGTCTGCACTTCCATGGCAACATGATGCTTGACAGCTTAGTTGGGCTAAAGCAGCTCTGAAGGAGCTCAGCACAGTAATACACTGCAAATAGCAATCAAGGAGGAAATCAGAAACCTTTTGTCATGAACCTTTTACAATCTAGTTTGAGTTCCTTCTTTATTATAATGTTCTGCAAACTGGTTTTCTGACACTGACATTATCAGAATTTGAGTTACTACAATGTACCTATTATAACTAAAGGCAATCACATGCCAAGAATGTGAACTTGTTGAATTCCTTTAGGTTAACCATAAAGAATAAATACTATATTCCTGTCAGTTCAGCAGTTTATTGTCTATGTTTTTAATATTGGCAGCAAATCAGAGATATGTATTGTCTCTGACCTTATGAATGTGTTTTATCAATTTGCTTGTGAGGCAGGAAGACTTTACTAGGATTAAGTACTATCATGTTGGATATCATAATAAAAGGGTTTTTTTAATCAAGTTTCAGTCATTTTTAAAGGCTTGTTAATGATTGAGCTTATTTTTCAACTATGTTAGATATTTGTATTACCAGATCTGTCGTGCATCAATGGTCACATCGTGGAATTGTATGTTCTCTTGCTGGACATAAAACACTTGTTTTATGTTATGCAAGAGATGCAAATGAAATAAAAATATGAAACTGTATTAATGCTTGACATTTTCAATCTTCAACTGAACTTCATATAAAGTATGATGTATGTTTTAAGTATTTAAACACTATATAGCAGTGCAAAAGTTTAAATGAAGAAAGGCATTATGTTAAAATGAAACTTTCAAGAGTGCAATCACTGTTTCAGAGCTTCTCTAACAAAAAGATTTAAAGCCTTTTGTTACTGATAGCAACGAGGACTAGTTATTTAATACAGGGGAATAGGGATAGAAAACACTTCTAACATCCAGCCCTGACCCTTTTTGCTTGAGTTATTACACCCATATCAGAATATGCTTTTAAGGTTTTTTTAGAAATCAAGAAATTAGGAAATAATACAGTAGTCCCCTCTGACTTTGTTCAAGTAGCAATTCACTTGTCAGGCTTTGTACTCTTTTATTAAAGTGAGAGTAGGTAAGAAGAGGTCCAGTTAACAGAATTCACCTGTATAATAACATCTGTAAAGGTGACGAATGGCAAATGATGAGGTTGGACTTAACCTGCACCTGAGCTTTGTTAGCTGCCTCTAAGGCTGAAATGTCAAAAAGCAGTTTAATTAGGGAAGAGAATTTCAGGAACAGTCGTAGAGGAATCTGTGAAAAGATCTTCCTTCTCACATTAACTAGACCTTGCTGGTTCAGATGTCTTGGCAACAGGAAACCTGCTCAGAAACAGGTCTTTGAGGCCTATGTGACAATCCTGTGTGTCTGATTTAATACTTTGAAAAGCAATGCTTCAATGTCTGTAAATCCAAGATAAAACACCAGCTGGATTTGACCAGACACAGGGAGCTAACAGTTGTGAAAGGCACAGATTTAGTATGAATCATTTAGTATGAATCATTTAGTATGATTTTAGAATGAATGCCTTTCGAATCATTTAGTATGATTTTAGAAGGAATGCCTTTCGAATGCTTTTCGAAAGTCCAGGTATACAATATCCACAGCCTTTCCCTCGTCCAATAATCGGGTCATCTTGTCATAGAAGGAGATCAGGTTTGTCAGGCATGACCTGCCTTTCATAAACCCATGCTGACTAGGCCTGATCCCCCGGTTGTCCATTATGTGGCTTGTGATGGCTCTCAAGATTACCTGTTCCATGACCTTCCCTGGTATCGAGGTTAGACTGACAGGTCTATAGTTTCCCGGATCCTCCTTTTTTCCTTTCTTGTAGATGGGTGTTACATTTGGCAACTTCCAGTCCATTGGGACCTCCCCAGTTAGCCACGACTTCATGTAAATGATGGAAAGTGGTTTGTTGAGCACATCTGCCAACTCTTTCAGCAAGGTATTCTCAGAGCAGTGCTGTTGTTTAAGGTGATGATTATTTTCACTTCTCCACTGAAAAATGTTATTTCAGAAAATATTTTTTTAGAATAAAATTTATCTAGAGTTTCATCTTCACTTTTCCAAGAGCATTGAATCTCCACATGAAATATTTTAAATGAAATTTGAGGTAACAGTGTAATCATTTTTCCAGGTAACAGGATATAGGAAGTTGTACAGTACTTCAGACGGGGTTTGACCCAGGTTGTTCTAACCCTCCTAAAGTATTTCATTTAATACATCTTTATAGGTGAAAGAAGACTGAAGAGCTTCTGCATTCTAGTTGCAGCCTCCAAGGTCATTAATACTGCTGCATTGCTTCTGAAGAGGGAACAGAAAGTACCTGACTTGCCTTCCATACCAGTTTTACTGACAGGACATATTGTGCTTCAACTTCTTTTTTTCTCTTTTTTTTTTTTTTTGCTCTGTCCATAGAAAACCAATTTTTTGCTTCAGTTGGATTGCCCAGCAACTGCTTCAGAATATTTTTTTTTTTTTGCCTCAATTTCCTTTTTTATTTTTCCTCTGTTTAACTATCTTCAGTTTTGCTAGTCAGCTGAATGTTTTCGAACTTTAAAACACATTTAGGTCAGCTCAAGAGAATGTTATCCAATTTTCCACTGGACTTCAAGGTATGTTTGCTTTCGTAGGTGTTTATGTGCATATATCTGTCCATGCATATATGGAAGAAAAAGAGATCGTTAGAGAATGTGCAAGGAAAAGCTATTCTGGTATGCTCAAGATGTCTGTCTAATTACATACTATTGAATCGGAACCATTTTTTTTCTTCTTCCAATAATTAAAAGTAATTAAGTGTTGAAAATCAGTAACGACGATCTTGAAAAAAGAAGACTTAAATGACAGCAGTGTTCTAGCATGCCTCCCAGCTAGCTGTCATTATCAGAGCACATTGCTTTGAAGATATATCACTCAATTATTTTACCAAATTGCCATTTCTCTGTTAGTTTTGTTTAGGGTTAGCTTGCAGGGAAGAGCAATCACGAAAAGCTATCTAAAGAAAGACATCTATGCTTGGAAGGCCTTTTATAATTGATGGAAAAGTAGGGATATTCCTTGGTTTGACTGGACTTAATAGACCTCTCCCAATTATACTTCTGAGCTACACTGAAGTGAGTAATGATACGGTTAACTTGGTAGACCCTTGATCTGTCTTCTTGTTGACATTTGTGTAAAGATGCCTTTTGAAACATTGCTGTGAAGGGGACCTTTGCTAGAATTGTCACAGACTCACAAGCTTCTATAAAAATACATATTCAAATGATGAAGCCAGAGATAATGGATAAAATTAAGCAGGATCATTGATACAGGAGATGTATGCAACTTGTCTGTTTGGAACTGGTAGCCTTACTTTTTTGTTTCTGTATACAACATATCAAAGCATTTTTTTAAATGTAGAGTTAACATCTATGATTGCATTTTTTTTCAATGAAAGTTTCAGTTGAGATTTCAATGACTGACAAACACTCATAAACTTAGGATCATTAAAACCTTGAAAAACTTTTGCTCTGACAGAAATGTCTGGTGACAAAATGTTCAGTTACCCTGGTAAACTAGATTTTATGTTTAAATTCTAAAGAATACAGCAAAGAATGAAAATAAGGGTGAACCAAAATATCTACTGAATAAATAATGCCTAAAATTTATATCAGATTGAACTGTTTTTATTGTGAATGGCTTCAAACAGCTATAGGCTGAATGAATTTAATAACATTTCTGTATGTCTTTTCAACATGCATTTAATTAAACAAAAGTAGGTTGTGATAATGTCTGAAGACAGCAGAGTGCAAAAAAAACAAATAAGCTGTCCCAGTAATTTGAAAGTGGAAAGGCTAACATATACTTCAGATTTCACTCCTTGTGCTTTATCAGCTTGGGACTGCAGTTTTCATATTTCTTCTGTCACTGGCTTGGGTAGCAGGAGTGTTTGCTATTCTCATTGTATCAAAACTTTCACTGAAATCAGTGAACATTCTGCCTGAAGAAGAATGTCAACAAAAATTTAGGTCCAATACAGAGACAATGTTTTCTTTTTTCTCTTTCTTCCTTCCATACTCACTTCTCTCTCACATTTTTGAGATTAGTATCTTGTTAATAATTAAAATAGTCTTGATTTGGCCTGTTTCAAGCTCATTTTTATCTGCCAAAAGTATGGTTGCAGTGTTAATAACTTTTAAAAAATTACTCCTTATATAGTCTTGCTCTGTTTCCTTTCGACTTTTCCTATATCAGTGTATATTGAAGGCAATGTTATGATGCATATATCTCAGTATCTTCAGATATTAACCTCTATATTATTTTATTACTGCTCTTTTCATATTTCTTCCTCTTTTATTAAATCAAAAACTATTTTAGACTCAGGGAAAACTGCTTCATTCATCACAAGAAGTTGTTGTTTGGAAAATCATATTTGGAGAATACTGATATTACTACACTTCCTAGGTAGTAAGTTTTGGAAATTTTTCTATTAATAGGATTGTGGTGTCATTCCATTTATTCTGCTATCAATAGTATTGAATTCTCCATTAGGAGATTTGTGTCTTCATCTTCCTTTTCACATAATCTATATTTACAGTGCAGTTCTTTGGTTTGGTAAGAGGGCTATTTTTCTTTTGATATTTCCAGGTCTGTTGTCTGTAAGTGATTAGAATTATTATAATTGTTTAGGTCAGTTCAGAAACTCTATACACATGTATAAGAATCAAATGAAAAAGATGTTATCATATAAAGAAGATATGTATTTAATTACCATACTTAGTAAGGTCTAATTTCATCCAAATTATTGTATGTTTGTACATGTCACAGAAAGATATTAGTTTATTCAACCAGATTTGGTGTCAGCTGTATTTTAGCGGTCATCATATTATCATGATGCTGTGTCATTAATTTTGAGGTTTTCCCTATTTGCCTCTGTGTCACAACCGACTTCTTTTAAGGGTATTTCCAAAGAATTCAGATATAAGCCATTGCGACAATGGTAAATGACGTAAAAATGTTGCATGAAAATGGTGAACAGGATGTAATTCAACAGATATATTAATTATTTATGTGGGTTTAACATGTCCAAACGCTCACTAGCCTCTAATTTTTAAGTAGTTGGGCCTTTTCAACTTTCAAAATGTATTCAATTACATTAAAATAAAATAAAATAAAATAAAATAAAATAAAACAAAATAGTACTTATCTTTCACATAAGAAGATGGTTGCATACAGATGATTTTCATTTTAGCTAAAATTCAATCTACAGTCATATCAAAGTGTTTTGAATACTTGCAATGCTGATGAGATAACTAAATGTTAATATTTATTCACATCTACATTTGCCAAGTTTGAGCCAAATATTTTTGCACAGCAGCAAGTGCAAAGGGATACTGACATTGCACAAGACATCAGAGCACTAATTTAATAATAAAAAAAAACCAGCAACAGAAAAATTACAGTGTATTTTCCAGGCCTAAAATCAGACTTAGTATCTAACTCAGTCCTGAAATATTGCATAAGTTAAATGGCTTCCATTTTCAAATTCACCACGTGAGATGAAACATACGTCATAGGACATTTACCAAAGGAAGCGCAGAAGATGGCAAAGCTGGTCTTCTGCTCAGCACTAGTTTGTAACTCGGACTGGTGCTATTTAACAACTTCGTTGGTGACATGATGAGTGCACCCTCATCAAGTGGTCAACATGCTGGAGGGAAAGGATGCCATCCAGAGGAACCTGGACAAGCTTAAGAGGTGGGCCCTTGTGAACCTCATGAACTTCAACCAGACCAAGAACAAAGTCCTTCACATGAGTGACAGCAATTCCAAGCACAGATCCAGGCTGGGATGAGAATGGACTCAGAGCAGCCCTGAGGATAAAGACTTTGGGGAACTGGTTGATGAGAAGCTCAACATGAGCTGGCAATGTACATCGCAGCCCAAAAAGCCAACCACATCCTGGGCTGCATCAAAAGAAACATGGCCAGCAAGTCAAAGGAGGTGATTCTGCTCCTCTACTCCGCTCTCATGAGACCCCACCTGGAGTACTGTGTCCAGCTCTGGCATCCTCAACATAAGATGGACATGGGCCTGTGGAAGCGAGTCCAGCGAAGGGCCACGAAAATGATCAGAGGTCTGGGGCACCTCTCCTATGATGACAGCAGAGAGAGTAGAAGTTGTTCAGCCTGGAGAAGAGAAGGCTCCAGGGAGATGTTATAGCGGCCTTTCAGTACCTAAATGGGGCCTGCAAGAGAGATGGGGAGGGACCCTTTATGAAAGACTGTATTGAAAGTAGGAGAGGTAACAGTTTTAAACTGAAAGTGGGGAGATATAGCTCAGAAGTCAGGAAGAAATTCTTTACTGTGAGGGTGGTGAGGCTTTGGAACAGGTTACCCAAGGAAGTTTTGGATGCCCCTTCCCTGGAAGTGTTCAAGGCCAGGCTGGATTTGGCTTTGAGCAACCTGGTCTAGTGGAATGTGTCCCTGCCCATGGCAGGGGGATTGGAACCAGATTCTATGAGTCTATGTCCATGCCAAATATAGGGAAAAAAATTTATTTCTATCTCAGAGTTTCCTCAGGGCATACATATTCTGTACATATTCCCACTGTGTATAAAAACAGCTTAAAAATGAAGCTGTTCAGGAATTTGCATAAAATTTTCTTTTGAGAAAATATTGATTCATTGAAAGCAAGATTTTGAAGAACAGACAAAGAAGTTATTTTATGCTAGTTTACTGCAGAGATATGAAAAATGTGTGGGAAAGTACTGACCCATCATCCAGAAGATAATGGTGCAAAACTACTTTTCTTCTAGAAATTTATCATATTCCAGGCAGCTGTTTTGAGGGTAAAACTTTTGGATAATCTGTTTTGCTTCCCTGAAGTATTGGTTTAAAGTTGCCATCTACAAATTGTGATCTATTTCTTCTTATCCAGGCATTCCATGATGGCTATTTTAAAAATACCTTCTGAACAACTGCCTCTTCAGTGAAATTGTGGTGCCATTAATAGTTGTTTTTTGTTGGCTTTTTTTCCATTTTATGTGAGAAACCTCTGAAGTTAAGAGTGAAATGTCAATATCTACGTCAGTGCTCTCTCTGTCACAGAAATTCTGTGCTGAGGATTATATTGGGAAAGTATGTTCTCACTGGAGTACATTAAGATTCAATAAACATTTCCTGATCTTTGTAGATATATGGAATATATTTGCTTTACTTATTATGTCTATGCCATACAAATGTTTTGGAAGATCTGCTGTATACTACTGTCCTTATGTTTTTTGAAGCATTCTTTCTCTCCATATTTCTCTTCTATAGAATCTGACTTTGGATTATTTCTCCCCAGATGTATAACCTTGTACTTTTACGAACTGAATCATCTTTTTCTTTTTTCCTGTCTGTATTTCTACCATCACTTGTTAAATTGGTCCCAATTCTTCTCTCAAAAATAGTTTCTTTACACACTGTCCTTTCAGAATGTAACATTTGAATAAAGGACATGCAAAAATGAATAATGATTTTAGCAAAATATGTCTCTGTTTGAGGCTTATAGAAAATATTTTGAAGTGGTAAACCTACTACTTGAGAATGAATGACCCATAAATTACAATAATATTTTAGAGCTTTTTAAACTGTCTCCTTGCAACAAGGAATACTAGATACATTTGTTACCCAGGTTTATCAACAATGCAGACTGTATAAATCCTCTGCAAGTACAATTTGCAAACCAGATACTGTTGTGGTAATTAATAGTATTGAGATTGCTTTTCTCTTATACAGGTATATGAAGTTCCCAGTTAAATAGCCATAAATGGCAAAATGCAAGATCATACACTCATGACAAAGACTACTAATTGCATTTTGAAGGGAGGTACCAAATTGTTACTGTAGTTCTGCTTCTTACTTTTTAGTGTAAGGGTGGATCTCATACGTTGTTTATGTTGTATAGATGAACAACAGGAATGCTATGGTAAGAAGGCTTCTGGGCAATTCACAACCCTGGTTACAGGGAGAAATAAGCCACAGGTAATATATGCTCAAATCTTTGGGTGACCGTTATGTGGCAAATATCTAGCACCATCCAGACACATAAAAACATGTAGCTGATTAAATCAGACAGTTTGGCCACCTCTGATATAGTGTTTGGGAGTACATCTTGAGACGACTGAATGTATGCATCTTTTTGCTTCTTTATACAGCAGGGGTAAGACCTACTGGAAAATTAAAAGTTGCCATATTCTGTTGCCTCTGGAAAAAAGTAGAATTTATTATTATAGAGTTGGAAAATGAGCCTACGACATATGGCTTACATAGCTGATGTAATCTGAGGTGATGAAGTAAACTGATTCATTACTTGATTATTATAAATCCATAACTAAACATGAAAAAGAGATACAATATTGCTGATCTTGCTGTTGAAGTTATGACAGGATATAAGAGCCTACTGTTGGTAGCCAAGTGCAGTCATGAAAGAGACACATTCTTGGCAGTGGCATTAGCACAATTAACTATTTACATGCACTGGTATTTATGATAAACTCTAAAATACCATTCTGTTACATGCTTTTTATTCTTTCTGCAGTCATTCTAAGGAAAGTGTGTTCACAGAATAAAACTGGGTGCTCAAGGTAATCTCTTCTGGATGAGGAATATATGTAGCTCTGAATATCCCCATTCACAGTAGACCAGTAACAGAATGGATTTTTCACAGTATCTGCAATATTATCACAATAGTTTTAGTTCTTTCTACCTGCTGATTTAGTCATCAAACAATATTCTGTAGCACTTCATTTTCAGGCATTGGGAAGAGTTATACAAATGGTCAGGCACATTCTTTTGTTGGTGTTGCTTGCTTTTGTGTTTTTCTCAAGTATCAGGTAGCTGAAGGAGGTGGTGGTGAGTATTTAGAAAAAGCAGCCTTGTGACTCTCTGTCACTGGGGAATCTGTTTTCATAAATGTCAGTGTGTTTTGTATGCTTACCTACGGGCTGGACACCAGACACAGAATTAGAAAGATGTTTTCCCTGAGATTTACCACGCCTTCGAGAGGGCATTATTTTCATTCGAGAGTAGTCAGAACTACTTTAGCAATTTTGATGTTTTTTTCTGAAGTGAAAAAAAAATCTTTCCACCAAGATAATACTTTTTGCTGTACACTGATTGATCACTAATGCCTTCTCCATTTTATTGTTTGTTTATATGGTTGCAATGTTTAAAAAATAGAACACTTTAACATGTAAAGGTTTTCTCACTTTCTTCACAGAAGTTATAAATAAAATAAAATTGACTGGATTTCAAGTTAAAAGATGCTACACCTGCAGCCATATAGGAATAAATGTCAAGCATATTTTCAAGGATTAATGCTTTTACAGTCAAGAGCCAAGATATCAAATCACAGATACATGATCCACAATACCATTTTCTTTGTCCTTACACTTACTTTCACTGCAGAGATTGAAAAAAACCTATTTTCTTGTACTTGCACTTTTCCAGTCCAAGAATAGCATTAGAACTCCCAAAGCTATATTCTATCTGTGCCATTATTCTTCAAAACAAATTTCTAAGCCATTTGTCTTTAAAAGTTTTACATACTTAATGACTTGTCCAACCATTATTTTTTGATGCAGTAGTAGACTTCTTTCATTACTTATCTAAGCATTTGTTCTTTAAGTACATGTACTGCTGTCAACTTAGTCAATCAATCTTATAGCTATATTAAAAAATAATTAAAAAAAAATCTATCCTCTTTCCCATGGTTTTTGCTCTGTTGCTAATTTGTGGATTTTTCCTAGTCAGTCCAAATGGACAAATTATTTCTTACCTGGCATAGTAAGATTTGGCAGTTAATTATTCAATTGGAATATGTCTTTCCAATTGAAAACGTAATTTCTTCAAGGTCATGAATAAATGCATAGATGATGTAGAGGATAAAGGATTACTTCTTTTGGTTTCAAACAAAAAAAAAACAAACCAAATTGGGTGGGCTGCAACAAATATCATGACTCAATACAAATATAATATTTAACATGTTATTTTAATACAATAACTATTTTAACACAATATTAGACACTTGAAAAAAAATGTATTGCAAAACAAATATAGATATATATTTTCTTATTCTCCATACTAATATATGTTTTAATAATGAGTATTAGTGAGCAGGAAACACATGTCCAAAGAGTAGTTAGCACTATGAACTGTTCAAAGTAAGCAATTTAATGAACTATTTTTTTCCTCCTTTTAGAAATTATTTATCAAAAAGGTTAAACATATTCATTACTCATCACTTACAACAAACTCTTTGTACTAACTCATTTCGGTCTCTTGATTCTTATACTGTGTTTCAAAAGGGCTAATATTCCATGCCATAAAGTCTCATGGAGACGTATAACCTTTTTTAGGTGTCTGCATTATTGTTGTAGTCTTGGATTGCACAAATTATCTTGGGATTAGCAGGCTATTTATTTACCAGCAGTGAAAGTACTTACTTGCATTATAGAGAATTGTTTCTGCTCTCTGCTCTTATCACAATATTATTTATAAACAGGAAAGAAATCAAAGTAACTTTAAGATGTTTACACTACCTCTTCTGTCAAGGATCTTTGAACAAATGTATTTTCAAAAGTATTTATGAAACTTTCTCCCAGACAGTATTTTCACAGATAGAATATAGCTTATTTAAAATTATTTGTAGAAACTAATAACAATGGTTATAATGTCAGAATAAATTTTTTGTTTGAAATCCAGCAAATACTTACAGATCCCTTTTGTAAGTCATTAAGTTTTGACAGTCATTTATCAGCCCATTATTCCCCCAATACTGATTGAGATGTTCTGTGTTTTAGTATCTTCACAATGTTTGTGAAGACCTTTGTGTTCTCTGCAAGAATTTACGCTGTGAGAACATGACCTTGGGAGTAAAGTTAACTAACATGATGTTGATCAAAACCTACTGTAGTTTTTGTAGCGTACACAAGGATGAAGCTGAATTTACAACGTTATCAACTAATGATGATTTACACAGTAGGTATGCTAAAGTGTGGGTTATATAGCTTACTGATTTTTATTGTTAGACCAGAAGAATCCAACACAAGACCCCATATAAAAATGTATTAGTCTTTGCTTTGGATACTATTCTATAAAACATTTCTCCCAACTCAAGAGGAGTTGTTCTCTACTTATTTTGCATAATTGTATTATTGCCAGAACACTTTAACAGCATGAACAAAGCAAAAGATTGAAAGGAGTTAACCAGATGTTTTGCTTAATTGCAATTTTCATTTTTTTCTTTTGCTAAAATGGCACTGGTTAAAAAAAAAAAAAAGAAAAAAAAGAAAAAGATAAGAAAAAGAAAACATAAGATGGAAATCCCTATTTATCCTTCACATACAAGGAGAGGCACAATGAAGAAAGCTAAATTCTGCGGCAGACAGCAAAAGAAGCATAAAGGGAGGGACAGGTGTTTTGGCATAGGAGGTTTCATAGGGTTAGCCTGATCATCTAGTGAAATAAATTGGAAAGACAGAAACCACCATCTTAAAAGTGAAATCTGCCAATGTGCTATGCTTGGTTTACAGAAAGAAAAGTTGATTATTTTTTTTTTATATTTTAAAAGATTTTTTCTGATTTTCTACTTGTCTTCATTTATATGTACACTGAAATGTTTACATAGATTTTTATATTGAAATATTTCTAATTTTTGAGAAAAATGTTTTTGGCTCCCCTGAAAGATATATATTTTGCAAGGTATGTCTTTTCTTTTTCTCTTTTGGTGCAATCCATCAATGACACAGAGTGCTCTAAAAATGAAATTACAGTGTAAAAAAATTAAGCTAAATTTTCTCATAACAGCTGTTCATATTATTACAAATAATTCCTCCAAAACTTATCAGGAAGTTACCAGTTTCTGTGGGAACTTAATGGCTGCTGACTAGGAGGAAGTACCTGTGTGCTAATTCCTAGTTTAGTACAAGTTTGAGTGGTACAAGCATTACAAGATACAAGTTAAGGTAAATTAAATGTAAAAAGAGAAAAGCAGTGTTTATTACATAACAAAATAATGTTTTTCCTTTCCCCAAAAGATTCTATTTGCAGTTAATAATATTGCAGTATTGAGGATTATTGTATTTTTCATTCTTCTTATCCTTTAAAAAAGAGTTCACTTCATGCTTTTACAAAAACCCAAGCTCAGGTATCTGAACTGCCAGTAACTCAATGTACTATGGATAGCTCTTTCCATGTTACAACAGAAGGGCAAAAATCTTGCTTGGATCACCCAAGCATGATAGAGATAATGGAGAGTGGTTTTGCATAGTCAGTCTCAGAAAAAAATGTTTGTTAAATATATAATTCATTGTATAGTTTATTGTGATCTTTTGTCAGGATAATGGTCATGTGGGCAACTATTTCTCTCTAATGGGATGGTTAGTCACTGTCTGGATGGTAACAGGAATCTCCATTGCAAAAGTCCTTGCAACTTCAGCTGCATCAGATGAGACTCATCAAACTGCTATTTTGATAAATTCTTGTATACAACTCAGCCATGGTCCTATGAGACTACTCCAGTACATGCACAAACCACCACTACTGATTATCTTAAGCTACATAAAAACATCTCCTGTCTCATCTATGCACAGAAGATTGTCCTATATAACCAATCCTGAGCCTACAGGAAGTTTCTACTGACTATTTAAAATGTGTGCAGCCTAGTCTATTCAACAGCAAGAACTGTCTGGAGAACTGTCTAGGATAGCCAGAGTCTTCATCAAGGATATTAATCATCACACTGAAACATACAAATAGTACTTATCAATTAGCAAACACCACAGGGTCTGCTTGGAGGAGTCTCCAGGAGCATCCTAAATCCCCATCTGTCAAGGATCTGCAGCAAACAGTGAAATGCTTTGGTGTGAAGGTACTAGAAGTTCAAGCAATCACCTTTTCTCCAGTGAAGTCTTCTCTCTAATTAGTTTCTTGTTTCAGCCACGCATCTGGGGAGTTCTTGGGCCACCCAGGGAATTAATGACTAATTGCCCTGAGTATGCACACAGGCAAAACCCTGAAAAGAACCCAAAATGATGTATGTAGAGGAAACTTGATTTTCATCCTTTTACCACAACTGTTATTTAAATTCCGTAGATGTTGCTGACATAGGAAACAATACACATGAATATTCTTAATTACGTTATATCATTTTCATGCATTTAGCCCCCTCCAGTTTTTTGGCTATCTGACTAGTATATAACACTACAAATACACATATAAGATGAACTTAATAATCTTCCCTTTTTTGTCAAATAACTTTACCATTAAATATGTGGGAATAAACTTGAACATATTAAATAATACAAGGAAAGAAATGTTAAAATTACTTTTGAAAACTCAAAATAAATGAAAGGCAAAGGAGTTAGTAAAACCTGCAAGTAAAAACACAGCTGTAGATTTCTTAGTCATACTGTTGGTTGTAAATTATTGTAGTGATTTTGGCATCTTTCTATAACTAATACAGTTGGAGACATCATATGGAATTGCTTCATAACTGTTTTGTTTAGTCTCTGTGAAATAAGCCATCTGCTGTCCTGACTGGCTTTGGACCTCTCCCAGATTCAGAGCAATCAAGAAGCAGTAACCCAAAGAGGCATTTCACACGGATAGAATTAAGAAAAACAGGGAAGAGGAGGAGATCTGAAACCTCAGAGAATCACATGGAAAAAATCTGAACTATTTGTAGCCTGATACAACCCACAAAGGGGGAATGGGGTCCTGAAGGACCCAAACCCAAAAGTGTTCAAGTCAGTGTTTCTGGTTTTGCAGGGACTGCACTGTCCAAAATCAAGACCTGTCAATCTGAGCACCAGTAAATTCTGGGTATGCTCGTTTACTTAAAACTTGGTTCTGGTTACAAAAACCATGAACTATAAATGGTGAGAGGAGTCCATTTACTGAAAATTTTCTGTAGGTGTCGTAACAAGAAGGATACATCTTTCCCATGTTCCGTGGGGAACTGCTTAAAACCTAAATACTGCATAAAATACACGTAGGCTTAAATAGCATACCAACAAAAGGAAAATGAAGAGAATCATTGTGCTTTGACTGCTGTAGAACATATACTTAACTAAAACATTCACATTTGAGATTTATTTTAGAGGATAACATGCAATAATTTCTAGATTTCAAATGTTGGAATAAATGTATTAGGATACATAAGTTTCCAGCAACTCTGAAATCTGCTTATTTTCTCTCTCATTTCCCTGAACAATCCCTGAATAGATATGTAAACTTCTAAAAATGGAGCTTAATGCTAAATACAGGAAGAAACTCTACGTTCAAAATCTGCAAAGAATTGTGTTTATACTTCAAGTAAACTGCCCGCTAACACAATGCATAACATGCATCCTGGAAGTTAACTTTCTGCATAAGTCCATGCAGGCAGAATGTATTAGAGTAGACTGTATTTATGATTAGAAGTTCATTTAATTTTAAGACAAATGGTTTTTGTCAAGCATTTACAGCCATCGGAAAGGGTAGTTGTAACAAATACTTTCCCAAATCGTCTTGCTTTTACTGAAAAGTATTTTAATTAATTTGTCATTTACAGTATTATTCATGGTTGCTACATAAGTGGATGGTCAATGAACTGCAATTTGTTAAATTTAAAAGCTGTAAAAATTTTAGCAAAGCTGTTTGGCAAGTGCAATAAATTGCTTTCATGCTTTTCAAGGAATTGTTCTGCTTTTTAAAAAAACTTGCTTTGAGGAAAAAAAGATGTCTTTAAAAATATTTTGAAATAGTTATTTTTCCTTTTTTGTGGTATTAAAGTATACTAAAAGTAAAACTGCTGGTTTTTTTGTTCATACATGCAAACTTGTGTATATACTTATGAATGTATATATATTTATATATTTTTAAGTTTTTGTTCAGAATTTAACCAGTTTCTGAAATTCTAAATTCCTTTCAGAAATAGGATACGTATGTTGTGGTGGCCACAGCTCTGAAATAAGCTGGAGAGGTGTACAAGCCAAAACTGACGTGACTTGAGAGGGTGTGTCTGCATCATTATGTGACAAAGATGTTTGCATGGTGCTGCTGCATAGTTTTTAGTCTAAATCAGCTCTACCCGTTAGCGCAAGCTGAGTTGTTAAGTGAGTAAAAGTTATTAATACCCCGTGAGCTGGGGACAAGTATAGTGAGGAAGAAGCTAAAGTCTTTTCTGTGTCTGAGTAAGACACCCCCATCTATCTTCTGACAGTTTTAATAACTGTTCTTTTGCATACTCCAAAATCAAACTCTTACACTTGAGCTTGTGTGGGATGCCTAAGGATTTTCAATTGTCATATTTAAGTTCTGAAGAAAGAATTGGCACCAGATATTAATAAATTTAAAAGTGTCTATAACTATTAAAATGACAGAAATAGAACACCACTGAATACAGTTTGAAAAATATGCCAACAGTTACAGGTAGGTTATAAACTTCTACGGACCTGAAGGAAGGTTTGCTCAGCTCTGCCTGAACAAAAGATGAAATTCACCCTGCCAGAACTTTTTAAAGGACTTCTAGGGGAGTATGGCATTAGAAAACAATGGGTCTCTCTTGAATTCACATCTAACATGACTTCAAAAGAGTTGTTTCTTGCTGATATCAAATTTAAGCAGTACGGCATTTTCAGTGTCTCATGTAGTTAGTGCTTATAATTCCTTCTTCAGACTATTTTAATCTTTTTTTTGGCCTCCAAACAGCCTCTTCTTCAGAGAAAGTCCTGGTGCAATGCCCTGTGAGGTCACCAGAAGTCCACTGACTTCATTGGATTTTGGTCCAATTAAGAGCTTTATCTTTGCTTAGTGAAGTGCCATTCAGCAGATTTCTTCTCCCAAGACCCTTTAATGAAACTGTTTCTCACGTTTCTTTTTAATGCTTTCTAGAACTTCATCCCGCCATATTTATTTATTCTGCTCTCTTATCACAGTTTCTGTCTACTACTTGCACAAGGCTAATACTGGTGATAACCTGGCTGGACACGAAAATAGTTAGACTGACTTTCATTCCTGCTCAAAATTATCTTCTAATTTAAATAACTTCCAGAACAGGGTAGCTGATAAAGTCTTATGACTATTGCTTCTAGTAAAGTTTAACCTGTAAAAAAGGAAAATAATTGCTAAATTTTGTGCTTGACCTCACAAATAGTAATGATACAGAAAATTAGTAATCCTTTAGTCATTTGTCCCATATTGTCAGCACTAATTACACAGCTTTTCTGTCTGTGCTTTGTTTATTTTCACTGCAACTCTGTTAAAACAGGTGTATTTTTGAGGAACAATTTCATTTCCATATTTAGTACTCCTAGTACTCACTCCTTTCTGTGTGGGATGGACTAGGCCTTTTAATTTCAGCTACCACCACAAAGTGGCTGCAAACCACCACAGCCCCTTTCCTGCTCTGTGATGGAACCCTGAGGCAGATGGGTACCATTTGCCTGGGTGCAGTGATATACACATATGGGTAGGATCTGTGAAAGACGTCAGCCATGGATAGGCTGCTGCTGCCACCGGATCTACTCTCACTCCCTGGTGACTCCTGAACCACTCCTGAGAAAGACAGTTTCAAGAGCAGGCACAGCAGGTCACACACAGCCTGTGATCGCTGGCTGAAGGCTCCTTATGTAGAACAAGAAGGAAAGGCCATAACAGATACACCCATTCTCCAAGAAACCATTCGCTGTCATCTTTCTCAAATGAAATCATGAATTCTTAGGAGAAAGTGGAAGTGTATAAGGGTTCAGGTATCCGGGATAGACTCTAATGAGCATTAGCTGAGCTACACCTGCTAACTGTGTATATGGTAGTTGGCACACAATTTGCAAGTAAAATCTATCTACTTATATGTTATTCATTAATATGCAAATCAGTACATTTCACCTCATTTTTGCTTAGAGCCGGCCCTTAGATTCATGCAGCAGCTCAGCTGATTTAAGATTATTCAGATTTGTGCCAGAGCCCTCATATGGAATAGTACAAAAAGAGGAAAAAAACCAAGATAATCAGTCTCACAAAACCACAGTGTTTGTGAGTATATCAGCAAGCTCCTACAAAGCCCCATCAGCTTAAGCAAGATTCTGAGAAGATTTAGGTTTCTGACCTAGAACAGGTTTTTTTGAATGGAAAATTCCGTGTTCATCACTGTTCAGCTGTTTTAAGCTAGTATTTTTATTTGGTGGTGTTGCATATGTGGCCAGAAGATTAAACACTCTAAGTCTCCTATGTTGATTTGAAGGGATATACAAATACATTTTGTGTCACTTAAGTCTCTTTCATACAGCTTTCTGCTAAGAACAGGCTCTACACTAGCAAATGACCTTTTATTGATTTATTCTGGAACTGCATTCCTGCTTTCAGATGAGTGCAATATAATACAGCAGAGATTCAGCTCATAGAAGGAAAACACACAGGAATCCATTTAATTCAGCAAGGTCATAAACTCACCGTTCCTGGCTGCACAGTAGATTTTTTTTCTTTTTTTTTTCAAAGCTAATTGGGCTGAGAACAAGGCTAGTGATTACACATCCTCTTAATCACAGGTGAAGAAGCATTTCAAGCTGGGAATCATGTCTTTAAACCTACTCTTGCATAATGTTTTTCCTGCCAATGTTCCTACTCATCTCCTAGGCTGGCATGGTGCCTTCTTACAAATTAATTGAGGACTTTCTGAATAACATAGATGCCATTCAATTATGTGTTTACAAAAACAATCTGCATATTAGTACAGGTGCCGAGTCATTATAAAGAGCTTATCTGTGAGTGTGACGCCACAACAGACACACTGTGACCCTTTTGAACTGCAAACCTTGATATTTCTTTTAAAATTGCCACCTTGAATACATTAAGAAAGGTTAACATAAATGTCGGGGAAATATGTAGCTGCAGTCAAGACAGATTATGTTCTTGGGTTTGAGTTTACAATAGAATACCAATGAACAGATTTTAAAAGTTACTGCTCTTTGTAAGAAAGTGTTTGCCATTGTTGTGACAACACTTAATCATAATCTAACATGATTTAAATAGATGGACAGGTGTACCAGCCCAAGAATTGAATTTTTTTAAGAGTGATATAAAGACGTTTTTTCATGCAAGTGCACTCCGATTTTTTCAGTTGGGTTAAAAGGTGGCTAGAGTGAATGAAGGAATTTAATAAAGCACTGTTCAGAGCTAATAATTAGCTCCATTCTGGAATATTTCATAATGGGAATGGTAAAACATATTATGGTCTAATTTTTAGAACGTTTGACTTTGATAAGTGTCACAAAAGATAAGACCTACTGGGCTATTACATAAGTGACAATGTCCTTTGTAACCAGACTCAATATGTGAAATAAAGATTATGTATATCACATGGGAGGAAAAAGACTGCAGCTGAGGTTTGGTCTATTACAGTATAGCAGCCGAACAAAAAATTGTGATGGTTTTGATCAGAAAGCATCTTAGGAGGAAGATTCAGAAGTAATTTGTGGAATTTTAATATAAAGTTGCATTTCTTTTTATTAATGAAACTAGTCTTTACGCAGCTTTTTAATATTTGTCTATTGACTAATAAATCTGTGGTAGCAATTATCTTTCCTGGTGTGAAAATACTTAATTTATCATTGAAAGGACCTTAGTTTTCTGGTAAGATGAACAAAGTTATTTGCTAAGCTTCTTGCACTGGGTTCTAGTAGTATGCTCCAGCAAGGCTACAGGTGAGAGGCAGGGTGAAACATCCTGCCATCTATTCTGCATTCCTGATTTAGAGTACAAATTTGGGCTTATGGTAGTAAAAATGTCCCAGAGGTTCCCAACGATGGATTGATTTTTATTGAGGAAAAGTACGTTTCTCCTTTTTTCTGTTTAATCTCCTGCTTCCATATCTGAATCTTCTAGGATACAAGGGCCAGTTTCTTGCCCTATTTTTTTCATCACTTTTTTTGTCCAGTAAAATATTTTAATACCTAAATACCAAAGACTTGGATGCCAAACAATGCCCAAATCCAACATCATAATGTTGAAAATTCCTGCTTATTTGCTATGTAACTTATGTCTCTTCTTTTGAAGTTGAATGTTATTCAGAGTCTTCAGAGCTGTGATTTTGCATACACTTAAAGCTATCACTTAAAACCGTCATGCAAACTGAGTGACTGGAGCTTAACTGAGCCTGAATTCTACCTAAGATCTAAAAGGATAATATACCATCAAGTCATAGAAGAGCTTGATTTTGGATATCTGCCTAAGCAAAGAAAAGACATGCTAGAATAATCAGTCCTTTCACATCATGCACTGAAGTTATCCTTACGGCGGCTTATCTTTATTTAGGAACATGCTGGTTGAGATGCCCTCTCAGAAACAGGAGGTGTAGTTCTAGCTTCTCCTCCTTTTTTTTCATCCTCTTTCCAAGAGTATGTCTTACACACCAAGGTGAATACATAGCCTGCTAAAATGGAGGAATTTCTTTCCTTATAAAAGCAGTCTTCATTCCCTTCATGTATTAAAAACTGAGTTTTTAAAAAATCAAATAATAAAAAAGCTGAGATTTAAAAATAATTCAACCTAATAACCCAAACAATGTGTTTTGAGTACATTTTTAGCAAAACCGTCTTTATAAAATTATAAGATACTTATAGATGTAGATGCCATGGTACATTATTCTATCTAAAATTAAAACTCACTATCTAACCTGAGACTTAGAACCACAGTTGGAAAGCTATAACTTGTGAGAAACTAATATTGCACAGCAAGAAGCAATGCAAGAGCTGGAGACATTCCTCTGAAAAATGGCAACTACAAGATATAGAATGCCCTGTTAGTCGGCTCACTGGCCTGTTGCAAAATGCATGTTTTGTACTGCTTCAGTGTACCCTCCATTATTCTGGGCTCCTTCTGAAAAATCCTTTTAAATCTTTCAACCACAAGGACCGAATGGTTGTTCTCAGAGATACATTTTCAGCTGACCAAGACAAGGAATGGAATTCTTAATGTTTCTATTTGACTTCTGACTCTTCCGGACAATAAGAGAAGGTGAAAATTTGAAGTTGCTATTTATCACTTTGATTATAGTATTATTTCTGTTAAACAGATGGGGAATTGAGTTGCACTGAGGTTTAGTAGTTTATTCAAGGTTACACAAGATTATTTTGAGAGGAATGCTAATAAAAGGTATTACAGTTTTCAAAGCATGTTTTGATTTCTTCTTCAATAACTGCTAAATATATTCAAAGGTTCTTGTAAGCCAGACTTGTTTTCTAAGGGGGTTCAATCACTTCATAATATGTTGTAAACTTAGAAAACAATTTGACAATGGTCTTGGAAGATGGATGATATAGATGGATTACCCATTTCAAGCAACCTACACAGGAGACAGAATAACAGATTGAGTATTCTAGTAAAAAAGTACGAGAAAAACAGGACAACTCTGTGGAACTTTTGAAAGCCTATTTGAGGAAGTATTTTTTCTGCCTGTATACCTTTTTTTGCTGAGGAAACAAGTGGGGAACAAATGTATTTAGACTGAAATCAAAAGTGTTCATCTAAAATAGAAAGAGAAAATAATTAATATACAGTGGAGTGGATTTTTTGCCATTTCTGCTTTTTTTTTTTTTTTTTGTGAGAACATGTAGTGCATTTAATCAGAAAGGAATGTAGGATTATAGAAAAAAGTTCTTGGTACTGTGGAAACTTTCATATCTATAAAGAAAGAAGAGCATGACCACTGAAATGTCTTGATAACTCACGTGAGCATATCAGAAGTATTTAGTAAGAAGTGCATGAGTACTATTTTAGTAAGTTCCTAAAGAAGATCCAAAAAATAACAGAACTAATTTTTATCCAAATACTGAAAGAAATCCATATGCTTTTAAGGCAGCATATGTTGGTGAGTATGGGAAGAATGATCACATAGTATTCTGAATGCTTTGAGTTCAGGTTTTAATAAAGACTAATAGTCTAACAATAAGCCAATATATAGTTAGAGGAATAGTAAATTAAATCATCTTATTTTTCTATGATGCATGTCATGAAACTCTCATTAGCTCTTGTTATGTGTGGTTTTGCAGGGCCTATACTCTGTGGGCTCCAAGGAAATCCTGAGTTCACAAAGAGGAAAGGACTTATTAAAACCTTGAACTGCAGCTTATTTCCTTCTACTTATCTTTCTTTCAGATGCAAAACAGACTAATGAGCTGGCTCAAAGCTGAGGGTAATACTAAGTTCCTGAAAAGCACTCAGCATATTTTGAGATGCATCTGAACTAAATTTTGGGTTGAAAAGAAATCCTGCTTATGGATTTTATCCCAAAATATTACAAGGCCTGTCATCACCTATTCTTCAACAAAGCAAAAAAATATATAATCTGTCATCTATCTTTGAACCTAAGCACACAGCAATTATATAAAGATTGATATGCTGAACTTTTAGCTTTGTCATTTTATAAAGTGGTAAGAGGTACTGGCTCAAAATAATCCATCTGAACTGCAAGGCTTAGCTTTATGTATGTATTATTTTTTTCTTAAGGACATTGGTGTAAACTCTACTCCTAGTTGACTTTGAAGTTCTCACATTAATATAGCCATACCTCAGAGATTACCTTTTTTTTTTTTTTAAAGAGAAAACAAAGACAGAAATGGTCCTGAGATTTCATAAAGAATTTGGTGACAATCTGTATTTGTTTAATCTTGGATACACGAGTTTCACTGATTGTATCACTTAGCTATAATGAAATACTTCAATTTTCATATTGTGCTCAGTCGGATAAAAGAAAGTTCAAGGATGAATATTACATCCATGGAAAATAAACTTTGAATACTTTATCTAGGAGAGGGGTTCCAGTCTATGAAGTTGATAAAGCATCTCCCAGGCTTTCAAAGTTTGCTGTTGTATTTTCTTGTTATAATCCCAAACAGAAATTTATTGCTGATAAAAAAGAATTAATCATGACGTTTCTCAGAAGATATTACAAAAGCAGTAGTGGGAAGCTGAAAAGATGCAATGAAAAATGTACTGTTGCAAAAGAAGGAAAGCAAGAGTTCAGTTACTCTGAAATAGTTACTACAGTATAAAAATATAAATTTTGCATTAATAGAGGAACTTTCAAATATAATTTTCATGAGCATAAGACAACACTATTTTTTTATAAAATAGGCGTTCCATGGAGAAATACTTTCTTCTGTGATAATGTGAAATTATATTCTCTTTCATCTGTCAGCATAGTTTATCTAATACAAATCAGGGTTGTAAAAGAGACCTCATGTCATGATCCTATGGCAGGGCCCTTTATATTCCCACATTTGTTGTTATTTACATCCAGGAAACCAAATATACTGGGAAAATATTTACATATTTGATCATGCTTTAAAGACGTCTGAGGGTTTACCTCTATGGATGTTTTCTCTGCCCTTTCCTTTCCCTGCAGAAATGAGTAGGTGTGAGAAATTATTGCGTTACCGCTCATAGATATTTCAGACATTTTCCAAAGGAAGATTTTGTAGGGTTTTCCATTGTCCACTGATTTTCCATTTATTCTAATCTGGCTGTTAAAGAGCCTAGTGAGATTACACAGCTCTGTCTTATTCATTGGTTCAGTCTGATTATTAGTACTAACTCAATGAAATTTAAGACAATATTCTTAATCCTCATGATTTTGAATTTCCTTCTCATAACAGAAGCTGGGGAAGGGCAATTGGTATCACACAAAAAAACCTTTTAAACTGGAGTTACAATTTCAGTATGTTCTTGTTGTGCTGTCTTTCTGAGTGCTTGATCTATTTGCTCTGTGCCTTGTTTGTTTCTGGATAAGCAGAGAAAATAACCTGTTGTGCATGGCTTTTGTAGGAAATTTAAACATTGATTAGTCACTGCCTTATACAGTTTCGAAATCTATAAGCATAGAATATATTTTGCATTCGTAGAAGATAGTAAAAATTACCCATTCTAGATCACTGTGAAAATTCCCATATTTTCTGTAGATTTTATCCTAGGAATATATTTGATTTCTAGAGTAGATTGCTACTAAATAACGTACACTTTATAAGTGAATTGAGGTATGAAAAGATTAGTCTTTAGGGCTCAGGAACTGAGATCTTGGCACAGAGTAGAGGAAAGAGCCACTTTCTTCTGCCACTGAAAGGGCCACTGAAGGAGATGGTTCATTGAACACTCCCAGTGCTTCTCTGTGGCACAATGGTGGGATCTGGTTCCTCTCAGAATTTGCCTCCAAAAGCCACTGTGTTTAAAATCTGTCAGGTGGTTTTGTTGTTGGCTGTGTTATATTATGGCTTTATCATAAATTACCTTCTGAGTCTGAAGGCATCTACAGTCCTGCAGGGGAGAGGTCTAAACGTAAATTTATGAACCCTTCTAATAAGAAAAAGAATACGATTCAGTACTCTAATTGTTACTGCAGGGTGGAAGTATGGTTTCTGTTTCCAAGACCTATTTTGAAGATTAAGTTGTTGCTTTGTCTGAAATACCCAAGCAGCCTTTAGGCTGATGATAAAACTCTAGACTATGGTGTCCAGGAGTAGCATTGTAAGCACTGACCTGGTGAGTCATACTCTTACATTTTGTCTCAAGCTGTATTGTGCCATACTGCAGCAAAAAGTTCAGCAGGAGTTTGGGAGAATTATTTTTTTTTCTCATTTAGCAGATATTGTAAAATATGGTGGTGAAGGCAGTGCCAGTAGAAGTGGGATGAATGTGTTTGAATCTGCTCAAAATGTGATGGAACCTGAACCATGATTTCAACTTCCAGTATGTTCCCATGCAGGCAGTAATGTGTTCTGTGGAGGGATAATTTTCTTCTGCCTGCACTTTAAGGAAGCAGTTGACTTTCTACCTCTTTATATGAACTATTGTTTGCATATATTGTGGGTATGCTCTAGACAAACCAGGAATGTCTGGCATGCGGCAGAGGACCCACCCAGCTGGGGTTCTTCAATAGGTTCAGCATCAGATAATTGCTAAGCTGCTAAACCATTCCAGACTGCATTGGTGGAAGGAAGAATTTCACAAACTGTCCTATTTGCAGAGCCTATTTTCTGTACTAGCAATGCCTGAGAGTACAATTACAGGAGAATAGCAGAGGTCTTGAGAGTACGGGCACAGGACCACACCAGAGACCCGTGAAGTATGAGAACAAATCATAAACAGTCAGTTACTGGCTCTCAAAGAAATGCAGCCTTGAGAGGTGAGTGGAGCCACTACTAGAGTGTAGTGAAGAGAATAAACAACTATGAATCCTAAACTTCCCATATGTGGTGAAAACACAAAGGAAATTACAATGCTCTAGCACTATCTCCCCAGTTAAGGACACTGTGTCTTGTCAATACTGCTACTTATCTGCAGCAGGTCCTCTCATATATTTAGTAGGAAAATACTGCTTTGACTTTTTTTTCCTTCCTTCTTTTTCCCATTCATCACATTTCTCTAGTACATACCATTATTGATTTGCAAGGTTTTCTGTCATGTAGTTGGGTAAAGTACATTAGAATTTTGAAGAACCATTTGTCTTCCTGTGTAGGTTTTCCAGAAAAAAAGAATAACCCAGAAAAGTAAGTGACCCCATTTACCCAGATGTCAGACCAACACCTTATGGGAAAGGATGAGAACATCCTGTGCTGCGTGTTTGTGGAAGGGGAGATGATTTGGACCAGTTTCAATGGTTACTAAGATGTTCTACAGGTATACTTCTGCAGCAATTAAGGTGATTTCATTTGAGATTGCTGCATCCCTATTCCTCTCCCCTCAATCAACCAGTCTGTGGTGTATCCCCTTCCTGCTCAGTTGGTGAGCCAATACAGGAGCAAGAAGGGTGATGGAGGTCTGCATCTAGAGGGAAAAGACTAGTGATCCTTACTCGAGCTAGCTGCCTCATGGTGACATGCTTGATACTCAAGTGTTTTCTCTTGGCTTTCAGTGATGCCTCATTGTAAATAACTAGCCCCAAGACTCAGCTAAGAAAAAGAAGAACATTATTTTCTGGTCTAGGTTAGGAAAATATAAAATAAAGAAAACCCAGTGTCAAATTTGCTACATTTCAGATAATATTACAATGACTCATAGAACTAAGAAGTAAGGTGAAAAAATTTTCCTCAACTGTCAATCTTACTTATTTGATTCCTTGTGCTGTCAGTTTTCACATTCATGAATATCCTACACTACATCTGATGAAAGCTAGGAGAAATGTTTGATATTGGTTGAGAAAAGGGCCTAGGGTAGGGAGACTACCACAGACGGATTTGCTGGAGTAAGCTATTAACAAATCCTGTTTCTGCAGCGAATTCTGGTCACATTCAGTTTCTGGAGTTCTTCAATCTGGGGAAAATGCAGAATCTTTTAATCCAGAGTAAAGTATGAGATAAGTCGCTTAATGATGCATCACAGCATCTTGCATTGAACAAGAGCATTTACATAGTCAGGAACTGCTTCAGCAACACAGCTTGTACTTCTGAATTCCAAGTAGATGCACATATTTTCTCTGTGGGCAGGTGCACTTCTGTGGACTTTATCAACTGAGAGAGATTAACTGGTATAGCCAAGCTGAAATAATTATATTCTACTACAATTACCTCAATAATATCCCCTTAATAACTGCTCTCTTCTCTATTGGTAATATACACTGAGAGGGACCTGCTTCTACAGTTATATTTCTATTTTGAATGACTATACCAGAGATGAAAAAAAAAAAAAAGAATAAAATGGTATTCAAAAACAACGATGATAGAGCATTTTGTGTGTGTAGCCAACTATTCAGGAATGATGCTGTGAGGAAGATCAAAGTTTTGTCAGAAGAACACACACTGAGTATCATGGCACTTGTGAGCAATGTTCACTTACCATCTGCAAATTGTAGGAATGAGGGAAAGAAGGACTTTCAAGGTCATTTCTGTTTTCCACAAATTTTATTAAGGATTTTTATTTTCATCTTACATCCCAACAAATCAGTGGATTCTCAAAAGTTATTAAACTTTATTTTTTCTCTTTGTCAATTATGTAGTAACAGATAACTTCCCAAATATATTAAAAGTGTAAAATCGTAATGTGCTTCTCTTAACAAAATTAATATATGTGTTAGGTTTCTGTGTAGTATGGCACAGATAAAGTTATAAGCACTGTAACTGATGAATAATTCACTAGTTAACCTCTTATAAGAAAGCAAATATTTCATAATAAGAGAAGATATGTGCAAAAGCAATCATTATATCATTACATGTTTTACATGGCTGAACTATATATTGAAAAGTGTATTTTTAAGTATAATCAAGACCAGAGAAAACTATTCAATGTAGGAAATCAAAATGCTTATACAGAATCAAATGAAACCTGTCAAAATTATGGAACAATGTCAATCTTAGGGTAGAACAATGAATGACACAGCTTTTTAAAGTCCTTTCAGTAATCACATGATTCTATTGAAATAAGCAAATTAATGGAATCCTAACTAATAGATGTTCACTGTGTGGTAGTGATTGGCCAGAAATAAGTAAAAATAACAATTGTATTTTACAAGTAAAACAAAACTTTCAGGAATGGCATCAGGGAAACTGATGTAACATACAAGTTACTGAACAGGTATATTTTTATGATGTCTGCAAGAGGAATTATTTCTGTTCTCTTACTTCCTCATAAAAGTGATGTCTGGTGGGTGTAATGAGACTAATGATAATGTCCCAGAAACTCCTTTTACATAAGGTTCATTCAATGCCTTTCCAGTATTTTGAAGAGGTTCAGTATTGAGTAGGGTAGTGTTAATATCTCCATTATACAGATTAAAACTGCAGAAAATAAAAATTAAATTACTTGTTCTAAATATCTGACACATTATTGTGAATACAGCTATGTCTCCAGGATCAAATCCAGCATGGTATGAAGCAATACCCATTCCTTTACCCATTTGTCTGTACTGTGGGAGATCAATTTCCTAATGGTTGTTCAGAGCACAGATTAGAGTTCTGTAAATCAGCCTGACCATTAAGAGCCTTTGCCACCGTTCACTGACATCTATTAACTTCAGGAGGTTTTAGGTCAAACACTGTTCTGTGTAGAAGGGCTTTTAAATAGCTGCTGCCAAGTTTTGCCTGTCTTTAGCATAACAATTAGTTTTTGCATAAGCTACGGAACTACAAAGACTTCCAGGAACTCCTTGCATGTAGTTTACCAAGCTAGATTATGAAGCCCACAGGTCTCAAGAGAACAAAATATACATTTCCAAATTTACAACTGGTGAGAAGGCAAATATATGTGAATTGCACAATTTCTGGTGCCATCAAGACGTATTATACAATGAAGTCCAGTCAGAATTTGCATTGAAAGAAGTGATAACAAATGCAGTGGTTGTACCTCATTCACTATGGTATAGTTGTCTTGCATCTAATATATAACAGGAGGTGATAAAGAGCTAATGGAAAGTGTGGATGTCACATCTTTTTTCGTCAGTCTATCCTGGGTAAAAAACAGGTAAAATTTTCTGGGTTTTGGTATGTACTGGTCATTACCCTGCCTAATACAAGAAAGATAAGATTTTGACCCTCTTGCTATGTATTCATCCTTACTGCTAGAAGAATTCTGTTTCACATTTGACCTGCTGCTTGTCTATGTTGTCTGTTCTATATACTTTTGCTTTTTGTTTCTGTTCCAGAAACAAGGAGTTTCTTTGCCACAGTGCTGCTCTCTAGCCACTATGCTGCTCAAACAGAAGAGTATGAAATCGCTGGAGGGTAATTCATGTGTATTTTCTCTCATGCACATGTGCGCTTTTGCACTAAGACAACGTGTAGAACAAGGAACTCTGCCATGCTACTTTTATCTAGGAACTTTTTTCCTTGACAAAACAAAGTATCTGCTGAAATATTGCAGATGTGTTCTACAAGAATGATTCCAAAAAGAAAAATATTAAAAAGTATATATGTTATATGTGCATACATATAGATAAACTATGTATATTTTTGGGCAACCTCTTCACCCACTGAGCTGGAGGTGGGATGATGAAAATTAATGCTTTTAATTATCTTCTTTCAAACATGGTTATTTTCTAACATATCACTTTTTTGTTGTTGTTGTTCTTTCTAATAGGTATTATGTTTTCCTCACCAAAGATAAATTTAATAAAAATCCTTTCTTTGTTTGCATAAATAAACCTTTTCCAGTTAGATCTACAAAATACAAACTTCATGGTGTAATAAATATGTTAATTATTCTTCTATGTACCCTTCAGGGGTCAGATCTAGGGAGAGAACCCAATGGGACTGCATGCTGAAAAAGAAAAAAAGCTTTAATTACTGTTCTGCATATCATTTATGGGTCAGTGGTAAAGAAAGGTGCCTAGGGAATCTATTCTGCATATACTAATGTTTATTGGGTGAAATGTTATGGTAGCTTTAAACTAAAGTTTTTCATTTAATCTTTTTAATTAATGAAGTTGTAATACTTGGAACATCTGAGTGTTCTGCAGATCTTAAGGCCATATCTGTTGCCATTTGTGAACAAATTTAAATGAACTCATCTAACCCTATTGTTTATGTTAATAGGCTTATAAATCTTGATTACATCAGGATATCTACTCAGACACTGTAGGCACTTTGCATTCTCTGCGACAGACATTTGGTGCTGCAGTTCCTTTCCTCAATCAGATTAGTAATGCTGTACTTACTAGCCTTTTTTCTATGTTGCCTAGCCCAGCATAGAGCAAATGAATATGACATGATTGCACATTTAAATGATGTTCATTCACTTTCTATATGCTTATGCTGCTAGTATGGTATAGGAATGAATGCTATTAGATTTCACTGTTGTTGTCTTGTGTTGAAGAAAGATAATAGAATTTTACATAGTAACCCTTGCACAAATCTTCCAGATATGTCTAAAGGTATCTTCCAGAAAAAATAAAGATTTATAAAGGGAAAAAAATAAAAAAATGAATAAACCATTTATTTTCTTGATAGCTTGTCTCAGACATAAATTTACATAAAGGTTAGAGGGTTCCCATTAACCCTAGTCTAATCTGTGCAACCTCAGATAGGGAGTTTTGAATACCTGCAGGCTTTACAGTGTTCACAGCAGATTCCTGTGGCTTTACTTTCTTTCAATAGTTAATCACCCTTTTATTTAAATACATATAACTGTGTCGTTACAATTAATAACAGCATGACAAGTTTAACTTCTGAACTTCTACAGTTCCCAAGATTTACAGTTTTGCTGCTACTTCATGAACTTAATCCCTCATAAGCATGATGAGAAAGGGAGATTCTGTAAGAAAACAACAAAAGAAACTAGTTTCTGCAGACATAATTGCTAGTGTGCAGCTTTGCCTTTATTTTATTAAGTAGACTAGTCACAAAGCAGGTAAATGAAGCATGATGTCTTTGTTCATGTTTTAACTTGGCACAATACAAAAAGCAATTACTTCAAGTTTTAGAAACTGAGATTAGCCAGAAAGAAAAATTTGTAATAGAACTGGTTTTAGTAAAGTTTATTGATTCGAAACGGAGTCTGCACCTTTTCTTTTTTCCTCCTATTAAAGATTTTTTATGAGTGCAAGACAATACAGGTAATTGAACTGAATTGTGATACAAAGATTTTTCTATATCCATGTGGGCTGATGAATTCCCTATTAATTGCTAGTCCTGTGTAGAACAGACATAAGTCACACTGTGGGTAAAGATAAATATTATTTAGGCATAATTTCTAGATAGGGTAGTAAATTCCCTATGAACAGTTGTTAGACACAATAAAGAAACAAAATTATAAAGTAAAAATTAACCTTTCAAATAAAGAATATATAATGCATATTTGAAGACAGTTATTTTAAAAGTTGCATCATATGGCTGTCATTTGGTGATTGAAAAGTGTTGAAGTTGAACATTCATTTGTGTAGATTTATATATATATCGGCTAGGGAAACAGAGATCGTGTTGATGGGAGTGTTTAGAAGACTGACAAATCAAGACAGTTTTAAACTTTAAAACCAAACTTTACTAATTTAGTTCAATAACTTTACATATTGGACTAATAGTTCTTTCTTGTTATTAATCATCACTACTACACCTACAAAACTGTTCGTCTTTAATACTTGTATTTTAAAATTAACTGTGTGTATACATTACCACAGAGCTGATGCTGTACAGTGAGCACTGATGACTGCAGTTGTTGGTGCTTCTAAGTCACCGAGGTCAAGGAGATCAGTCATGAGCATCTTTAGAAAACAAGAGGGAACAAAGGCGTCTTCTCTTTTCTTTGATTTTACTAGTCTTTCCCTGATGCTTTTGTGCTACTTACCTTCCTCCAAAAAGTGGGAAGTTTGCTCCCAATGCTCCTTGTCTCATTTCTGTTTTTTTCTACTCATTCTTTTCATGAACTTTGCATGATGCCCTATCTATTTGCTGTCCCTAGTGCTCATCTATTTTAACTTTCTATTTCTTGGATGTCTCTTATGCACAACCACATACATCTTTGCATCTTCTATGGTCACATTGCTCATATACTTATGTAAAACCTCTTATCTTGTGTCTGCCCTTGTATATTTTTTTTGTTGGTTACACTATGTTAATACACTATCTCTAATCAAAGCATCAAGAAGAACAAAGACTTCTTAAGTGGTCTGATGGAGGCTAGTTTTGGAGTGCTGTTCATCAGGCCTGAAGAAACTCTCTCAGGAGGCTGGGTTATGTAGTCATCTGAGCGTTGATGCTACAAAGTTCATGTTTTTGCATTAGAGACAGATGGAAAAGTATTTTATTTCTTTCTGTGCCTGGATCTGATGGATGAAAACTGATCCAGCTAGAATTTGCAAATATATTACAAGAATATTTGAAATCAACTTTTGAGAAATCATTTCTTTTTTAACACTACTGACTTTAAGAAATTATTTCAACTAAAGTGTTGTGTGCAGACTGTAGTGATAGTGAAAATGGCATTTCTTTCTCTAAAAGATATGTTGTTCAGAAATTCTTACATTAAATTTAAATCTTGTTGTTTTGACCAATATCGTCCTCAAAAATTAGACAACTCCATTTTACATAAAGATTGGAAGCAACTCAACACTTACATTTTCTCCAGTTAATTCCAACCGTATCATGCATATGTAGTAACAACTATGTTAGCTTTCTCAACGCGTTCAGAAGTTATTCTGATAGTAGTTGCTGAACACTTTGTAGTCTTGTAAGCCTTAAGATGGAAGAAACTGTCTTTTTCCTATTATGTGGCAATGATGTTTGACAAAGTTAACTAAGCTTGGAGTTCTCCAAACCTCTCTTGCCTGTTTTTCCTACTTTGTGGTAGGATGACGGTATTTAGGGAAAATGAGTGTCCCCTCCAACCATGTTAAAATGAAAATTCATTCTTTGACTTCAGATTGCTCAGAGATGGCTCCAGTTGATTTTGTTTGAATTATTTTATTTTCTAAAGGTGCATCCTTTTATAAAGTTATGTTATGCAAATGTATCTTCTGAGATGAAATGGTACATAAAATATTAGACTCTGTTGTTATTAACAGAAAAAGATTAAGAACATGTTGTGTTTCTGATTAGCTAATTTGGAAGGTCTATTGCATGAAAAGGTGATGATTTTCAACTATAAAATATTTCTTGTAATTTTTATGAAAGGAAAATATCTCAAAAGAATAAATAACTAATGAATATTTGTTATAGCTCCCACTGTACAATATGTGTAGAAGAATTTGATTTTATTAGAATTATTGAAAAGTCAGATACAGATATCAAATTAGAAATTTACACTTGCATTAATATGTAAATAAAGTATCAACATGAATTATTGCCTCCAATACATTGATAATGATCAGTAATTTTTACAGAACTGTAACGGTTTTAACATTTGAACTTTTCT
>JAOXNO010000013.1:142021039-142105639 GCA_028565335.1 Limnodromus scolopaceus
AATTATTGCCTCCAATACATTGATAATGATCAGTAATTTTTACAGAACTGTAACGGTTTTAACATTTGAACTTTTCTACTAATTTTCTTTTTCTTTTATATTTTTACTACTGTGGTTCATCTATGGCAAAACTGCTGCTAGCTGAGTGCATTAAAACTAAATTTCTGATTTTAAATTTTACCTAGACAGAATGATGGACAGTTTAATTTTAATACTTAAATATCTTGATATGTGATAAAATCATATGGATAGTTATCGGATATAAGTTTTCAGGATCTGAAAGTTGATTAACATATTTCAAAATAAATTCACAGTTATGGAACATCTGTGCTAACAAAACCATGATTCTTTAACTCCCTCAGCTCATCATATATCCAGATAATGTACCTGAGTGTCATAGCCAGATATAAAATGCAATGCTTCAGTAAAACATTTCCAATTAACAATGCATTGGAGATTTATTTTTTTTTTCAAAATTATGTTTTTAATTAGCTATAAATCACTGTAATTTTTCCAGTTCCGATTTTTTTTTTAAATCATCAAACCCCCTCTGATCATGTGATTAATGCAGATAAAAACCAAACTGGATAAAGTACGGCACAGTTTTGCTAATGCACCTCTGACTTCTTAAAAATGTTTTAGTATTGTGTAAATTAGGGAAAAACTATATTTATTTCTTCTTTTATGAGGTAATATTCATATAAATTTAAAAAGACTGTATTTTTCATAGTTTTCTCTCAGTTGCCAGCTTCCCTGCACTCTTGTGCAACTGCAGTTTCTGAAAAAAGTCCTGAATTTTTGTCCTCTGAGGTTGACTTAAGTTCATTTCTATAATATCCTGTAGGATTGCTTTTTCCTTTTTTCTTTTAAAAAGTAGTTCATTTTTCATCTTGAACTGTATGACATATTATGAATATATTAAAATAGTGTGTACATATAATGTTGAAAATAACTTTTTCCCAGTCTTACCTAAAATCTTACTAGGCTGAAATATCCAGTCTTGTATGCTGTCTCTCGGAAAGTATTTGAAAAGAAACCTGTGTGCTCTTTCAAACCGAACAAAAACACGCCAATCAAAATCTTCTAGAAAAGGTTCTGCCAACTTTTTTATTCTATCTGCAGAAGGTAATGGATGATGATTAAAAATTACCATTATAAAAGGGCCAGAATTTAGCTGCCTCTTTAAGAAACTAGTATTGATATATCTAAATTTTCCTATTCATTTCTTTCGCAGGGTATCTGTTACCAGTATAATCTTCAATAAGCATTTAACTGATGCTGTCTGAAAAGCCAGCAGATGGGCATAGAAAAATATCAGCATAGGCTTTTTTGGCGGCCTTCAAACATAATCTAGACTTTAAAACTGCCAAGTATAGTATTGTGGCATATGTCATTTGTAAATGACCGTGGATACATTGACTGAGATGTTTGGAAAATGGTGATTTTTCAGGCAATTATAACAGAATTGACCTTTCTTTTCACTACTTCTGTGATTCATCATTCCTATTCAAACTGGCCCTAAAATTTGGATATCGTGGATATGCTCTAGGGTGGATGACTCCACCAGATAGGACCCCATTGTACTTTGTAGTCCATAAATTTATGAAAAATAAAAACCTATGAATAAAAGAGATTATCATTTACACTTAAAAATATAGCATGCAAATAAGGTAAATAGTTCTGAGGGAAGAATGAATAAATTGGTCACAAAATAGTACACATAGAACAAGCAGATAATCACTAATTGTTTGGGCTTCCAGTGTTTGTGCCTGGATGAGTGCAGGGCAGAGATGTCAGTTTACTGGAAGCTTTGAACCTGGAACCCAACATGGCCCAAATCAGTGCTTATTCGGTATGAATCTAATTCATTAGCTAAATATCTTGGTAGGAATTATCTTGGATGCGCATTAATATTACATCAGGACTGAGGTCTGAGAGGTTCAACATTGGCATTGAATTGCTTTGTACTTTTGCCTCCATCACTTCGTGCTTTCACTTGTAAAAAGTGAACTGACATCAATCTACACCCATCAGCATAAGCATACCTTTTAATCTTCTATCAAATAGTTGTTTTCTGAGTTATTAGAAGGGAAATTGTAAGTAGTAAGTAAAAGAATAAGAGAAGTCATAATATTTTTTGCTAAAGTATTGACTACAGTGGTGGAAAGTAACTGCAGTTTTCTTGGTTATTAATGAATATGGATGTGGGTGGCTGACACATCTTGTTCATCATGCGGGACTGTCAGGTCCTGTAAAATAACCCTCAGCTTTCATGTCAGATATTCATTTCCAGTCTTTAGTACTCCAGAATAAACCTAAGACACAGACACCAGAGAGGAAAATCCTGAAATGTATTAATTAAAAAAAAATAAAAACAAAAAGAAAGAAATTGTCCTTTACTTTACTCTTTGCTTTTGTTTCTTAAGTTGGTATCGATGTTGTGGCCATGGATTATTTTGGTTTGCGAAAAGTGGAATTCACTTATTATGCACTTCGTATCTTATAATGGAATTAATCATACCTGCCCACAATGCTCATCTTTCTTATGCTGTTGGCATTTACAACTGAATCTGTTTGTCTGTGCTTTCATAGTTAATACAGATATAGTCAAAAGTGTAATTCATCTCACTAAATGTAGGTATTATAGAGCATGTGGCACAAATAGAGCAATGAATTGCATCATAACCTCTACTGACTTGTTTGCAATAAGAGATAAAGTAAGCTAAGGTGTCTTGCTAGATGACTATTCAGATGACATTTTTTCATAGGAATCTTTTCGGTTACCTTCACAGGGCACTGGATCATGTTGCATTTGTGGAAGACCAGTCTGGTCTTGAACAAGTCGAAGGCAGAACTTCTCTTGAGCACTTTCCTTTCATGCACTTGCATGAAGTCAATGAAACGTTTGTTAGGGCTAACTTTTACAGGTAGAACTCTGAAGATTTTTTCCCCCTCACATATTTTACTATGAGTGTTATGCAAATTATTATCTAGCATATCTTTTTGTTATGTGTTCAGACCTCATTTTCATCCAGTAAGGTTTACCTCCTCTCAAAAATTGGAAATGTTTATTCCCTTCTATTTCCTGTATTCACTTTTAATGTAACTCCTACCACATAAGCATTAGCACAAGTAATAGCTAGTATTCATTTACAGAGAACATTGTTTCAGGAGAGCAATGCAGTCTCCAAGTAGCTACTGAGCTAAGGACTGTGGGGTTTAATTTTCTCATTTTTGTGATAAGGTGAAAGCTACAGAAATTTCAGTCCTCAGCTGGATATGGGCCTGCCCTCTGGTCACACTTGGCTTTAAGTTCATCTGCTTTATGAAGCAGCCTTGTTCTTGCTGCTCTTTAATGGTTGGTTTAAAATATATTGAGGAAGAAATTATCTCATATTCCAGGTATTTAATTTCCAGTATTTTCATTTCACCTATGGAAACATCAATTTTGCTACCCTATTATTATCCAGAAAAAAATTAATATCACTAAAGAAAAATTCTTCATTTCTTTCTCTGCCTTTCATGCACAACAAAGAGATCTTTTTGGGTAAGAAATGGCTTGAGGCTTTGTGGCAAGAGCATCCACCATCCTCCCTTCCCTCATGAGTCTAATGGTGCGGTACAGGGGCATGGTGGCTCCTTCGGTGAGAAGCTTGTGCACTGCTGGTCATGTACACAAAACAACTCCCAGCCACACACCCCAGATACCTGAGTCCCAGAAACCACCTCAGCCAAAAAGCCTTTTTTTGGACAACCTTTGACCAATGCAAGCTGAGTGACTACAACCAATAGATGACCACAGTTCAGATCTGACCACGCCATAAAATGGGGTCCCTGCCAGAGGACGCCCTCTGAGTGGCTCTCCTCAGAGCAGTGGGTCTGTGATTGGAAGCCCTCCCTTTGGGTCAAGACATAAGCCTCAAAGTAACTTCCTTGAGGACTGAGCGTCCTTGCCTTTTAAGTGAGTGGTTTGCACATTTTGAACCATCATTTGAAGCTTAGAGTTAATACACACAGGGTAGCAATAGTTCCAAAGTGACATCCTGAACCTGTAAAAATTCACGTCTGTCAAAGTGTTTGTAGTGTAAGATACCTGTTAATTTTTATCGTTCCCCTTTTTTTTCATGACACCACTAAAACCTGAGGTTTCTTGAACATCTTTTGTTGGTCTTACGCTTCCACAACAGGCTTGATCTCTGAGCCTTGGTCATATGGGGTCAAAACCTGTGCATACTGCGTCTTTACTTCTCTTAGAATTAAAATAAATTTATGCATACATAGAGCACCTGACATTTTCTTCTTCTCCTGAAAGTTATTTAATAGCATAAAGCTTCTTTTCTCCTCTCTTCCTATTTCTCAAGTCCTATGACAGATTCATAAAGTTAACAGGATCTAGTATAAGATGCTGTCTCTACGTATAAGATATATATTTTATGTTGGTTGTGATAACAGAAACTCTTTCTAGAACTGCAGTATTCAGTGCCCTTAGGTGACCAATTCAGACAATTCTATCCATATTTTTCTTAAGAATCTTTTAACTAAGCTAGTCAAAGGAGAGTCATGATTGTTTTCTAAGTTTGATCTAAGTTACTTATTTTCTGCCTGTACAAATCATTCAGCATGAGATGTAGGATGCAAAATGCCATAATTTAATAACATGAAATCCTCTTACTTCCAAATTTTCCATCTGCACTGTCTCCTCCTCTGACAAAACACCCCTCAAGCCATATTTGAAGTTTAAAACTCTCACCTTCTTTGGTTTTAATTTTAGAATGCCTCCTGGTTGGAAAGTGAATTTAAACCAGTATTTAAAAAAAATTTAAAAGGAAGTGTTTAAAATTTTATATATGTCTACAGGGCATTCTGCCTGCAATACTGAAACTATGTGAGTATGGAGCATGTTTATAAGTTTATGAGATAAAGCAGCTTTTCAGTTACATGATAAATGATTTACCAGAAGATTGGCAAGTTATCTGCATACTTTAGAAAATGTCTACACTGAAGCCCTGTGGTCATCCAAAAGTGAGTCATCTGACTTCTTTGATAGTTTCCTTATCTTCCCGAATGAACCTACCTCAGTTTGCAGACTCTTCACTCTTCATCCTCATCTGTCCTTGGAATACTCATGAGGTTTTATCTAAGCACCAATTAAGCCTCAAGGAAGATATGACATGTAATGTACCAGTTATATCACCATTTAATTCTTCTAGGGCATAGGACTCATGTTTTTTCACCTCAGAGCTAGTAACTAGTGATAGTGGCCAGCAGCATTCTTGATTTTGATTTCCTTAATTAAAAATTTAAAAAACACATATGCATTTCTAAATAGCCATAATCCTCCATGTCTTAGTTTTAGTTTACTGCAAGCTCTGTTAAGCAAGCATTTTTCTTGACTTGCCAGAAAAGAAAGAGTTTATATTCCTTTAACTTCGACTCAGACAATGGAGTGACTTATACCAGATCCTATTGTGTTTGTTTTCTTTTCAGCTGTATGTCTGGATTCCTCCCTCTCACAGGGAAGCTGTGCTTATGGCTGTGCTTAAAATACAGGATAAACTTTTACATTTTGTTTAAATTCTTAAATCTATCTAGCCAAACAAACAGGATACTGTGTTTGGCCTGACAGGTAGCTCTATAACAGTACTGAAGCAATGCAGTTGTAGGAGGTAATATCTATGCACAAGACACTGCTAAGTAGCTACACAGAGTTACTATAAGGCAGCTCTAGAAATGTGTTGATGTAATGTAGTATTTTTGTATTAAAGCTACCAATACTCCCATAGATATTTTGGTCATGCCATTCTGTCAATTTTCTAAAGTCAACAAATGGATCTCTCAGGCTTCACTTTCACAAATAATTACTGGAGGGAAGAGGGTGGGACTTTTGGGGTTTTTTTGTTTATTTTATTTTTCTTTATACTGACTTAGTTATTCTGCCTCTTAGCCCCTGGACAGACAAAAAGCAAGGCTTACCCCATTTCAGTTTGCTGAGCTATGGATTCTACACATTGATATAGTTTTCTGGGGAGGTCATAAAATCATAAAATGTTTGCATTGGAAAGGACCTTAAAGGTCTAACCCCCCTGCCACGGGCAGGGACACCTCCCTCTAGCCCAGGTTGCTCAAAGCCCCATCCAACCTGGCCTTGAACACCTCCAGGGATGGGCCATCCACAGCTTCTCTGTGCAACATGTGCCAGTGTCTTACCACCCTCACTGTAAAGAATTTCTTCCGAATATCTAATCTAAATCTACCCTCTTTCAGTTTGAAACAGTTGCTCTTTGTCTTGTCACTACACTCCTTGATAAAGAGTCCCAACCCATTCAGTGGACCCCAGTAGGCCCCCTTGAAGTACTGGAAGGCTGCTATAAGGTCTCCCCAGAGCCTTCTCTTCTCCAGGCTGAACAACTCCAACTCTCTCAGCTTGTCCTCACAGAAGAGGTACTCCAGCCCTATGGTGATCTTTGTGTCCCTCCTCTAGACTCAATCTCAGAGTTCCATGTCCTTCTTATGCTGGAGGCCCCAGAGCTGGATGCAGTGCTTCAGGTGCGTTCTTCGCGAGTGGAGCAGAGAGGGAGAATGACCTGCCTCAGCCTGTTGGCCACGCTTCTTTTGATGCAGACCAGGATGTGGTTGGCTTTCTGGGCTGTGAGTGTACATTACCAGGTCATGTCAAGCTTCTCATTCACCAACACACCCAAGTCCTCCTTAGTGCTGCTCTCAATCCATTCTCCGCCCAGCCTGTATTTCGCTTGGGATTGCCATGACCCAGGTGCAGTACCTTGCACTTGGCCATGTTGAACTTCATGAGGTTTGCATGGGCTCATCTCTCAAGCCTGTCCAGATCCCTCTGGACGGCGTCTTTTCCCTCCAGGGTGTTAGCTGCGTCACACAGCTTGAAGCAACTGAAAAATTTGCTGAGGGTGCACTCAGTCCCACTGTCCATGTCGCACACAAAGATGTTGAACTGACTTGCCTGTAGTTCCCTTTGTCTTCCTTTTTTCCCTTTTTAAAAATGGGGGCTATGTTTCTCCTTTTCAGTCAGTGGGAACTTCACCGGGCTGCCATGACTTCAAAATATGATAGATAGTGGCTTAGGAACATAATCCACAAGTTTCCTAAGGACGCAGAGATGCATCTCATCAGGTCCCATGGATCTGTGCACCTTCATGTTCCTTAGATGGTCTTGAACCTGATCTTCTCCTACAGTGGGTGACAATAAGATAGATCACAAACATTCACTGATTTTAAAAAGGTTGGTTTGTTTCCCTCTTCAGCTTCCTAATCCACTAATGATAAAAATGTCAAAATACATTTTAATTAGTTGTTACACAGCCTTTTTCATGTTTACCTGAAATCTTCTCTTCTCAGTTATGTTGAACATCTATCCAATTCTTTCCAGGAGAACAGTGCTGTGATATTTTCTCACTGTTTGACCAGATAGCTCAGTGTCATTATTGGCTTCATAATTCATTGCTCCCATGAGTGAGAACATTGTAGATTGGTAAAATACATGGTTTCAAGATCTAACATGCACTCAAAAAATCAAATTATTGCAATCTAATCTTCAGTTTGTTCAGATAGCTGAGCATATATGTTGTTACAGCTATAAAAATCTCTAAATTTCCATTGTGAGAAAAGTGCCAAGAAAAACGATACTTGCAAATGCATGAAAGGAAATTCAAGCAGGATAGTTAATAGTAAAAGAAGAGAGTGAGGGAATGAATTCAGAACAATTTGAAAGGAAACTGGTCATCTCAGCATGATATTTTTTCTATCAGTATTTATCATATTCTGCTGCAGTAATGAGGCACTTTCTGTTGGATTTGAAATAATGTTAGAGAGAATTAAGCCATGAAATATGAATTTTCATCTACCTTTGTTGTGATGTGTTCAAAAATCACATTGATGTAGTTGGTATATACCATGACCATAAGGTACTTTGGGGGATTTTGTGCTACTAAAACATTGCATATGATATATATGGCTAATATCTTATCATAGTTCACAGTATAGTGAAGAAGTCCATGATTCTAATATACAGTTGCTAAGATACAAAGGAACTCAGCAACTATCAGTTTTCTGAAGAGTAATTATAGGACTCTAGTAAGTCATGGAATATATTGCTTTTAAGGAAGAATGAAAGTTATATTCTGATATTAAGTTCAGATTCTGACACGTCTCTCAAAAATACAGATAGAATAAGTAATTTTATACAGTGTAGCAGAAAACTTCAGAATGTTTGTAATTGATATGCATGTTACAGTCTTTTTGGAAAGCTAGGAGACCATGAACTTGGTGAAAGTAATTGTAATATATAATTTTCTCTTTTGGTGTAAAAGACATTTAAAAGTAAACTCATACTTAAAAAGAAAAATAATAATCAGGGATTGCCAAAGTTAAAATCAGTCATCTTCAGTCTATTCTTTTTGAATGTATATGACAGTTCTATTTTTTTTAACTCTAATCACAGAAACCAGAATCACAGAATGATATGGGGTTGGAAGGGACTTCTGGAGAACCTCTGGAGATCATCTAGTTCAACCCCCCTGCCAAAGCAGATCCTAGAGCAGGTTGCAAATGAACATGGCCAGGCGGGTTTTGAATGTCTCCAGAGAAGGAGACTCCACCACCTCCCTGGGAAGCCTGTTCCAGGGCTCTGTCACCCTCCAAGTAAAGAAGTTCCTCCTCATGTTTAGATGCAACTTCCTATGTTCAAGTTCGTGCCCATGACCTTTTGTCCTGTCACTGGGCACCACTTAAAAAAGACTGGTCGCATCCTCATGACACCCACCCTTTAAGTATTTAGAGGTGCTGATCAGATCCCCCCTCAGCATTCTCTTCTCAAGACTAAAAAGACCCAAGTCCCTTAGCCTTTCCTCATAAGACAGATGTTCTAGGCCCCTAATCATCTTTGTAGCCCTTTGCTATACCCTCTCCAGCAGTTGCCTGTCCTTCTTGAACTGGGGGGCCCAGAACTGGACACGGTATTCCAGATAGGGCCTCACCAGGGCAGAGCAGAGGGGCAGGATAACCTCCCTCAACTTGATGGCCACACCCTTCCTGATGCACCCCAGAGTACCATTGGCCTTCTTGGCCACAAGGGCACATTGCTGCCTCATGGTCATCCTGTTATCCACCAGGACTCCACAGATCTGCTCTCCAGCAGGTCCCTAGGAGTGTGACCAGTAGGTCGAAGGAGGTCATTCTTCCCCTCTACTCTCCACTGGTGAGGCCACAACTGGAATACTGCGTCCAGTTCTGGGATCCCCAGTTCAAGAGAGACAGGGAACTATTGGAAAAAGTCCAGCGTAGGGCAACAAAGACAATTAAGGGATTAGAGCATCTGCCTTATGAAGAAAGGCTGAGAGAGCTGGGGATATTTAGCCTGGAGAAGAGAAGGCTGAGGGGAGACCTTATCAATGCTTATAAGTATCTAAAGGACGGTTTGAGGGAGGATGGAGCCAGACTCTTTTCAGTGGTTCCCAGTGACAGGATGAGGGGCAACGGGCACAAGCTGGAACATAGGAAGTTCCACTCAAATATGAGGAAAAACTTCTTCACAGTGAGGGTGACAGAGCCCTGGAACAGGCTGCCCAGGGAGGTTGTGGAGTCCCCTTCTCTGGAGATTTTCAAGACCCACCGGGATGTAGTCCTGAGTAATGTGCTCTGGGCAATCCTGCTTCAGCAGGGGAGTTGGACTAGATGATCTCTAGAGGTCCCTTCCAACTCTGACAATTCCTTGATTTCGTGATTCGCCCAGGCTTATTTTAATCCAACTTTAATTAAATACTTCTTTTTCAGGTGCTAATTTTCGGTAAGCACTAAAAAGACTAGAAATTGTTCCCATTTGATGTGAAGAAAATGTGTAGCACAATGTAATTTGCATCCTTTTTGTGTTTTTTTATTTTTTTTCTCATCAGTCTCTGTTTTCCTTCATAGTGACATAACACTTGATATACAACTTGGAAGAGGTTTTGTGCTGGAAAGGTAGATATTTCCTTCTTATGGCAAACATGAAGGAAGAAAATGGTAGAAAATGCTTTATTTGCTTCTGTTTAGGTCATTCCCAATGAAAGAAGCCGCCTTCGGAGAATAAGATTACTAATTTGTGAAACGGATTTATAGCAGATACTGATTTTTAGAATAAGCAACATTTTTAGTGGAGTTTTTAAGTCCTCTAAAGTAAAGGTTTTGTGCCTGAAAGATGATTTCATGGAGATAGCTCTCTAATTTATTTGTAAATTCCATCTTTTTAAAGCATGGCTCTTACATCAGAATTGGCTTTTGTTCATGGAGATTTTTGCATTCTTGGCAGTTAAATAGCTGTTTTTAAATGAACTCATGAAGTATTACAAAATCTGGAACAGCTGTTGAATTAACTAAAATTCCATTAATTGCATTCATACTGGTTGAAGTATGCTTATTCTTACTTTGAAAGTAATTTTCAGAAATAAATATAAGTTATTTCAGAGTTACAGATGTGCAAAGATTGGTAAACATAGGTTCTTAAATCCATAATTCTCTCAGAGAATACATTACGGATTTTCAAAAGAAATCCTTTTGTGAGGTTACGTAGCTTTGATGGATGCCAGAAAAAGAGGCAAAATAGATTTCTGGTTTGTTCACATTACAAGTTTGCAGAACTGATGCTCTCCATTGGCCTGTCAAATTTATTTATATTTGACAGTCCTAATCCCAGACAAGCAGCTTTAGTTTGCTGGTAATATTATTGTTACAAGAATATCTGACAGTTCAAAAGACATGTATGTGAATAATAAGTTACTGTTTATATTATGTGTTTAAGTATTCAGCATAACTTTTAAGATATAAGCCTATTTTTTACAATGGGACACTTCAGGTGAAACTGCTTAGGAATAGCATATACTTTGACAAGTCTTACCAGTAAGTAAACCTTGTAACTGTGTGCTATTCATTCTTGGCAACTGGAATTATTAAGGAACAAATAATTCCTTTTACCTAGACTGCTTTTACTATCTCTTCATGGAGAGCTAAAGCAGAAAAAGATTGTGTTACCCTAAACAAAGTGACATCTGGTCAAACAGATACATTTGTTTTATACACGGTAAGAGAAAATGTATGACAGTGCAAAGCTGAATAAAGGTTTTATCAGCATAAGCACAGGATAGCTACATCAGTCAGCAGTGACAAACCCTTTAGTCAGCCTTGTAGGTCATCCCATGTACACATCAATAAAACTTAGAGAATAAACCTTGCCCAGGCAGTTGTTAAGTACTGCGTGCATTGCATTTTGTCTCAGAGGCTTGGGATAGTCTGACAGCTCCAGAAAAGCTGAATGGGTAGTTGGAACACGGGTGAGTGAAAAATGCCAGAAAAATTTTGGAATGATAGAATAGATTTTAATTAGCAGTATTCTAAATTATTAGAAATGTATTATATTTTTGCCTCTGCCAGTAATCAAAATAATCTTTTCCAGACACTTGTGTAATTTTACTGCCATTAAAAGAAACCTTAATGTCATCTTTCTTCTATGACAGAAATTTAACCATGAATTTTGATAAACTATGTTTTTAGAAACTTCTACTGACTAAGCACTGAGGATAAGCTCTGGCATAAATGACATTACTTTGAAGAGATGCAGGTTTACTTTTCCTCTGACAGCAGATGGTCTAACTTTATATTCTCCTCCTATCTTTCTTATCAATATAGGTATCAGACAGATTAATACTCCCAAGTATGAAACTTATCTATAACTTTTTAATATTGTCATAAAAATTTTGAACCAGAAGTGTACAAAGGGTGAAATTCAATATTAGTGTTCGTGTCACAGTTTTTTTTAATCTATGGCTTGATGCTTGAAGTAATTAGACTTTATTAACTTAAAGCAAAAATACTTCTGTGCAATTCTTTTTGAAGGATTGTTTTAGAAATATTTATTTAGTATTTCAATCCATATTTTAATATTTTTCTCTGGCTCCTAAGATGCCTTTCATGAATCCAGTCGTACTTTAAGTCCTGCATATATTTACTTCTCTGATACTGTTTATATTTTGCTTTTGGTTTTCATACATTAACACTGTGTTTCTAAATAAGGGTTATGCAGAAACCTAGCAATATGTGTATTTTGAAATATTATTAATGTCTCTCATAGAAAATCAAGTTTTGCTAGTTTCACACAATTGATAATTTGAAGATAGGCTTTACATTTTGAAACTGGATGATTTTTTAGAGAAATTTTAAAATCATCTCTTCAACCAATGTAACTGCCACATCAAATGAATGTGCCTTCTAGAAACAAGAATTAATAAATAAATAAATAAAAAAGTATTTCTTTGAGGTTAGAGAAGTCAAAAGTGCTATCAGCTGCATAAGCAAATGACCAACCAAAAGTAGCTACAGAGCAGCTAGCGTGAACTGCCAAAGGAGCTTTCCAACCAGTTAAATAGTACTACTAGGAAAGAAACCCTTTCTGGCTGAGCAGCTGTATCCTGTGATTCAAAGGAACGTGGTAAAAAATGCTTCAGTCCGATAAGAAGGACACTCTCTTTTCAAGATTCTTCTCCTAATTAAGAAAAAAGAAAAAGAAAAAGAAGAGCACTCTGAAAATATTATTGTTCAGGAAACTAGTGGTGCATCCGTTTTCAAGTGCTTATGGAAGTCTTTCTGTAGTGGTACAGAATGAATGCACCTTTCTCAGGTGACATGATGTAATACAATACAAAGAAGCTGAGAGTGAAACAACATCCCATTGCTACATGGAATAGATTCTATAAAAAGACATTTCAAAGCTATTATTTTTTAGTTTGTAAACTGTCACTTTACTTCTTGATTTTGGGGTGATAAAAGTGGATAAAACCCTCCTTTCCAAACCTTTTAAACCAAGGTGTTTTCATACCTTGACATAAGCTATTGAACTGCTCAAGGGTCACGAAACAGAGTGACATGACTGATAACACTCAAGAAAACTTGTTGTAGTTCAAAAACTCACACTAAATAAAAGAGAACAAAAATTTTCTCTTCTCAAAACTTATATTAAGGTACTGTTTGTAGTACAGTTTAAGTATTCCTTAAGACTGCATATGATAGTCATCACATAAATTGCCATATATAAACTTTCCTCATTAAGATTCACTAACTGAATCATAATTTAATTAATTTAGATTAAGACATCAAGCTAAAAAATCAAACAACCTTTTCTATGCTGAGTTAGCAGCTGTGGTGAGTTGAACTTGGCTGGCTGCCAGGTGACCACCAAGTTGCTCTCTCGGTCTTCCTCTTCAACAGAACAGAGGGAGAAAATAAGATGAAAAGCTTATGGGTTGAGATAAGGACAGGAATATCACTCACCAATTACTGTCACAGGCAAAACATAAGTAAAATGAGTGAAAAAAAAATAGTAGAATTATAGCCACAAACATCTGGAGAGCAGATTTTGGCTTATTTAGGTATCTGCTTGTTAAGAACTCATGAGAGACAGGCCTGAAGAGAAAAAGCGTCCTGAAGAGCTGGTTGATCTTCAAAGACAACATCCTCAAAACACATAATGATTCATGCTGATATCCAGAAAGTTCATCAGACAATGCAAAAGACCAGCACAGGTGAACAGGGGGTCCCCAACTAAGCTCCAATGCAGCAGGAAGTGCAAGGGTGGTAGAGGTAAGGACAGGCCCCCTGGGAGGACCACAGATACATTGCTCATTTGTGCTGTGTTGGCACAACAGAAGTTAAAAGTTGAGCATAAGGTGGCACTTTCAACAGATGTTAAGTCAGGGCTTCTGGAAGTACGTTGGCAAAGGGACATCTAGGGCTGAGAAAGGAGGCTGAAGGAGATCTTGCTGTCTTCAGTTACTGGATGGGAGACTGTAGTGAAGACAAAGCTAGACTGTTCCCAAAGGTGCAGTCATATGACAAGAGGCAATGGGCTCAAGCAGCACTAGGAGAAATTTTGATATGAAAAAAACTTTTTTACCATGAGGGCGATCAAACACTGGAATGAGTTGTATGGAGAGGCTATGAAATCTCTACCCTTGGAGATAGTCTAAAGCTGAATAAAATCATCTAAGTGGACTAAGGCAGGAATTAGACTTGACCTCTGGAGGTCCCTTCCAATCTATTTTTTAAAATTAAATTATACAATTCAATTTTAATTTTACAGCACTATGATGTTGTCACAAGTGTCTGAAAATACCCCTCCCATTCTAGACACTCTTGTATTGGTCTTAGTAAGTCTCAAAATTCAATAATAATTTGAGGGAAGAACATAATGTAGCAGATTATCCCTTGATATTACTAATATTAACAACATAGCTACAGGGGAAGAGAATCGATTTATCTCAGTCCACTATCTTATTTGCTGACTAAAATTTGCTATGCTTTCTTTTCCTTCTGAAAGTGAGCTGTTTCAAAAGACAAATTAACTGGTAGTCAATCAGCAGATTTAAATACTCTTCAAAATTTAATTGATGCAAAAGTTAATTGTGAATTTTTTCTTAAATTACCCAGAATGGATGAAAAACTTTGGAACAGGCTATAGGGTTTTAAAGCTGTTGCTTTGCTTTAATAAGTTTTGAAGCTTCTGAAATTGTTGAGGAAAAATAAGAATAAATTTTAACACAAAATAAGATACTGATAGTACTAATTTTTCAGAACACAAATTTTCTAGTTAAATCACACACAGAAATAAAAAATCTTTAATTCAGTAAAAGACATTTTCTTTTCTTTTGAGCAGTTGGAATTTACCTCAGAAAAACAAGGAATCCTTGGTTTTATTTAAATAAGGCCATTTTCCATCAGGTCAAGATCTAAACAGGAGATCTTTTTATAAAAAAATAGATCAACAGATGTTGTAATCCAATGCAAAATACCAGGTCTTTAAGAGGAGCAATAAGGGGCATATTTTATATACTTAATGAAAATTTGCATTTTAGCCACACGTGTGATATTGCTGGTTCATATGCCAGCATGAGCTGTTTATGCATGTATCACATAAAATTAGTTAGATGCTTTTAATTTTTTTTAGAATGGGCCTGTTAATATTAATGAAGATCACATATGAAATTGAGATGAAGTTAAGAGTTTTATCTGTGTTTTCATCTAGGTTTATATTGCAGAGCTATTGTCTCTTCTAAAGAGGTCTCTTCTAAAGAGCTATTGTCTCTTCTAAAACTCTTCTAAAGAGTTTGATCTAAAACCAAGATCAAACTAATCAGGAGTTAGACACACTACATTCCTTACATCCATGATAAAAGTTGTTATCCTTTGCAGCTGTGATCTGCTTAAAATGAAGTCTGGGATTATTTCAGGCTGCAATATCTAACTGATTTCTTGCTGCTGGCATGTGGTGAGTGGACTTAACAGTTATTCTGTCAGGGTTTAAAGGCAAGCAAGGATAAATACTAGTTATCCTAGTCTAATTTACTAGTCTGCAGGTGTGAATAGTACATAGTTCCACCTAGCATTTATCCAAGGTACACTTAATGATAGGCAGGTTTCTGAAAAGTGAGAAAACCTCCACTAAATATTCTACTAAAGTAATTCAAATATATAAGCTACAAAAAGTTTCTTATTGGCACACCCACTTTGGAAGTCAGGCACTGTAAAGAAAATCATCCTTACTTCCAAAATGAATTATTGCATGATTAATGTTAATTATATATTTTATAACCTCTAATAATAGCTTTTAAATGCAATTTGCAGGAAGAATATTAATCCTTAAAAACTGAACATTATACAGCTGAAGCCCCCATAGGTAGGTGCCCTATAGGACAATCCATTACTGATTGTGGTTTTGACACTCTTCTACAATTATTTCCCCAACTGGATTTCTATCTGTCCTGTAATTCATTTTTTTTTATTTCTGAAACCTTGGATATTTTTTTTTTAATTTGTGGTTCACAATTTGATTAAGGTTAAGGCTGCTTTAAACTGTGCATGGTCAAGGAGAAAACTGTCCCTGTCTAATTATACAATTCTGAGCTTTTATTCCTCAGTAAAGTGCAGTCACTTAAAGCGAAAAGAATTCTAGTCACAAAGATGGCAAGATGCACATATCTCTGTTTCTGCTTATATTGAAAACATGTTCCTAAACACTAAGCTAAACTTGTTATTTTCTGCCTTATTTGCAGAATTTCTGCCCAAGCTCTTCCTTAACCTGATCACTAGAACTTTTTAAATATTTATTTTATTTTATCTTATTTCAATGTCTCGACACAGTCAGGAACAATTCCTGCTGGCATTGCTACTACCTTTTTATGCAGTAATTTTGCCACTGTGTCAGCTCTTGCATCTCAGTTTTCCTTTTTATTTCATCTTGACAAGTCATTTTTCATTTCCTGTTGCCAGAAGACCAGCCTTGAGTCACTTGAGAGGATCCCTATACCTGGAGGTACATAAGCCCTGCACTGCGATCCTCTGGAGAACCTTGTCAAGACTGTGCTTGGTCATTCTGATTGATGACTACAGATATAACTGTCATCATACAACTGCTGTTTGCACTTAAGAAACCAAATGACCTTCATTCTGAACTGTAATTAGGTATTATAACACATAATGTTTAAGTCATTTGTCTTTTATGGTTACTGATTAGATGAAACTCTAGCATAATTCTTACAGTTTAGTTTATTCCTCACTTTTCTTCACACAGTAACTTGAAAGAAGAATTCAGACAGTTGGAAGTGTTCTATCCATAAGGGTTTTTTTGTTTGTCTGTTTTAATTTCAGTCCTGATTTACTTAGGCTTTGTATAGTAAAATTTGAGGACAATTGAGTATTATTTTTATTTTGAAACTCCTAACATGACTTTCTGTTTTCAGGGTTTTTTTAGAGTGATATTTCTAAATAGCAAGCTGCCATGCTCACTTGAGGAGAACTTTGACACAAGGAAGGCAACACAGATTTCTCTGAAATGGTGTTTAAGCACTTTTCTCTGTGGCTATAGTGCTGTCTGCCACAATTCTTGTGTTTCACATTCGTAGAGCTGGTTTGGGTTAAGAAAATATTAATTGCTTCAATCTAATGGTCACTGTCATGCGTTCTTCTCAAGGAAGAAAGATCAAACAAGCTCCAGTAATTCAACTGAAGCTATACTGAAGTGAGATACATAGCAAGTTTACAAATACTAGCTTTTAATAATTCTAGACAAAATATTTTTTTCCTCATTTCCTAACTGGTTTGGGAAATCCTGGTGCAATGTACTTTATCTCTTAAATACATGAACATACCTTTCCGGTTTCATAATGAAATCAGACAATATAGCAAACAATAAGGGTTTTAGTAATCTTTGCAGATAAGGAATTTTAAAGATAGACCACAGAAGTAAAATCAAAGGAACATACCAAGATTCTCAATTGTAATTTTAAAATCTACAAAATAATTTTAATATCTGAAATGAAAACTAAGTTAGTAAATACATAGGCCTTATTCCTATTGCCAAGTGTAAGCAATTCAATGGCAACCTTGAGACTCAGCTTCTGGAGCATTGGATGAAAACTTCTTATGAAATCTCTCACTTCATTTAAAAAGAGTCACTGACCTTGAGCTTGCAAAACTGCCATGTGTTGTTAAGTGGACATTAAATTAAGGATAAAAGAGGGAAAGGGAACTGTCACATTGGACAAAAGAACTGACATGATCTCCCAACCCACAAAATAAACAAATGCTGAATGAATTAACTATCTTTTATTTCAGAACAAAAAGATGAATATTAATATTACAGAATGTCTAGATGAAGAGAAAAACAAGATCAAGAAACTGCATTATACGGTGGACCTTTTCTAGCATGAATAATAAGTTTGTGTTACTTTTCTATAAATGGATCATCAGTATGTAAACATAATAATCTTTGTAAAAAGCATCACAAAAGGAACTGTATTACAAAGATGGCACATAAGAGAAAGGAGTAACAAATAAAAAGTGTGGAACCTCATTGGAAATTCTTTGGATTAATACCAAGACAACAAGAACAGAACTGAGGGAGAGCAATTTTTTCTCCAACTAACCTGAAATTAGATGTTTACAATGCAGCTAACTGATTATCTGCTAGCAAAAAGAGTCAAACAAATCAAGAACAAATGTTTCTGAACAGATCTTTTTCTCAGTCGGGGAGACCATTATTCTTCTGCAATGTAAATCATCACACTGATATAAAAATGCTTTTAAATGCAATCAGGATTTTTTTAGAATAGATTTTGAAAAGTTGTGGCAAAGATTCTGACCTGTTACCATAGAATTTTTTTTTTTTTTAAATAGTACTGTGTTCCCATATGAATAATTAGCTATTGGCTTTAATTGAGAAAACCACTAGGTAGTCCAAAAGAACTTATAATTGGGGTCAAACATACTAGAAAGCCTTCAACAGAATCTATTTGTGTCTGATCCATGATACCAATACATGTATTTGGGCCAGATATTTTTTCTAGCTGCAGCAGCACACTTTCAGGGTGCCAAGTCCAGACAAGAGAGTTTTTCCAAGGTCATTTATGTTTTATAGAGTCTGACATTTCACAGCTCAATATTTGACCACAATGAGTGATACTGATAAACCCTGATACAAGGTGTCCCTTATGTGTGGCAGCTTTTCTTGTTTTAGTTTTATTTCTGCATATTTCCTAGTTTATTATCACCTCTATTTAGGTACAGCAAACACATGGAAAATGAGATTGTTCAGACACCTTCAAAACCACATATGCAAGACTGATTGTATTTAGAACTACCTTTTGTCTTTTTATAGTCCTTGTTTATGACAGTTGATATTTTATTATTTTTTACTGCCAAACATTGCTACAGAGATGTGATCCTTCAACAGCTACTAAAATTAAGTAGCAACCATCATCATTTTGATTGGGAAAGTTGCAGCTTGTATAGTTCTCTTAATTTATATTCTAGCTGACCATATTTCCTAAAGATATGATCTCAGAATAGAGTTAAGCAAACTGCTGAACGTCCACCATGAGGACTGATTCAAATTCTGTTTTATTTGAGCTTTCAGTTTTTAATTCCTGGGCTCTGCTCTGTTGGGCATATGATAAAATATTAAAAAATGGTTTGAATATTCATCAAACTGCACTACTTGCACTAGTGAAAACACCTAAAATACTTCCACTTTACTTTCTTTTACTTGTGATGCAATTAGACAATTGCTGTCTGAATTGACAGAGGAACTAATCCAGAAAACAAAGGTATCTTCAGTTACAGTTTATCCAGGTGGTTTCATTAAACTGCAAACACCATAACTCTCTAGTGAGAGCATATTTCTGATGTCATGTAAAACCCATAGCAGAGCTACCATTGATTTCAGTGAGAGTACAATTCTGCTCCTGAGGTGTCACGATCACTGCTGAGGCTGGACCCCCTGTGGAGAGTGATGAGCTCAATGAGCCACTCATAAGTTGCTTGGTAGTAAGGTGTTCATATCTAAAAGGTTAAATTTAACTGGAATGCTGTTTCCTTTCTTTTGGTAACTTCAAATATGAGTTTGGATGTGTTTCCTGCTGAGAGCGTTTAGAGCACGCTGGGCTGAGGTTTGTTGGCTTTCAGTGTTGAATGATGCAGGTCTGAGTTTACTAGAAGAGGATTGTGCAGCGATGACAGGTGGTTACCATGTTTGATCCACCAGCATAAGGGCATCTGGGATGGCAAGGCTCATCTGTTTGGGGATCTGTACCTGTTCTCCATAATTGGAGAGGGACAAGCTTGTTACTGTGGTCACCTCTCCAGGATGTTTGTAGTTTCAACGTTCTCTCATCCCTCTTTTTTCTTCCACTTTGGCTGAAGGAGTATTTTAAAGAACTCTGAAGTGTGCTTTTGGGAAATGGAGAGCTTGTCTTGTAAGTAGCTTAAAGATGGCTATTACCTTTGCTGGGTGATAACTAAATACTCTGTATTAGAGGACATCTCAGAGAATAAGATGTGCCTCGTTTGGGGCTGGGAGAGTAAGGTTTACTGTGATGAAGAGTGAGATACCCTCTTCTAAATGTTGTTTACTGGGGAAAATTACCTTTCAGTTATGCATTCTTATGTACTTTTATTTAATTTTTTAACAGGAAATAAAAATTTTTTTAATTATTTCCCTTAAGTCTTGTGTAGCTTCTGTGAATATCTCATGAGAATTTCAGGGATCATTTGAATGAAATATATCATTAATATTTTGAGGATATTTTATGGAATATTTTAAGCGTATGGGTTTTTGTATACGGTGCACTTATGTTTAAAATAATTTTTTATTTAAAAAGTTTTAAATGTGAGAATTGTTTTCACTGATTTGGATACATTTATGTTCTTTATAATATTATGTTTAAAACCTCATCTCTTGACAGCTCTTAGGAGGACTGCACTTTAGAAACTGTGATCATATGGAGCATTTTCAAATGATGTTTTTAGAAAAAAAATCTCAGTCGTATAGAACAATGATTAATTTTTGCAAATGACAGTGTATGAAAATATGAAGCTTCAAAATGACTGGTGACAACACTGAATTACTTCCAATAGTGCACTTCACAATGTAAAAAGGTCAACACTATCCATTAAATTTTATACTAAAAATGTTTTGATTTGTCTTTCTTTTTTTTTTTTTTTTAAATTCTTGCTGAAGATGTGTTGCTTGGTAACCTTGGGAAATTTAGTTAAAAATGAAAGTTATTTTTAGTTCCCTGTGGAATATCGCATGGTCAGAAATTATTGGCAGGGGGATATACATAGGACTATAACAGGAACCATGAGACTGTTTTGCTATGTCAAAGAACAGAAATTATTACTAAAAAAGATGTTAATGAAAGATTTTTACCATTGCAAGTGAAAACAACATGTTCTTCAGACAAGAAAAAAAATCTTTTCCTTTTGCCTTTTTTTCTTTTCCATTCCTCTGTATACCTGGTCTACCCTTTTCCAAAATCTCTCAATAGTTTTCCAGAAGGCATTCAGTGTGGCCAGTGTACGTATCACAGGGAAAGATGCTATACCACCTCACAACCTCATTTGCTCATTTCCAATTTATTTTAAACTCTATTTATTTATTTATCCTTCTCTATATGCATAAACTATATGCATAAAGAAATAGTAAAACTTACTATTTTCATGTTTCTCCATGTGTAAGTTACCACTGCTGACATTACTTTATAAATATGTGGGTTATACCTTTGCACTGGTCAGTACTGTATGCTACACTTGAAAAATGGTCATGCAATACTCCCCAGTTCCTGTTGTCTTCTGTTGGCTTGGTGGTTTTGCTCATAATCCAGGGTACAGCAATAGAGTCATGAGAAAATTCTGGTCATCTCCTCATAATATGAGTGTTTGGATCAAGGCACTCTGAAAATCCATTTCCTTCTGCACTTCTTATTGGCAAAATACAATTCTGCGTTGTGGTGGTGTGTTTTTTTTTTCCTTTCATTGTATGGAAGCCTTATAATCCTCTTACAGAGATATTTTATTTCAAGCATTTTGTGAAACTATTCTTCCCCACAGAGAACAAGGAAATCTCTTTGAGTGTGCACGATATAGTTTGGTGCAACAGACTTTGCAAAAAAAGACAACGGAAAAGACATTGACCTTAACTCCAGGAGTGTGAATTTTCCCTCAGTATCTGAGGAAGGGTAACTCATCTGTTTAACATGATGACACAGAGCTGCTAGAGCTACAAAGGCAATAGACTGATTGGCTGCTGCAACATTCAAAGTACAAAACAGAAATGGAAATAGCAAAACAATGTATAGTTCAGGTGCCCCCACAGAAATGTTAAGGCACGATAACTGAACATGCAACCAAACTTATCAAGCACTTTAAAATACAAGAAGAGCATGAGCATTTTTTGTCCAGTTATTCATGCTAGAAACTGGAAAGTTATTGACTTTACACAAAATAATCACTCTGTCCTCTGTAGATCATTTGTAGGTCTTACTTTCCCTGGTAAGAAACACGGCAAAGGAAACTTACTTAATTTCAGATTATTCTAGATGTAAGAGTTTAGACAAATCACACAGGCAACCCATTATTTACATTTCTGCTGTTAAAAAGACAAATGCATTTCCTAAATTGCTTCTTATGTTTGCAGGTACTTGCACATGTAACTGTGCCATGGCACTAAAGCTATGATGTTACTAACATATTTTTTCTTGATCTAGTACCATAAACCTTAAGTAGAATTTGCAGTGATTTCACATCTGTATACAAGCATTCAGCCTGGGGCTTGAATTACAACTCTGTTGTTAAATCCCTGATGACATGAACTACCCATATCACTTGATTTCATCTTGAAGGAGTCATTTCCAAAACGGTAACATTTTCACTACAATCTTAAATTATACATCGGTGATGGTCCTGAATCAATCAAGTTTACCAGGAACAGTCTCTACCCAATCTGACTATAAAGATGGCTATACTACTATGTGAGAGAAGCCTGTCTGACACAAGCTCCCATTCTTGAGCTCTCATGGATATTAAAATCACCTCCAACATCTTAGTAAATTGATGCTTGTGTTCTGTCCACTATTCTCATTCTCATTTGTGTTAAATTTCTCACAAATCTTCCATGTTGTTCAAATCCCTCACAGGATCAAATTCATTTTCTCTCCTCACACTGCTCCATGAGGCTTATTGAGGTCCAGGGAGGAATTCAAGACAACTAAGCTCCAAGTGATACGTGCCAGTTTGGAATGAGGCAAATTACAGGTCTTGTTTTTGCTCATCTAACTGCAGGCAGTACATGAAACTCAGGTGATCTGAAATCCCATTTTTACATTCCCTGTGCCATTTCTTCAGCCTCAGAAGCTTCCACTGCACAGTTGAAGCCCTCAAATTTTTTTTGATGATGTGATCTTACCTCTGCTTTTACACTTAGTTTATTTTTTCACCTTGGCAAATGTGACAAAGTCTGAAAGAAGGAATTTGTCAGGGTTTTACAGTTTATCTGTGTTCAGAAGTAGTCAGAATGGATTCTCCCCTCCTCTCATTCTCAACCTTGTTCTTTCAAATCCCTTGTGTTTAATATACAGCATTTTCCTCTTGGATAGAAAGTTCAATTTTTTTCAATGTGTCAACTCTTCCTTTTTCTTAAATTGCTGAGTCTTCATTTTTCTTGAGAGACATAATTTTTAAATGCATTACTGTATTATTTAACTTGATCAGGATGCCATCTTAGGCTATAATTTGAAGTCCAATTTAAAAATTTCCTTTTAACTGATTTTTACAGTAATGTGTTAAGGTGTAAGTTAATGCTTTTACCCTTTTTAATCAGAATTAATGTATGTAAGTCTGAGTCTTATTCTGAGTCTGGGCAATACCCAGATGTGTTAGGAGTAGACATATTTTGTGTGTTACCTCTGCAAATATTTTTTTCCTGTCTTTATTTACTTAAATTCTTACTGCATTTGAGATTCAAATAGTTTTGTTTATTTTTTGAGCTCCATTTGTGTGCTTACAGCTGCTTAAAGCATTGAGAAAGAACTGATGATTGTCCTGAGGTTCTTTACAGTATAGATAATCTGAGTAAAGAAGGTCTTTTGCCTGCTTTCTTTGCTGCTTATTTTTTATTTATGGAATTTTCAACAAACTCCAGCAGTCCTCTTAAGACACCAACTGTGAAGTAGATAGCTAACGCCCTGTGTGAGGTGCAATTGCTCAGCACAGATCTCTGGAGAAAGAGCTTTGGGATTTTGTTTGTGTTTGATTTAGGAGACTATGAGTAGGCTAGAAGAAAAGGTTCAGGTTAGATCAACATACCTCTACTGACTCCAGGGTTTTGCAGTTCAATACATTTTTATATTAAGTTCAAAATTTATCATATCTGATTTAGCATAGATCTGGTACCCAAGGATTAAAAATAAAAGAAGTTTGCTCTGTGAAAGAATGCAAAGCATATCACAGACCTGCTGCCTCGCTTCTTGGTGATCCTGATTTGAGAGCTGCCAAAGATTGCCAGGCAAGGCGGCTGCTTCCACTTTCTCTTAATCAAATGTTACCCCGGGACCCCAGTGCAGCCTGTGCACTCAGAGACTGCAACATCCATTATAAGCCATCAGTGTTGAAAACTGTTGTCACAGATATTAATGTTATTATTTTTGGGTAGCTGAGGTGCAACATGAAAAATATTAGCATTGTAAGAGATTACAAGTGGACACTGGGCATGATACAAAATTAGACAAGAGACAAAGTTAATTTACTCTCACCAACAGCTGCCTAGTAGAAAGAATTTGTAATAGCAGAACCAGTACCATTTGAACAGGTTGAAAGCATCTGATAGCAAAGATTTCTCACTGCATGCACTCAATACCTGTGTCTTTTGTAATGCTTAGGGTGTTTTCTTTTATAACAATCTTTGTTCTTGTCTTGACATTGTTCTAGCTGTGTTGGGTTAAGGATATTGGTGAGCAATGTTTGTGAGAAAGATAATATCAGTTCATCTAAGAGAAAATACTGTTTGAGCTGCGAACAGACCACCTTCCAGGCGAACAGACTGTTCTTTTATGTGTTCAAGAGCTTGCTCTTTTTTCTCCACTATAGCACTTGTTATAATGACAGATTACAAATCTTGCAAATCTTGCCTGTTTCAGATCATTGTTCAGTGTAAAAAGTTTTTGAGGTGGCTTCATGCAAAGGAAGTTAAAATGTTTTAGGTGTTTTGTTTGTTTGTTTTAAAATTCATTCCAATTCTATGAGTGTGGGATTTTTTCTTTGATTTTTTTTGGTTTGTTTGTTCCTTTCTCTTTTTTTTTTTTTTTGAAGGGCTGTCCAAGTGGATCAGTATTTTTGGCAATTTAGATGATAAATCCCAAACATCGTCTTTCATTAACTACACAGTAATTCCTGCTTTAACAAAAAAAATTAACAAAAAAAATCTTAAAAAAATTTTTAAAAAAGCCAACTAAAAAATTTATTATTTACATTCTGGGCATGAAAAAGTTCTAAAAATTGAGCTTAGAGTAGCATTTTCTTAGCCGAACAAAGACATGGACTTTACACCTAAAAGATTAAGTTCTTAATGTGAAAATCTGCTAAACTTCAACTGTCTGTTTTGTGAATAGCAAATTAATCTGCCCTCAAAAATGTGTCCAGATAGTCCAAATTAATTTTCATTTGCCTTTTAAATTAAAAAAAACTAAAGAACAAAAAAAACCACCACAAAACAATTTTAAGAAATAATCACTTCATTAACTGAGGAAAGTCTCCAATTTATTATAAGAACACTGAATAAAATAACTGAGCATATGTCAATTTATTTTTAAAACAGCATTTTAAACTACATTAAGATATAGAGTTGGGTGCAGAATAACGTGCATGATACTGGCTGAAATCAGCAGAGGCGTCCCAATTTGTACTAGCTCAGAATTTGTTCTGATGTGCATTATGCACAAAATTAATATGTTATGCATACACATGACGAATGAAATTGTCAGTAACATCTCCTTTCACTGTAAATATCTAGGCAATATGCAATTAAATATGGAAAACGTTATGTATTGCTGAGTTTAATTGTAGAAAAAAATGAGTATAATAGTTTTCTAACCATAATTATTACCAGATTTACAAACTTAAACTGTTAGTGCTTGGGTTAAATATGTTACTAGTTTTGTAACTGATAAATTTTCAACATTATATTATTGAGTCAGGTTTTATCGATTAATGTTTTGGAAGAGAATATCAGTAAATGTTTCCATTGAAGAAAAAAGTTAATGAGCTTTCCACTACTACATAAAATAAACCATTATGTTGTCTGTAAAATACAGAGAAAACTGATACAAAATAAACAAAGTTGAAAGACATAATATGGAAAGTTAATCAGATATTTTATGATAGAATGCAAATTTTCAGACGTGACAGGAAAAAGAGACATGAATTAAGAAGGTCAGTGAAGTTGACCCTGGACCTGAATGAAAGGAGGAAGTCAGCTGAAGGAAGCAGTTTTGATTAGAACATTTCATTGGTCTTTGCTAACTTTATCTCTAATAAATGTACATAACATGATTCATGCAAGTCATTAAAATAATATATTGGGAGAGATATGGTGCAAGATAATATGGTTAATACAGAGAGACTTTAATTAAAAGTTGCAACCACAGGTCACACAAAGTTATTCTCAGTAGTGACTCAGACTTTCTAATACTTGGCAATACTTATTAAGGTATTTTACAGCTGTTATTAGGAATAAATGGATATTTCCAGATGATTTACATCATTTTACTGCTAGTGTAGTACCAAAGACAGAAACAAATAAATAAATGGATGTGCAGACAAAATTAGTTTACCACGCATTACTGTTGAGTTGTTATGGTTTTATCACTAAGCCATGGCTGACCACATCATTATGTAAATGATTATAAAACATTTAACCAGTCTTTGAGAATTTCAAGGTTTCCTACAGATCCAGATTCACAGTCTTATTGCAGACTCTCTATGACTATATTTCCTGACAGTGTAAAGAGGTTGTGATATGAGATTGTTGTCCTTTTCCCTGTCAGTGACTGAACTGTAGCACAACAGAATCAGCTCAGTTCTGCCCTGACTCCCCTGGGAAAAATTTTCTAGAGGAAGGATTGGTGGATTTAGCTATAAATGGGAGATTATTTTAATTTGCGTATTAGTTCAACCTAAAAATCCCCAGAAGTGAGGATAAATGATGGGTTTTTTAAAAACACTTGTGCACTTGCCCTTATTGTCTTCTGCTTATAAAGCTAAATACAGCTAACATTAAGCAGGAGTCTCAATCTGTTACAAGCAGGAAAGCTTTCTTAGTGCAGTGTGGTCTCCACAGTCCAGAAATCAGCCTCTAGGCCCATTTCTAATGCCTCCCACCACCCAACATTAATGTTAAAAGGCCCAGTTCTGATACCTTATCAATGACAGAATACCAAGGAAGGATTTCTCACATTTCACCAGTATTTTAAATCAATTACTGGAAATATATGCTATCTTTTTGTACAGGTACATAATTGGTAACATTGAAATATAAACATCTGCAGAGTGTTTGGATGACCTGACAGTTTACTTTCGTCTTCTATATATTTACATGTGTTTTCTGGACAATCAAAGACAACCTCACATAATTTCTGCTCCAGAGGATGTGAGAGAAACTTCATATTGCTGCCATTTGGCATATATATGAAGATTAGTTTCTGGTTTGATTTGTTTACATGGTGTGCCAAATCCTTCTGAAATGCTACACTAGCTGTTTTAATGGTTTCCAAAGCAGTGACATCCTTACTGAGCTCAGTACTAAGAAGAAAATGTATTTTTCAAATATGTCAGTTTCTATAATCCCCTCCTGAACATATAACTGTAACAAATTTTACCAAACCTAGATATAAATCAGTATATGGGAAAAAGGGTGATACATACATATGGGCATGGTGTATTAGTTTGTCACTTACATAGTTTATACTCATTTGACAAAGTTTAGTTGTCATTTTACTGATTTACTTTTCTTAAAGTGTTTCTTAAAAAGTTTATTTGTTGGAAATATGTAACCTTTCCCCTATCCCTGCTTTTCTTTTCTCTGAAAGCTTTTTAGTATACTATTGCAATAGTGTAACAATTATAACTGCAAATTAATTTGTTGAATCAGTAGAGCTTTTGTATCATTGGAAAGGTTTATTTCTTGCAGTGAATTCACTTAACATCTGTGTCATTCCTATCTTACACTCTCCCCTTTATTCAGTGATGCTATCTTATAATTCTCCCTAATAGCAAGAAATAGCTAAGTATTGGACTTTTTTAAGTTTCAACTAAACCTAAGTAATTGGTCACAGTGGGTTTCTCTGAAAGGCATTTTGCACTTTAATTGAAATACTGAATTTTGTGAAGTGAGAAGCTCATTTTGCATTACTCAGCAACTTTTAAAAGTCTCCAGACAGGTATCAACTGCAGGGTAGACTCATATTGGTTCAAGATAAAGTGGCTTATGCTGGATTTTCCAGTAATTTTTGGTCTCATATTTATGACTTCTGAGATATTCATGTACTACATGTGCAGAAGACAAGGCAGTGGGGTATAATATAAATATGCATAAACTAAATTACAGCAAAAAGTTTTGTTCCACTGTGATGTTTATTGTTCCCTTTTCTTACATTTAAATTACACAGAGTTGGATGCTAAAGAAAAGTTGCAATTTAACTTGTTTGCATTGAATAATGTTCTGGAAAGCAACGCCTGTTGTGGTTTGGGCTCAACTGGCCACTAAAATGAACAACAGTTCCCAAGTAAGAGAAGAATAAGAGACAGAAAGGCTCATAAGTTGAAAAGAAACTAAACCATTTAATGAAATATCAATAATAAAATAATTATTTAAAAGATAATAATATTAATAAGTAAATAATGCAATATATACAATATATAAAAAACCATTTCAAGCTCCCAGGATGATCATGTTACCAGCAGGCACTGGGAAAGTCCCAGACTGGACTTGTTGATGGATGGGAACTAGATTCTGGATCTGGATTCAGAAACACATGGATCAAGATCAAAGGCAAAGTCCTCCTCCAACACCGGCCATTGAAGAAAGAGGGCAGAGCCTTTTAATCCCTCAGCTTGTATATTGAGGATGATGCAGACGGGATGGAATGCCCCATTGGTCAGTTTTGAGTCACCTGTCGTGTCCACTCCTCCCTACAGGTGCAACCCCTCTACACTCTTCTGCTTCCAACCCTTCAACTCGATGCATAACAAAGTTAGCTGACCTTGGTTGTTATAGCAGTAAGTATAAGCATTAGCCTCTCTGCATACCATTCCTTGGTATTCACTATAAACATCAGACCTTATCACTGCCAGAAGTTGACACTGTCTGAAAAACATGCTGTTAATTTCAGTGGGTTGAAGGAGGTTTAACTGAAAAGTAAACTTAACAAAAAGAAAAATAATTTAGTTTTACCTCAAACCAGGACACCACCTTAGTAATATTTTCCTTTCCTGGACTTAATGTTGTCACACTGGATGAATGTACATTATAAAACCACATCAATGTTTTGTCCTATGTTTCAGCATGAAAAGTGTGACCCATATTGTTTGTGACAAGGAAATTTCATTAAGGAGTGAAGTGGAATACCAAACACTTTGGTTACCTGATTTATTCTTTTTTTATGAAAAGTCTCAAATTCAATTGATTTGAGAGATAAAGTGAATTTTGAAGTCACGTTCTCTGGGTGAGCAAATAATAAGTAACAGCCATAACTGAAAAATTCTCTTATATTTTTGGCCTTAAAAGTAGCTATTTTCAGTCACTGCTAGTCCAAATTTATGAAGGTATCAATACATTAAGGTATTTTTATTCACCTTTCATTGAGAAAGAAAATGCAGCCAACCGTTATTTACTCCCAAGGCTCAGTATAATTTATTGTATTGAAGTGCTGTAGTAAGATTTGTTTAATGTTAGAAAAAAGGAAACTGAAATTGTTATTAAGAATTCTTAAATTTTGACAGGTACTGAAATGCAGCTTCTAAAAATGTTGAGAAATCTTCATGATGTATCTTTGAAGGGCAAAAATGAAAAAAAGAATTGAATTACTTTGAGCTTGCTCATGGATCAAACCAGAGATCATTCAGGCCTTATGCTTCACTTTCAAACTGCATTTGAAGATATTTGGGGAAAAATACAATAGCAGAATATATAAATATTAAATAAATATTGCATCTTTCCTCTTTTTATCAAATATTTCAACAACAGTAGGATTTGGATCATCCTGTCTAATGCTACACAGACAAGCCTTATTCACTTAAACTTTTGACTGACTTTGGACACACTTATACTTTTAATCTCTGGAATGTTGTGTGCCAAATGAACCCTCATAACTGAATTCTGTGTTTTGTGGAAAACATCTCCTTTTGTGCCAGTCTGATTCCTGATTTCACTAGCTGCCCCATAGTTCTTGAATTAGGAAAAAATGAATCATCACTGCCTATTCTTCTCTTGAACATATCTGTATCATATCCTTTGCTAGCAATGTTTAACAAAGTAAAAAAATCTAGACTATTAATCTATCTTCACATGGAAAACATTGCATATGTTCTTGTTCTTCTCCAAACATTCATTAATTCTTAAGACCATAGGATAACAATTATTTCATTTTTTGTTGTTTACTATTTTTGTATATTATACTGATGATTTTTGAAAACTAACTACAATGTTTCCAAGACTACTTTCCTAAATGGGAATATTCTAAATTGAGCCCTTTCTTGTAAATATTGAAGTTGCAATTGATGTAAAACTTTGCTGTTCAGTTTAATCTCTTTATCCCTCAATACTATCATTTTTTAATTATTTTTTTTTTTCAGCTCTTCACAGTCAACATTGACATTTTGGATCATCTATAAGCTTTTTGTGGTTGAGTGTTTATCACATTTTACAGCTCATGCACAGATAAACACATTCTCATAAGACCTGAAAAAAACCAAAACTATGGGAAAGTTAGTTTTCCTGTTGGCTTAAAAAATCTAAAATAAAGATAATAAAAATTTTGTTTTATGGTAGCTAAAAACGATTTCCATTTTATCTTCTTCAGTGGCTTCTGACATGAAAATATCTTCCCCAAACCCCAGAATATTTGCAAAGATAAATTGTAGTCCAATTTTTAAAAAGTGTATATCATTCAGTCCTTTGCAACTTTTGTTACAGGTGGCAAATTTCACTTTTCAGGCATATTACTTTCAGCTGCGGAACTGCTGAAAAACTGGGAAGATGGGAAAATTGTAACAAAACCAGAAATATTATGGCTTTATAAAACATTCTAAGATGTTCTTGGTTGCAAATTAAACAAGTGGCACACAAGATTCCAATGTTTTAAGAAACAAACAGCAACAAACAACAGAATATTTATTACTAAATTGGAAAAGATTTAGTGCAAACAGCTGGATAGAGATCTATAAATTTAAATTATGAACTGCCCTAAAAGCCATAGTCTTTCACTTTGAATTAGCTGAAAATGTTTATACTTCTTCATTTGACACCTACCCAAGTCTCCTGTCGTAGGCAAACTTGTTGGATAACCATGAGTCAGGAAGCAAAACATGCATTTGCTGTACATTTGCATAAAAATATTCACAAGATAATGACATGTTTATGTTGTATCTGTTTATTTTCATTGAGAATATGATGGATATTTACTAATAACTATCAGGAATGGCTTTTATTCATTAAAAAAAAAAAAAAGTAAAAATAGCAGTTTTGTTATTTGTTTCTGTTTTAATAAAATTTGCCAATAAAAGTGATTTACATGATCACCAGGGCAGCTACATAGCCTGAAAACCCATAATCCATTTACAGATAGATAAAACCAATGCTGTCTAAGTACTACTAGAGCCATTTGCATTTTCCAAGAAGAAATCATTCTGTGTTCCTAATGTTAAAGCGGGGTAGAAACAGTACATTCATTGCCTCTACTTTAAGAATGTGAGATGAACATGCAGATATATGACTGTATGTGCATGTATTTATACGAAAAACATTCTAGAAAATGTAAAGATAACACATCAGGTTTGGAAAAGGTTTATCAAGACAGGCATTTTGGGTAGTGAAATGCTACCTCTTTTCCATCTGCAAGGCTACGTGTGCTCAGCACAAGAGTCAGCACAAGAGAGCGGAAGCACAGAGAAAAAAGAAAGGTGGTGGACAACAGTTTTTCCTAGCACTCTCCTCAGATGTGAAATGTATGTATGTTACTTCAGAAACTGTCTGCTTAACTGACTTTCTTCTACATGTTACAAGAATGATTTACAGTCATCACAGAGACTACTTAATGAGACAAGGTGCAAATAAGCTTAAACACTGCAAGAGCACTGTCTGAGCAAGATGAACAGTCTTTTTGGTATTATGAGTATGTAGTAAGCAGTCATGCAGAGTTGAAACTTGAAAATTCAGCTATTCTATGTTTGCCTGGAACTTCTGGTACTGTGTTTTAAATTAAATAGAATTTCAAAGTATCTAAAGGTTTACCATCATATAATCCTGCACCTATGAAACTTTAAGATCTTCAAATATGTTATGCTGTCAATAACGTCTCCATTTTTGATAGTGATCAATATCTGCCATTTTTTGGTATATTTTACCCCAGTTGTGCACTTTTCAGTGTGTAGCCGTGAGCAGAAGCCCTGGTATATTTGATATCTCATCAAAGTTATATGTTTTCAGTCTCATCCTTCAGCTTCAAACTAATTTGTTACAATCCATTTATTCTGCATCTTTAGCATCATTCATTGTGCTTTGTGGGAGATTTTAGGACTTTAAAAATTTCTTACTGAAACCCTAAGTGATAAGTTTGCATTCTTAAGATTTCAAAACACTGTTATCATGCTGTTTCTAGCTTTTAAATTCTATAGCAAATATATCTACTCACACCCTTTTCTGAATTTTTTCTGCACATCAAGTTTAAACTGATGTATTTGCTAAATATCTGATAGAACCCAACAATATCTTTTACTTCTTTATCATTTGCTAATTTATTGTTTTTCAACAGCAGATATTAGATATGCTATTGCATTGGTTGTATCTATAGAATCTACTCTTAGGGAAAACTATTTTCTTCCTCAGTGATTTATTGATTTTAAAAAATTCAATGTCACAACATACAGAAAATGTAAATGATCTTTATTCTGGCCATAGGAACTGCTGACTGATTTCACTTTTTTGTTAAAATAAGGATGGACTAAAAAAAAAAGGCAGGAAAATAACAGGTCCACTTGTGGGAGCTGCACAAGATCAGTGCCACTGAAGTCCTATATTACACTTTAAAGAAAAGTGATTTGTCTTGTGTTATATATTCCTACATATATATTCAATCACTTTCTATTAACTGTTGTTTGAAGGTTCTTGCCAGAGAAAATACCAATCAAAACTATTTTTATTCTTTAAACAGTAATAGTAATCATGTAAAGGTCAATTGTCATAAAATGCAAACTGGTAGTTCGGCTACAATTTTTAGAAACAAGTTGTCATTTAAAGAAAAAAAGATTCTGTACATGAATAATAATGGTAAAGAGATAAAGCAACAGGTCTGAAAATACAAAATTTTTTGCTTTAATATATTAATTTATAGTAGCCTAAAACAGCCTTGAAGTTACAGTCAATTCCTAAACACACAAAAAATGTATGATTATTCTGCTAACTTCATGTAAAATGAAAGGCACAGCAGTATTAATGCCATTTTGTAACCCATCTTACTAATTTGATTTTCCAGGTAATGATGTGATTTTCAAACTGTTTGGAAAAAGGTTATATATTTAGTTCTTTATCAAAATATTAGTTTCTACATTCATAGAATCACTGAATGGTTGAGGTTTGAAGGTACCTCTGTAGATTTTTCAGACAGAACTTTATTCATCTGTGAAGCAAAATTGTGCAATAAGAAAGAAACCCATATTACCCCATAGTCTTAAATTGATATGTCTGTTACTTCGTATTTGTAGGGGAAATGGCATTCTGCCAAATCTTATACCTATATGGTACATCTATATTTAAAATAGATGAATACTGTGGAGAACGATTTTTTGTACCATGAACTAACTGGAGGACAGGGAGTGCAGTGAAAGGACAGAGGCCTGGAGCTCCAGCTCCATTTCTACTAGCCAATAGTTGAACCTTCTTGCCTTGCCTCTTTAGAATTCAAGACCTCTGAGTCAAAGGGTGTCACCGGCTAAGTGAATGTACATCACATGAAACAATACGTATGGCAGTCTATTTGTACTTAGAACGATGGAAAATCAGTGATGAGAGCTTGCAAGAGAAAATTTTGTTTGATTTTGTCTAGTAGTGGACTGTGTCTCTTTTTTGTCTTTTGCTGAGATATAGAAGAAGATTTTAAAATAAAGAAGAATCCAAGAAATGTACACACACACACAAATATTTATATATGTATGTATGTATTAAGTGCGTTAACATCACTTATTTCTTCTCTACTCTTCAAATTCCCCCAACCAAATATGTCTGGATTTCAGTGGCATTTCACTGAATTTGAATTGGCATTCAAATGTCAATAAATCTGATGGGTATGAGTTACATTTTATGTGGTTAAAGATTATTTCAGTTTCAAACCCTAAAGTCCTTTCAGTTAAGAATTTCCTCCTCCACTGTATTTCAGTGTAGGAACTCCATATGTAAATATCATATAGACAAGTAATTCTTTCTGTGTTCTAAATTGGCTAATTACTGAGGAGCTTAATTACCATATTACAAGAAATTAGTGAGCATAAAGGAAACTCAGGCTGCAGACTGAAGAAACAGTGAGCCTGACACCTTTTCCTGCAGAGCAAAGCTTTGATATAAGTTTGATTCATCTTTTTTCCTATGTATCAGGTTTATGTGGCAAGATGTGGCAAGATTTTGGTAGCAGGTGCGCTGCGGGTGACTTCTGTAAGGAGATGCCAGAAGCTGTCCCCTGTGTCCCACAGAGCCAATGTCAGCTGTCTCCAAGAAGGACCTGCTGCTGGCCAAACCTGAGCCAATCAGTGACGGTGGTAGCATCTCTGTGATAACATATTTAAGAAAGGGTAAACCTCCATAGCGACTGCTATGGAAGAGAAAATATGTGAGAGAAACAATTGTGTAGACACCAGATTTGGTGAAGAAGGCGGGGAAGGAGGGGGTCCAAGCGCTAGAGTACAGGTTCCTCTACAGTCTGTGGAGAAGACCATGGTGACAAAGGTCATCCCCCTGAAGCCCATGAAAAACCAAGTTGGAGCAGATATCCACCCTGCAGCCTGTGGAGGACCCCACACAGAAGCAGGTTTTCTGGTAGGACCGGTGGCCCACAAGGGACCCACACTGGAGAAGTCTGTTCCTGAAGGACTGTACCCAGTGGAAAGGACCCCATCTGGACTAATTCTTGAATAACTGCAGCCTGTGGGACTGAGCAACATTGAAGCAGTTCATGGACTGTCTCCTGTGTGTGGGATGTCACGCTGGATCAGGAAAAGAGCACAAGTAGGAAGGAGTGGCAGAGACAACACATAATGAACTAACCACAGCTCCCATTCCCTGTCTCTCCTGTGCTGCTTGGGAGAAGAAAATTAGAAGTCAGGGGTGAAGTTGGGCCTGCGAAAAAAGGAGGGCTGGGAGGATCGTGATTTTAGATTTGTTTTTATTTCTTATTATCCTGCTCCTTTTAATTGGCAATAAATTAAATTAATTTCCCCAAGTTATATCTGTTTTATCTATGACAGTAATTGCTGTGTGACCTCCCTGTCCTTGTCTCAACCCACGAGTTTTTTGTCATATTTTCTCCCCCTGTCCTGCTGAGGAGGAGGAGTGATGGAGTAGCTTCTTGGGCACCTGGCAGCCAGCCAAGATCAACCCACCACATCCTAATTGAATGTTTTCTTGGTAAATTGCATTTTGTTTTATTACTGTAGTAAAGAATAAGTATATATTTGCTTATTACAATTACTTTCTAAATTTTAAAGACAAAAAGTCTAGTCACTTTCATTTAAATGCAGAAAAATAGAAAATTACTTTTGTGCAAAATATAAAAACAACAGATTTGTATTCTGAAGTACTTTCTTAATAATATCCTATAAAATTTAACTAATATTCAGGAAAAAAGGAATATGTAATCTTTCATTTTAAAATCGTATAGAGGTTAGACACCTTGGGTTAACCAACTGATGAGGTGTTATTTTACAGATCTTGTTAATTAACTTACTTATTTGTTATTAAGTCTTCTACGTTCTACCCTAGATAGCTGTATCTTGGACCTCTCTATTTAGTGTAGTAATTAAGAATTTCTATAATCTCTAAATTTACTCAAAATCTAATTAAAGGAAGAAACAATGAAGTAATGCAGCCAGAATTGTATCTATTGGTACATTCCGTTGTTCATTGCACAAAGCTTTGAGTAGTTTAAGTAATTGGATTAAGCTATATGAATTCTCTTTCTTTTAATAAAGATGTTGGCGGAAAACTTCCTGTTGTTTTTTTAATCCAATTAGCAATTCCCTACTGAATAGCACACTCATTATGAATAGTGGATTTCTGTGAAAAGCAGGTAAGTAATTTATTCTCCTGTGTAAAATAACTTTACATTCAGACATGCAAGAGCTTGAGGAGTACAAGAATATCTTTTTTACATGTATCTTGAACACATGTGTGAACAAACAATATAGCCTATGTATATGTTTTAATTGGAGAAAAACAAAACTAGCTTATCTGGGTATTAAAACAATTCTTAGGGCACAGGTCCCCATTCTGCATTCAGTTATCTTTCCCTAGTGAAGAGTTAGTTTATTTAAAAAATAATGTCTTAGGTTTTACTGCATTTTATCCAATGACTCTTAGGCACCACTTACCCTACCAGTTGTAGTTTTATGTTTATTTTTATTGTTAAGTAAATTATTTGGGAAATTCTTTATTGTGCCTTTTCAGTCTGTGTGGATTTTGAAAAATGATTAGGTGAGATTTATTCCTAGTCCTTTGTTAAACCTGGAGATAACACTGTAAAGATATTAATCTAATTATACAATGGAACTCAGGCTAAAAAAACTATATTCATGTTTCCTCTTTTGGTGGACAGAAGTGAGAGAGGAACTACTATTCTCAAATCTGAGTTAAAAAATAAGCTGGGACTCCCTCAAGATTATATTTCTAATACTTATCTGAAAGTAGATTTATTTCACAGTTAATACCTATAGATTATCTCTCCTGAGACAGGAAAACCGGATTTTGCTTGGGTGTGACTGTGTTCAAATAGCTTTGTACAATGTAATGAAAAAGTGGATGCTAAACAAATCCCTCTATAGTCAGGATCACAACATTATTTAAGTTGAATGAAACTCTGGAGTTCACGTTGTTCAAGCCCTTGTTCAAAGCAGAGCTAGCTTTAAAGCTGTATCAGGTTGTTCAGGTTCTTCTGTAAGTGTTTATGATTCCCAAGAAAGAAGATTCCAGTTTTTTCTGACTGACTCAATATATTGCTGTGCCAGATTGACCTTGGCGTGCTGCAGGCAGTGACTCTCTTACTCCATGGCTGAAACAGGACAAGTGGAGAAAATAATATGAAGAAGCTCATGGATTTAGATGAAGACATGGAGATCACTTAACAGTTCTACCATCAAGGGCAAACCAGTCTAGACCTCATCAAAATTAGTTTAACTTATTGCCAATTAAAACAAATTTGGAAAGAGGAAAACAAGGACAAAATTGTAACAGCACTTTCCCCCTACATTTTTTTTTCCCCAGTCTTATCTTCACTCTTTCATTTCCAACTCTCTACTGTGTGCCCCTCCCTGAGCAGCATAGGGTGGATGGCGAGTGAACATGCTCCTGCATGGGGTCTCTTTTTCAGGCTAAACCTGCTGCAACATGGGTACTCCACAGGCTGCAGTCCTTCAGGAATATCTTCTGCAGCATGGGTCCTCCATGGGCTTCAATGCCTTAAGGAAATGTCCACCTGCTCTGGCGTGGGGACCTCCACAGGCTACATTGTCAATAGTTATTCTGGTGTGGCCCTCACCACGGGCTGCAGGGGAACCAGTACTGGAACCAGCACCTGGAGCACCTCCTCCCTCTCTGTATTCTCTAACTTTGGTGTTCACAGGATCATTTCTCATGGTTTTTCCACCCTCCCCTCCTCTCTGCTCTCTGGCATTTTGCTGTTTTTAAAACATCCCTGTCCATGTCTCCTGCTGTTTCCTGCACCAAGCTTTCATTGTACCAGTTTCACTAGAAAATTCTTGGGTATAAGTGCTGTTCCTGATAGTAGCTGAGTTTCAGTAAGCACAGAGCTACATGTTCCAAAATTAAAAACATACACCAACAAACCACTAACAAGCCATAAAGTTTTTAAAAAATCCTCCCATGCACAACCTAACTTGTTTTTCTCCATCACTCCTGTAAAAGCTTGAACACTAATACTTACTGGAGAAAGTCTGACTAATACCTTTCTGACAGGTTAAGTCACTCTCACTTTATTTCTGTATTAATACTGGTATGGAAGAAAAGCTTCTTCATGATCTCTCTAAATTTATTCTTCCTGCATAAAATTTCAACTAGATTAATTTAATGCCAGCCCACAATAACAGTCAGTCATCATCAGTATTTTCCTCCTATAGTGTGTCCCAGGGTATAGATTCCTTGCCAAGTAGGGAAACAGTTCTCAAATTGATACCTTTGACAGCTAAATGCATTCTTCATTCCCAGGATACCATCAGATGTAAATGATGTGAAACACATGTTACACTGAATATCTCAGACAAAGGAGTGTTTTCATTAATTCTGTCCTTGTATTTCTAGGATGTTTACTTTAAAACTCTTAATCCATCCTTGCCGATTCTGTTAGGCAACTAATTTAAATGGTAGCTCCAGATTGCACTGTATAGCTTTTAGCATGGATTTTGGTTCTTATCTAAAAAGACTTATTATTCTCATCAAGAAACACCATTTGTGAGCAAGGAAAGTTCAGTTGTGTTTTGCAAAAAAAAGATAAATGTTAATTCTAACCATTTATTTCCTTGATGTCCAGATATAAGGCTCAGCATACTTTCAAATGTTTGTTCCTTTCCAAAAATGTTTCTTTAGTAATTCTTCTATCTATAAATAGGCAGTTTCAATGTACAGATAAGAGGATTCAATTACATTAGTACTCAAAATGCAATGCTTTCATTCCTGTGAATGAAGAAATACAATATATTCTCTCTAGTAAGAAGAAATGGGTAGATTTTGATTTCCTACATGTGATGCTACTGGGCATCTTTTCCACTGATTGCTGATTGTGGTTTTTTTAAATTTCATTTTTCCCAATCACAAGAACAAGTAAAAGTTAATTATCCTGCAATCAAAGGGTTACATGCCCTGTACTTTGTTTATAGAAACTTAGGTACAACATTTACAAGTATACTAGAAAGTGAAATAAATTTAACATATCTTTATAATTCAGTTGTGAATTTGTTTATAAATCACAAGTTGTTCAAACAACAACTTATGGCTGGAAATACAAATATGTGGTTAAAGTCTGTATCGGAATTCTGAGAATTTACTTGGATGTTTGTCATGACTTTGAAGTCTGCCATTTCATGTTCCTTTACAGCATGAATACACAAATACCTTTAAATAAATTCCACATATAAAGATTTTCTTGATGCCTGACTAAGTCCATTCAGCTGGAAATATATTATTTCCCTAACAGTATGTAGGATTCAAACAGAGATTTATAAAATGTCAAATTAACTCATTGCCTTGATTACATTGTAGCTTTTTAACACAGTAATTGCAATCACTTGTACAGATCATGTTTCATGCGCCAAAACAGTAGCTAGCAGGGCAGATAGCTAGTGTTCTATGCTACTCTGTGCTTGAGTCAAGGAGCAAAATCCACTAATGGATTAGTACTCATCAAAAATCTCTTCCCTTTGATATGTATACATGCTGATAGTGATCAGAAAACTGCTTTAGCTTTTTCTTGGATCACTTGAGTTTCTTTAATCCCTCACCATAAAGGTTTTCATATAGCTTTTTTTCTAACCATTTTTCATTTGTGCAATATATTTTTGCTGAAGAACAGACCAAAAGTATATATAGGGCTCCTGAAACAACCCAACAGTGCTTGGAGTCAAGGGCAGATCCCCTGCTGTCCCTACCTCATTGCAATCCTCCCCTGTTTAGATAGTCAAGAATTGCATAAAATCATTTCACTGCAGCACCACACAGGGCAATCATATTCAGTAGTTCATCATAAAAGCACAAGATATAAGTACAGTCTTACTGGGTAAAGGTCCAGCTAGCACTACATTTGTATTTAACAATGGCCAAAAATGAAAATGTAGACAAGAATATAAGAACAGAGTGAGAACATATGAAAATGCCCTCGAAAACTCCCTCAACTTTTAATCCATTGCAGTTGAGGTTTTCTTGACTGAGACCTGGTTTCTGTGTATTTAGTAACCCTCAGAAAGTTGTTAAGCCTTTCCTTCAAACAGACCTAATTCTACAGCATCCTGCAGAGGGAGGTCCGCATCTTAGTTGCCTGATGTCTCACCTACTTTGGCTTCCGGTGGGTGTACTTCCTGTTATGTTTCATGCCTCTTAAATCCATTCTCTAGACAGAAAAAGCGAAACAATAATCATTCCCTACCCAACCTCCTCACGGCACCCATGATTTCTGTAGACCTCTTTTTTATTAATCCTCATTTATATTTTTTCCAGAGTGAAGTTTACTTCTTGCTGTCTAAAACTGAAGCTAATACACCCTTGCTGCCCTTGTCTGACACCTTTTCCATTATAACATATCACTTTTAAGATGTGATTACAGTTTGCAAACAGGATTAATTTAGGGAAATGGATGTTTTCTCCAATATTATGAACTGGAAAATTATTTTTTCTTTTTTTTAAACTGCTGCCATACATGAAAATGGTGTTTTCACAAAACTATCTATCACAACCCTAATATTTTACTTGTAGAAATGGCAAGCTTGGATCCATTATCTTCTATCTTTGTTTAGGAATGTGGTTTCTTTTCTCCCATTTACATCAGTTGGAATTTATCCCCACTAAGTTTCACATACTATTTCATTGTTCAGACACTAAATGGTGTGAGATACTTGTACATTTCTTTATGGTCAGCACAATTTTTATTGCCTTGATTGATGAGGCTTTATAACCCTTTTCAAAGGCACTGTTTTCAAAATGAAGTTCCCAGTCTGGAGATCTGGCCCTGTATTCTATGTCTTTATGTGATGGATTTATTTGCATTTACTTTCGTTGAAGGACATTTTGTGGGAAGCCTGAAGCTGATTTTAATGATGCCAAATATAATCTCTGAAAGTCAAAGTAAAATACTTAATATACTTTTAGAAAATACCAAAACACATGGAACACTTGCACAAGCCTAAAGGAGTTAAACCCATTGATATATCCAGACTCACTATTTTACCTTAAACAATTTTGGAATCTCCTTTAAATCTTTGTTAGAAATTATTTTTATGTTTGGCTTGGTTTTGTTTAGTTCGGTTTTTTTTCCAAAGTAATGAGAAACTTTTTGCTTGATCTTTTCTTGATAAAAAATCCTTGTAAAGCATTCCTAACAGTGACCTAATGAATCTCCTTTTATTATTGTGTAATTCAGAGTAATTTTACACTTAAATTGTATAGTCCCCGCATAGTACTTAAAGGACAGAGAAAATTTAACAACAAAAAACTAGGTCTTGGATCGATAGCCAGGGAATGGAAATAGGACAGACTGGTAGACCTTAGCATAACTTGCAGGGAAAGAAAGCCACTGGCATATGATATGCCTCAACATAACATTGCCAGCCACCATAGCAGGGAAGAGGGGGCTGTTAAAGCCAAAATGGCCCCGATATAATTTTTGCTAGCGCTGCAAAAATATATTCAGCATTACTTGCAGTGAGACAAGGACTAACCAAATCACTGATCTAGTGTTAACATGGAGCTTTAAAATATTTACAAGCTGCAGTGATATTGAAGAACTAACAAACTGCTGACTAAGCATGATAGATTATGCGAAAGCAATAGCAAAATGGTTAAAAGAACTGCAGAGCAAGGGAAAAAGAAAAGTTACTTCTGACTTAGTTTTGGGTAATCAGCTCCCCCAAGGAACATCTGCAGGGTGAGGAAACAGAAGGACACGGTGACCAGTTATCACTGGACTAGGCAGTTGCCTCAGCAGAAACAATGAGCAATCAGTCTGGAAAACTGAGGAAGTGATGAGCAGGACACAGGTCACAGAGTCTTGACAGGATGAAAGACAACTCAAAGGGTGGGATCACTAAAGAATCACCACTGAAAACGCCAGTAGCTGCTGGACTAATCAGGATGGGAGTTTTCTAGCAGTCACAAATACACACAGTCCTTCCAGCAATTTGCCCCAGATCCCAGTCCCTACAGTTGGTAGCTGCAGTGACCAATGGCTCTGCCTCCAGTTGCTCGCACCTGACCTCTTTCTGCTCACTGGGTAGTCCAGACTGAAGTTTGCCAGCCATTATACACACACCCTGAAGAGAGAACACGCACAGAAAATAGTCAGGAATAGAGTTAAATAAGAAGATGGGTGTGACGGTTGTGATCATGCAGAGACTCTGTCAGAGATGTGTACTGATAGCCCCTGCTTCGGTGCTGCCAGCTCCTTTTATCCCCTTCCTTTCTGATTTCTGATGACTTGTCCTCCTTGATCCACACTGATCCCTCCCTTTCCCTGCTTTTGGACTTTCCTCAAAACATCCCATAAGGAGTTTTGCACCTTCTGCAATCCATTTAAAACATTTCATGATAAATTTTACACAATCTCACGAGCCCCCTCAAATGTTCCATAATAAATTTGCTTTTACCCGTAAAATTTAATATAATTTTGTTTCCCCTTGTCCATTCACTTCTAATCTCTTGCAAAGACTTCGTTGAACATCCTCAACACCTCAGAGCTCTTGTCTTCAGTAGTGTCTCGGTTACTTCACTCTCCTTATGGTTTGTGTACCTGCTTGCTTAATTTATCACATTTTCTGTCTCATGGTTTTGGTTTTTATGCTGAAGAGTCATGAACCAGATATCCTTACAAATCAGCTATCTACTTTCTAGGCATCTGTATATATTTACATTCCACAAATCCTTATATAATAATCCAGGATTGCTCCTATATACAGTTTTTCAGACCTGTTTGAAGGTATCAGCATTGCTGTGGCATTTTCTCCAGGTTGTTATATTCAGAAAAATCAATGCTATTGAAATATCAATATCTGTGCAGTTACTTTCAATAAGTGGAATTATATCACGTATCTGGTAACTACTGGCTTTTTGTTTCGATATCCCGATAGTTATAACACTTTTGTTCTGTAACTGTCCTTGACAAGCACACAATGTTAGATCCCAGACTAGGTGCTTTTTTTAGAAGAATAAAACAGGGCTTTTTGTTCTTATATAAGTAGGGTAAAATAAGATTTAAGCACTTCATGGCAGGTTAAGTAGTTTTCCTTCTAGTTTGTCTTGCAGGTTTATGGGTCAGCTATAAAGACCACATTTCATGCACAATATGCTTCTTTCAAATGCTTAACAGTTGACAAGAAAGGCAAAAGGAGAAGATTGGAAGCCAAATCTGCATTCACATTTCCTCAGAATAACAAGGGCAGATTTGTACATGCAACAAAAATCTGATTAAAGTGATATCCTTGGCTGCTACAAAATCATTCTAACACAAAGAAGAAATACAAGAGTTTTGAAATTGTGCATAGAAAGCAGAACATCATAAAAATGATGACCTGGAATATTTTGGAATTTAAAAGTGAAGAATTAAAGCAACTAGGAAAAAGTTTTGATTCAGTGATTTGTTCCCATTTGGAGAAGGAAACTTCTAAACTTCAGTGGCTTCCTTAAAGATAATTGATGATGACCTACAACTTTGCTACTTCTACATATCCAGTATGAATCCAGCAGCTGAACGGCTGCTGGTTAGCTGAACAGTTCACAGGCTAAACAGTTCTCTGATGTGTGCAGCCATAGTGTAGAGCTGTTCATAGGCAGAGGTAAGACTGGAACGAGAGGTTGGGTGCACACACGCTTCTCTTGGTGACACTCCACAATGTAGCATGTGTAATGGCCATGTTACTCAGGAACTCTATGAAACTCTGAAATTCAGCAGAACATGAAAAATGGTCTGCAAAATAGTTGTAGAAAACATGCATGTGAGAAGCAAGTGACAAATATATAATGAACATATATGAACTGTATTGTTCATCTGAACAAATAAGCAACCAAATTGTAAAGGAAGGTTTTAGTGTTTCAGAAGATGAACTATAATAAGGACTTGGAATAAGGAAATTGATTTTAAAGGGTAATTTCTGCAGAGCCAACATTTCATCATAAATAATGCAAATTTCAGGCTAATAAAGAAACAAAAAAAACCCCTAAAACCTCTTTCAGGGAATGCAGATTGGAATGAACTAAGAACATTTTTGTTTGTGGTCTAATGTTATAATTACATCTGAATTATTACAAAGAAAACAAAATCACAGAATAGTTGAGGTTGGTAGCCACCTCTGGAGATCTTGCCATCTTGAATCTTGTTTACTGTTGCATTTACCATCAAACTTTGTTAAATTTCTCATTTTACATCAATAAATGTGTAGCTGCTTTTCTCTACAAGTGAAGTGCATCACTTCCATCCACAACAGGTGATCCTTGAATATTAACTGGATTCCTTGGACCCTCTTTCCCTCAAAGGCCTGATCCCATGGGAGTCTTCCAAGAAGATCTTTGAAGATGCCAAAGTCTGCTCTTCTGAAGTCCAAGATTGTGAGCTTGTTTTTCACCTTCCTCCCTGCCCTGAAGATCCTGAACAAAACCATCTCATGGTCACTGCAGCCAAGATTGCCTTTGATCTTCATATGCCCTCCCTGTTCGTGAGTATGAGGTCCAGCAGATCACTTCTTCTTGTTGGCTCCTCTATCACTTGGAGGAGGAAGTTACCATCAACTCATGCCAGGAACCTCCTGGATCGCTTATGTGGTGCTCCTCAAACAGATATTGGGGTGATTGAACCCCTCCTCATGGACAACTCAGTGGATAAGGAATTGGCTAGATGGCTGCACTCAAAGGGTTGCGGTCAATGGCTCAATATCCAAGTGGAAACCAGTGACAAGTGGCATTCCTCAGGGGTCAGTATTGGGACCGATGCTCTTTAACATAGACAGTGGGACTGAGTGCACTCTCAGCAAGTTTGCTGATGACACCAAACTGTGTGGCATGACCAACACACTGGAGGGAAGGGATGCCATCGAAAGGGACCTGGACAGGCTTGAGAGGTTGGCTTGTGCAAACCTTGTGAAGTTCAGCCAGGCCAAGATCAAGGTCCTGCACCTGGATCATGGTAATCCCAGGAACAAATACAGGTTGGGTGGAGAATGGTTTGAGAGCAGCCCTGAGGAGAAAGACTTGGGGGTGTTGGTGGAGGAGAAGCTCAACATGAACCAGCAATGTGCGCTTGCATCCCAGAAAGCCAACCACTTCCCGGGCTGCATCAAAAGCAGCGTGGCCAACAGGTCAAGGGAGGTGATTCTACCCCTCTACTTTGCTCTCACAAGATCCCGCCTGAAGTATAGTGTCCAGCTTTGGAGTACTCAGCACAGAAAGGACACAGACCTGTTGGAATGGGCTCAGAGGAGGCCATAAAGATAATCAGAGGCCTGGAGCACCTCTCCTGTCAAGACAGGCTGAGACAGTTGGGGTTGTTCAGCCTGGAGAAGAGGAGGCTCTGAGGGAGACCTTATAACTGCATTTAAGTACCTGAAGTGGGCCTACAGGAGGTATGGGGAGGGGCTTTATCAGGGACTGTAATGATAGGATGAGGGGTAACTGTTTTAAAATGCAAGAGTTTAAAGTGAAAGGTATATTTAGATTAGTTATTAGGAAGTTATTAGTTATTAGGAAGAAATTCTTTCCTTTGAGGGTGGTGAGACACTGGACCAGGTCTTCCAGAGAAGTTGTGGATGTCCCTTCCCTGAAAATGTTTAAGGCCTGGTTGGGTGCGGCTTTCAGCAACCTGGTCTGGTGGGAAGTGCCCATGGCAGGGGGTGGTTGAAACTAGATGATCTTTAAGGTCCCTTCCAACCTAAAACAGTCTATGGTTCTATGACCAGGGCCTGTGAATGGGAGGCAGATCTTTATCTGTATTGTTCTGTTTGTTCTTCCTAGTCAGATGGCCTATAGAAGACACACACTGTAATGTCACCTTTACCTTTCCTCTCTTTAATCTCAACCCATGATTTCTCATTTGGTTCATCATCCATCCCCAGACACATCTACATAGACTGCAGCTGTTCTCTCACATAATGGGCATCTCCCCCTCCTCATCTTCCCATTTGGTCCTTCCTAAAGAGCCCATATAACTCCATTGCAACATCCCAGTCATGAGAGTCACCCCTTCATGTCTCTGTGATTCCAAAAAGATCATAGCCCTGCAACTGCACACAGATCTCCAACTCATCATGTTTATTCCCCATATTGCCTGCCTTAGTATGCTGGCACTTTAGAGGCACCCCAGGATGTTGAGTTCCTGGAGAGGGTTTGGGTATTTTTCTGTAATGGTTGCCTTGTACGCATTTGTTTCCACATAAGTACTGGAGGTGACCTTGCTTAATCTCTATTTTGTTGATTTTGTGATTCCTTCCTGTCACATCACCCCTTTGCTCAGCAATCCTGTCTGCTACTCCCTTACAGGATTGCTGATTACTCTCTTCCTCCCCCATCTTTGTTAGTCTAAAACCCTTACTATCACGTCATCCACCTTATTGGCAAAAATAACTTTGTCCTGCTTATTGAGTTGGACCCCATTTCTCCCAAGCAGATGCTGTCTGCAAATAGGGTTCCAGGGTTATAGAACCAAAACTGCTGCTGCCAGCATTGCTTCTGCAGCCAATTACTGACTTGTCCTATTACTACCCTTCACCTCAAATCATTTTCCCTCACTGGCAGGATTAAGAAAAACACCACCTGGTCTTTCATTTCCTTGACTACTGCCCCAAGAGCTCTGTAGTCACTTCTGATACTGTTCAGGTTTCTCCTGGCAGTATAATTTGTTCTCTCATGCATTAACAGCAGAATGTAGTAGTAGTGGAAGGGCCAGATGAGCTTTGACAATCCCTCCACATCTCAGATTCTGGCCCCAGAATGCAGCAAACCACTCTAGATGATTGGTCGGGCTGACCAATGAGGAGCGGCTGGGTGAACTGGAGTTGTTTAGTCTGGAGAAAAGGAGAATGAAGGGAGACCTTATGGCTCTTTACAAGTACCTGAAAGGAGGTTGTAGCAAGGGGGATCAGTCTCTTCTCCCAAGTAACAAGTGATAGGACAAGCGGGAATGGCCTCGAGTTGTACCAGGGGAGGTTTAGGATGGATACTAGGAAACATTTCCTCACATAAATGGTTATCAGACACTGGAACAGGCTGCCCAAGGAAGTGGTTGAGTCACCATCCCTGGAGGTATTTAAAAAACATGTAGATGTGGCACTTAGGGACATGGTCTAGTGGTGGTTTTGGCAGTGTTAAGTTAATGGTTGGACTCAATGATCTTAAAGGTCCCTTCCAACTTAAACAATTCTATGATTCTATAACTCATACTCTTGTTGTGTACATGCTAGTAGTGTCAGAAGGGAGGAGCAGAGAGGATACCAGCAGTCATTTTCACCAAACTAAGGTCATGTCAGACGTTAAAAAAGTACTAATACCTGTGACCAATTATTTATAGTTAATCAATGAATGATATAGTAGCTACTCCTTCTTTTACATCAGTAAAATGCCTCCCCTTTTCCCTGTACAAATTACTATACTGTACTCTTTTCTCAACGTTTTACATCCTCCCAGATTAACAAGAGCAGCAGTCAGATTAATTTATTGCTCTATATACCTTGACAGAATTCACAAATTATTTTAAAAAATGAAACTTGGCTTGGTGTCTAGCTTGAGAAATACTAGTTTCCCTAATGTCTTTCTCTCCATTTTGAAAGATGAATATATATAAGGGTGCAATTTTTAAAATTCAATAGCAATGCATATTCCTTTTCACTGCCTCTATTTACATCACCCTGAAAAACAAGCTGTTCTAATGTGTATTTTCACATCCTTCCTTGTCTCTTGCCCAGTAAAATTCTAAATGATCACAAGCTTTGAAATCATCTAACCGAGAGGAAGGAACTCTCATACTAAATATGGTAGCTCAGGTCACTGCATTCTTCTGTGTTATTTCTAGAAGATCAAAATGTATGGTGATCTGTATCCCACAGGCCGACTGACACATTATGTGTGAACGGGCCAAGAATCAACTCTGTGCATTTCATTAACCTGGAAAGTTGAGATTTTGGTGCTGAAACGATTTACCAAGCCATTGGTTTGAAAAAGAGAATGCATAACAAGTTAGGCTTAAATAATCTTTCTACATAAGAAAGAGTGCTCAGTGCAGGCAGGAATTGAGAGGCAGCAGAGCATTATGGAAGAGGTCAGTAATCACTTCAGCCTTTTCCAAGATGAAGTTTCTGTCAAAGGAGTGCAAATAAATGCAGTGTCAGTGTTTGTTATTGTTGATATATCTTGAGAGACGCAGCATAAAGCTCTGTTTCCAAGCAGCTCTGAATTTAAAGAAAATTCAAGGCCAAATTTGTAACCAAATGTCATAACTTCTCTCCTTTCTTTAATGGTTGGTCAGTAAATGGTATTCTGCCACTACTAGAAAATGGTGGCAGACATCAACTCAGGCTGTGTTCAGCACATGGCAAGGCTTGCCTGGGCTGGAGCTGGTGCCTGCTGCTCTAGCAGGAACAAGTTGGATCTATTGCAGTTCAGAATTTACTCTTCCCCTTTGACTTCAGGTAGCCAGACAGGACGTGAAACACATTGTAGCAGTTTGACCATTTCACCTCTGTGATTTAGTTCCTTTCCAGCAGAACTGGAGATCTGCTGTCTTCCAGCATCATCTGAGAGCCAGAGGTTCTGTTTTGCTGGAGCAGTAAATCACAGTATCCTCTTTACCTCTTCTCTTCCTAAAACTAACAATGCCCTCCCAGACCTAACCACCTCATTTCTCATATCTGTGGTGACATGAAAGTGGCAGATGTGATCTGCCAAAATGGTAATATAAAATTAGAGAAGGAAAAAGGGAAAGGAGCACATCTCTATTCCTACCTCTGTGATCCATGGGGAAGGCAATTAGAAAGAAAAGAAGATTTTACCTTTCCCTATCTAATTTCATTTCTTCTCCATTCATTTAATTCTTCCTTTTCTGGCCCATTCAAAACTGTGGTCTGAAAAGAGGATGTTCTATTTTAGTCAGCTCAGATCATGCATTTTCTGCGGGCACTTGTTCTTGGTGCTATCAGGCACTAAGCACTAGCTTCTGTCTATCAGGAACCTAAGCACATACAGTACTACTCATGTAATTAAGTGTAGTTCAAGATCCTAATCTTGTGATTATACCAAAATGTATGAATGATCAAATTTTAATTTCATATTATTTGCAGGAAAAATGTGAACTGATTTTGTAGCAGAAGATATAGCACTACAATTTAGAGTTGCATTTTAATATTACTTTAAAGATTGGCTAAAAATAAGATTTTATTTCACAATAAGAGAAATACAGAAGTAATGATCAAGATATATTGTTGGTTTGGAATTTTATATCAGCATGTGTGTACATGCAGTGCAGTGAAGTGGTAAACAATTAAGAAAATTACAGTATTTTCTGTAAAAATACATGTATGTTCAGTATTAGCTTAAAGTTTTTAGTCTTAATGTATAAAAATTCTGAAACTGTTTCATGTAATGAGATTTTTCTTTTTATTTTTTTTATTTTTCTTTTTTTCTTTAAGGAGAATTGAGTGCTCCAGAAAATTAGAACATTGATTAGTTGCTCTGGAGACTGAAATCCTGTAATTATCTTCACAGAGGTGAAAAAGCTTCCCTGAACTCCCTGCTAGCAGGGGGCACATTGTAACAGCAGGACCAGGTGTAGGGCCAAGAAGATAAATCACTGGATAAAAAGCTAGATGCCTAGCTAAAGGAATGGTAACTAAAAGAGCAGGTTAATATCAGCAGTTCATTAGCAAGTGGAGCTTGGCTATGTGTGCCACATAAAAATACTTGATGTTTCATAGGCTTTTCTTTCTAGTGTAATATTATATTTTGCTAACCAAGTAAGAAAAAGAAAATTAATGAAATTATGCAAGTGGTTCTAGTAAGTCCTTGGTTCTAATGCACTGTAGTACTCTATATTCATCTTGTCTGTCTATAGGCATAATTGTCCTGATTAGCTTGGCTTTGACACTAACAATGTTTGTAAATATATAACTCTGTTATTCTACACTTTAACTACTGATGTTAATTAAGACAACTTCTTTCATTCTTCTGTTGCTTTGAATGTAAAGAAAATAGAGAAATCAAGAATTTCAGAAAACATATCAGGATTATTGACAGCAGTTTTAAATTTTAAGAGCTTTTTTATTTGAGGCCCAAATCTAATGTAAATTAGATTACCCTTGTTTGGAAAGGAGTAATTTCTGTTCACTGGCTTTTATCAAAATCACTGTTTTCCTCTGGAGTCAGTAATTACTTTAGCAGAATTTTCCTTTGCCTAAAACTAAGATCCCTATGCTATATGTGTTTATTTTTCAGGACACTAACAGAATTACAATTATCAATTTTCTTTGAATGTAAGCACTGAGATTTTTAAATCTATCATGAAATGTCTTCTTTATATTTTAATAGTTTTTTTAAATAAAGTAAATAATGTTATTTTAATTCCATTTTTCTTGCCCTTACCTTGGGCTGCAGACCTTCTTTAACACTAGGTTGAATGCAGACAAGAGCTCTTTTCTTGGACCCCACCTCATGTCTTGGTACATCTTCCAGAACAAGTGAGTGGTATGCAGAACTAAGGCCAGTTAGGTAAAGAATATTTCTGATTTGTACCTACATAGCATGGCTGTGCACATCACAATTAGTAAATATCTATAGCATACCTCATTTAAACAGAAACAAACAAAGCAACCAAAACCCTCTACACTTCAGTGTTCCGCTATTTTTAGCTGTACACAGGCTAGATACATTGTCTAAAAAACTCATCATGAGAGTGAACTTGGGGGACATGCCACTCTGGTGGATTAAGATAAAGAAAATGTAAACATCATGGATGATTGTCTTGTCTTTTCTTACTACGTTGGTAACAGCTACCACTACTTCCTAAAAAACCTTTTAATTTTCTGAAATTAATTTCTTTATTGTTCATAAACTCTTCTTGTGGTCATAACTGAAACAACATGACTATTCCATGTAGAGGCTTCTTCTGCTCTTCCAGGGCTACAAGATTTACCAGCCATGCCTAACGTTCAAAAAGACCATAAAAATTATCTTTAAAGAGCAAAAATATTTCAGGGCTTATATAACAATGTAACCAATTGTCCTTTTCATGTAGAACACTGCATTAGATTATTTGTTTGGGTTTATTCAGTTTAGTCACAGTACTGGTTATTTTAAAATTTATCCAGAGCACAGAACAAAGCATAATTTAAAGACACATTTCCCATGAAAGACTTGCTATGTTGATCACATTGCTTGATCTTCTTGATGCCTAAAACTGCCTTCAATTCAGATAAATTCAGCTTCTCAAAAAACTAGTAATGTTTCTCAAACTATTGCTTGAGTAAAATGTTTGGAACACATACATCATATTTCAATCTTAGAAGAAAATGATTTGCAGAACACAGAGTTGTTGAGCTCATCCAAGCAAGAAAGTCAAGTAAGGTTCACCAGAAGGATGAACTGCACTTCCCGCAGATGTCAAATTTGTGATTGAAGAATTAACACTCTTCCAGATTTCCTGGAGCGTTTTCAGGCAGTGCATCAAATTCCTAGTAGATTGTCAGGGGAATGGAGGGTAACAGCAGACACATCATTCAATATCTGTTCAGCCATGGAGTGTCTGGCCTTAGAGGTGCTATGCTTTGTGGTGTTACTGGTTGCCTCCAAGACAAAATGTTGATAAATGTAGTGCCATGCCTTGCTCTAGAAATGCTGTGCATACGCTTCATATGTGAGTTTTCAACATGTTTACTTTGGTTTCTGCATCAATACTTACACAATTCCTAAAACTATTGATAGGATCCTGCGCTTATGGATAGTCCTTTATAGCATGGCTCTGATGATTCAGCTAACTCATCTAATTTTGCACAGATTTGCAGATACCAGTCTACATAAAAAGCCATATAGAAACTTGAAAAAAAAAAAAAAGGAAAAAACAGATGAGAATAAAATGAGAAAGTAGGTCCATTAATAAATGAGATCAATGAGAATTGAGGAGTTATTGATTTACTTAGTAAAATAGTCTCTCTAAGGTAAACAAATAAAGTGAAGAAGAGAGAAAAAAACCCCTAAGCACAGGAGTGTAATGCCAAAATAAATACAAAGTTGGGAGGATGACTCTGGTAATTGCTGACCAGACCTGCATGTTAGTCAAACAAGTAGAATTATTCCAGTCATAAAAATGAATTGGAAGAAATGGTATTATTAATAGTAGCAGTAACAGCAATAAAGCCTTGTATATACACAGTCATAAAAAAGTGACCTTTTGAAATAAAGGGATAGAGGAGATAATCTGAAATCATTATATGCATGTTGATTAAAGTATTTCACAGAATGTATTTGGAAAATTTTCACACACAAAAAACTCCACTCTCACATTCAAACCTAAGTTACTTCTGAGCCCCGAGAATTGCTTTGAAGACAAATTGTTACTACCCATTTTGTTTATAAGAAAGACTTAAAATTAGCCTCTCTGAGAACATGAACCAAGAACAGAGCCAATTTATTTTAACATAAAGAATTAAACTAAACGGTAGCAATTAAGAATCGTGTTGCACCTTTTACTCCGATAGTCTATCTCAGTAAGGAAAGGTGAATAATTATATAAAGCCTGTGCATTGTATTTTGGTAAGACCTATGAAAAATTTTAGAATTAGAACTTTTCACTTGTGTTTTTTATATATAACTCATATGAGAAATATATATATATACACACACACATACACACTTAACTATGGGGAGATCCCAAAGTATCTTTTCCTATGAAAACTGTGAAAGCATCACAGAAGATGTGAAGGAAGTTTCTGACCACAGTGAAGGAAATTAGGAGACCCTAAATGATTTCAAACATCGAATGTAAAATTAAACTAGGAGCTTCAGTTCACACACTAGATCATTTATTGAATTATGGGTGTCTTTAATGACAGTTATCCAGATCAGCACCTTTTAGAAAAATTAGATATACAATGGAAATCAAATTTAGTTTTGTTACAAGATAGACTTTGAAAGTAAGAACAGGCCTATTTGTCTTGTATTAAGTAATATAGAATGCAGAAACTTCTTTTAAACAAAATAATGGGCTTCTCAAGTTGTCTTTACAACTGATAAAGTATGAAAAAAAGAAGTTTTTAATAGGTATACTCTTGCTATCCAAGTAACTATATAATATAATTTGTTCTAAATAATCTAAGCCGATATTCTATCAAACAATGTCTTGATACTAAGCAAAGCATTAATTTTAGCATACAAATTTAATTGCGAATAGAAGTTATGCTTGCTATTGTTTGAACTTTGATACAGATATTTCCTGTCTTTATATTTCAACTTTCTTCTCAATGCTTTTTTCTTCCATTATTTTTTTTTTTCTTAAATCTCCTGTTTTGGGGGTAAAATTCCCTCTGACATTGGAATTTCTGTGAATCTCTGAAAGTGTTTGGACAAAATCTTTTTATTAAAATTTATTTGTTTTCTTTTTAAAAATTACTTAATTGTTTCATATCTGTGCACATTATAATGACAATCATCATAATAGAACATCTTAGTCTTAATCAAAGTAGATGAAAGTCCAAGAAAAAAATATGCTAAATGTACTTTACAGAAATATTTTGAAATGCATACACAAAAGAAATGTTGATGGCATGTTACTAAGAACTTCAAGTACATTCTGTTATTTAACCCCTTAAACTCTTTCAAATTACAGAATAATGATTCTTAAAGACATTGCTGAACCAGTACCTAACCTTGTGTAGCTTAAACAGCTTCAGGTGGTAAGAGTATCTCAAATCCAGCCAAGAGATCAATGTACTGAAAATGCAGCTTTTATTAACTCTATCATAATGTGGGGCTGGTAAATGTATTAGTGCACTTACACAGAGATGTGTCTTTCAGTTATATCTTTGCCTGAAAGCATTTATCAAACTCCAACAAAACTGTTCCCGTAACCTATCCTGAAGCATTCCCATACAAACTACCAACCTTCTGTCCCTGGGCACATATTGTTCTTTCCATCAGTGCTTTACATGGAAGAGCTAAATGGCCCACAGTGCACCCACAGTGATTCTATATACACGACTGCTGTATAGAAGACATGGGCTTGAATCTCCACAGATCTCCCACATCATGGGTAAATGTTTTTACTCTTGAGCTGAGTTGCAGATGGATGATGGTGGTATAGTGGCAACCTACTCCACTAAAGCCTGAAAAGAATTATAACATTTATTATTTAGAGAAAGGATAAAATCATGGTCTTTGGTAGTAAGTTTGAGGCTCAGAATTCCAATGCAGAACCAGATGTGTCCTGGCAGTACACATGAGAGCCTGAGCTTGGAGAGGGAAAGGGTGATGACATTTCTTCCATAGTGATTTATTTTTGCCTAAAGGAGGCCAGATGTAGAAGTCAGATATTCCAAAGCTCATTATTTTGGTACTGCTACTTTTAGACGATTGATCATTTTTGACCTAACAATGTCTTCTCTTCTTAATAGAAATGAAGATTTCCTGAAATAGATTACATGAGATTCCGCAATCCAGAGCTGAGATCAAGTTCTGTTCTCAGTTACATTTGTGCAATTCTGTAGTCAATTCAGAAAAGAAAATTAGGAAATGGAGGATTGCATTCCAAATGGAAGGTTTTGCTGTGATGGTTTTTGTAGGAAGATTTCTTTTTAAATATGAATTTGTAAAAGCATAATTCAAAGTGAAACAGTAATTGTGATATACCTAGCATCGTTCACTCAAATTGCAGTCCTCACTTCCTGGTGCTACTGGTAAAATCAATGCATTAAAATGTGTGATATTTGATATTCTAGATAATTTTTATAGCTAGAGGCATAAAGAAAGTAATGAATCTTGAAATTATTCTACCTAAATTTGAAAAAGTTACCTAAAGAAAGAACTGCAACCCCAGTATTTTGTGTTATATTTTATTTTATTTTATTTTATTTTATTTTATTTTATTTTATTTTATTTTATTTTATTTTTAATCAACTATAATGTGAGTGAAATGCTAGTTGTATTCAGCATTTAAAACATTCCTTGAACAAGATGCATAGTTATTTACCCATTCCTTAAGACCACTGTGAGGCAGATGCTAATTTTAGAATTTTCTCTCCATCCAAATTTCTCTTCTAAAACTCATTTTCAAGGTACGCACACCCCCAGTTGACAACAATGTTGCTTATAGGCAGAACTGGCATATCAACCTTTTTTATTTTGGTTGTCTAAAATTTATTATAAAAATCTTATTGCCATGTGTGTGAGGTAAGAAACAGGCCAGTGACAGCAGTGACTCAGCTTTTAGTCTGAAGTCATTACATGTAGTAATGCCTTTCTGGCTGCCTGGGGATGGAAGAACTGTGTTAAGTGCTCTCTGACTACCCCTGACACAGCAAATCATGTCACAGATTAATCCTCACTGTGATGTTACTAGATTTCTTCCTATCTTAGATAATATTTGGTCACAAAATTAAAGTAGTAGCAGTTCTGGAATGATGTGGATGCTTTGCCGTCTTGTACCTGCCGCAAATGCTGGTTACAGAACAAATAAAGGGAGAATCAATCATTAGAATGGAATATTTTGAAGTTGTTTAGGTTTGTTTTGCTTTGCTTTGGCTTTTTTTCATCTTGTTTTTCTAACTGGGAAAGACATATATTTGCAAGTTGGGAAATAATACATTTTTGGTACTATCTGTGCATACTGATTCTTACCATCATATATAATGTACTTTACATTGATATAAAATCATAGAATCATAGAATGGTTTGTGTTGGAAGGGCCCTTAAAGATCATCTAGTTCCAACCACCCCCGCCCATGGGCAGGGACACCTCCCAATAGACCAGGTTGCTCAAAGTCCCATTCCAACCTGGCTTTGAACACCTCCAAGGGATAGGGTTTCCACAGCTTCTCTGGACAACCTGTTCCAGTGTCAAACCACTCTCACAGGAAAGAATTTCTTCCTAATATCTAATCTAAATCTATCCTCTTTCATTTTAAAACCATTACCCATCGTTCTATCACTATTGTCTCTGATAAAGGGTCTTTCCCCATCTTTTCTGTAGGCCCCCTTCAAGTACTGGAAGGCTACTATAAGGTGTCCCTGGAACCTTCTCTTCTCCAGGCCGAACAATCCCAACTCTCTCAGCCTGTCTTCATAGTGGGGTGCTCCATCCCACTGAGCATCTTCATGTCTTTCTTCTGGACTTGCTACAACATGTCTGTGGACCAGTTCTGCAGAGAACATGGAGGAATACACGGGTACCATGAAGATAAACAAAATACCAGAGATTGACCCCTTCTTACCTATTTGGGTTCAGATCTGCCCTTCACATCCTGTTCTTCTCACTGTTTGAGAAACCATTTTACCATTCAGTGTCTCCGTCTCCCCCCAAAAAATTTAGATGTTGTTACCAAGATAGCTTGTTTGTTTCTTTGTTTTTCCCCTTTTGGATTAAGTTTAAGCAATTAAACTATTTAATTTTTTCACTATTTTATGTTTTTTTCCTGGCTCTAAAATTATTTTTCTGCATTTTTTAATGGCCTCTGAAGTTTTCCATATCCTTTTAAAAATGTAACCAATACTGAAAATGTAACTAATTGTATTGAGGAATCCATCTGACCAATAGTGGTAAAATGACTTTTTATACTCTTACCATGGCTTCACTATTTATACTACAAAAAGTGTTATTAGTCTTTTTACACTACTGTATCAGCTTTCAACCTTAGGATCAGTTTCCTGTCTCTTAAATTCTGCTCAGAATCACTAATTTCTGGAATGCAGTTACCACTTCTATAATTACAGCCCTTGTTCCCACACATATATGTTATTATCTGAACATAAGAAGCTGAAGTAATTCCATGACTAGTAGAATGTATTAGCCTAGTTTACAATGTCTTTGTCATGTTTGTGAAACCCGTAATACCTTATGGGATGATGAGCCTTTTTCTGGTAGTTTGGCAGATAAGGTGTCTTTCTTCCTGGTGATTCCTCAGGGTCCAGTAATGAGCCCAGCTTGAATTTTTCAAGTACCTAACAAATTATTTTCTCAGTGGGGTGTCCCCCTCATCTACTAGTCAACTATTTTCTCAAAACATGTGGGAAATTTTTACCTGTGACATCACTACTCTTCTAAGAAACTGAATTTGATTTGAAATTTCCAAAGGTTAAAAAAATTACAAGTGAAAACTGAACGCAGAGATCCTAAGTTAACACACATACATATACACTACACCTGCATAAATGTATTTTCTACAAGAATCATAAATGAAAAGGTATTTTTGTCTATTTATATGTTCAATAAATACATATTCATTATTTTAGTTAAATATATCAATTAATAAAGTTAGACAAAAAAGAGCGAAAGCAATGCATTCATTTTCATGTTCACATCAAATGTGAGATAAAATAATTGTAGATTTAGCTTATCATGCAAGCTCTTCAACTCCTGTGATTGCTGTATAACCTACTCTTATTTTAAAGTAAATTCAGGTTTCAAGCAAAATTGTCAAATATAACCAGTGCATCTACACAAATGTGAGTCTTCAGAGTGTCTAAAATTAACTGTGAGATCTGAGCATTACTCACAATCCTAGTAGGTGATATTGTCAGGGTTCCCTTGCTCCTGTTGAAAAATTTGTCAGCAACTCCCTGAATATAGACTGTGAGGATGTAGCAAAAGTAGGAAAAATGGTCAATTAACTGAGAAGATATAGTCTGGCTGTAGGGCTTTCTTAGATAGGAGGTTTATGGTTGCACAGGGGGCAAAGGGTATCACTGCTGATTTGCAGTTTCTCTTCCCTGAGGGTTAACCAGGCAGCTACTGCTGTATTTTGTTACTATCCTAGCATGAATTGCTGATGTAAGATCAAGTTGTGTCCTTTTAGTGTTTAAAGGCCTTAAACAGACATTCAGTCTTTTTAACCAGAGATAAATGGGGTTTTCAAATTATATCACAGATGACAGAGAGAATATGTCTCATAGAAACACCTTTTTTTTTTTTTTGCCAGTGGTCACTATCAGGTGGAATATACAAATACACAGTAGTTTGGGAGAAATAATACCATTGTTCATTATAACAATATTATTGCATGTTCTGTCCGGATGAAATTTTTCAGGTATCTAAATATCCAAAATAGAAGGGTAAGTATTAAATTTCCTATTTTGCTTTTTGTTTAGTCCAGATTCAAGGAGCCAAGTCATATTTGAAAGGGAAATGGTTGAAATATTGGTTTAAAGACATAGTTATTGGACAAAAGTCAATATACCCCAGTATCATGCATAATTAGATTTAAATTCATGTCAACCTAAAGAAAAGGGAAAGCCTGCATAACAGTTATTTCTCCATCCACAATTTAGTCTGTGTGTTAACCTGAATTTATCAAACTTTTACGAATTCTTTGATTTGTGCAATTTTTCTTATAATATATTAATTTATAAACATAATTTTTTCATCTTTGACTTCAGCTCTTACTTCTTAAAATAACCGTTAGAAGAATTTCATTCTAGAATCCAATAAACAAATTAGGTTTTATGAACATGTATTTACTTTAAAAGACAGATGAGCTGACTAAAAAAATCTGGTAATCTTCAAGATCTTTATTACCGTATTGTTGAATTATAATACATTGTTCTTAGAGCCTAGAGAGTTTTAGATTACAGAATGAGTAGTGAAAAGGTATAAAACTTGACTGTATTTTAATAAATTCAAGCTTTACCTTGAAGGATATTTTTTTACAATGTGAAATACTTCTTATGGCTTGACTATTCAAGATACCTTTAATTGAATATAGACAAAAAATAAATAGTTCATGTATTATTTTCCCCTGCTATTTGCTTGAACTGCAGCTGAACCTAAAACTCTGGTAGGGCTTTAAAGGACAATAAACAGTTGGTGAGAGTACAGTCCAACATATTTTTGTTTTAGGAAACAGCTCAGAAAGTGTTTATCTTTGCTTTAGGAAAGAAAAAAAAGAAGCAAAATGTTTTCAATATTTATGGCTAAAGCAAAAGTAGGACTTGGGGTAAAATAGATGTCTTTTTTTACTCACAAAAGTGATTGCATGCAGAGTTATACAAAACATTTCTCTCCTATGTGCTTAAAATTCAGATCTTTAAACTGCATTTACACATTTAAATATGACTTCCCTGAAGCAAGTGATGTTCCTTTTGGCATTAGAAAGACTTTGAGATTCTCAGTTCCTCTTTGAATAAGATCAGCTATAGATCGAGAGTCACCTGACACCAGTAGCAGCAGAGTCACAGAGATGGTCTTGATATAAAGAAGAGAAAATTGCATTGGAAGAAGTAAACATGTCACATGGCACAAAAGGGAGAAACCAATACTTAGTGAAGATTCACAGGTCTTTAAGGAGACCCAGACAATCTCTGAACCCTCAATATGTTCAAAATTTCCTAGAGCTCAGAATGAAAAGAACAATATCATATTTTCTCTCCTGTGTGGAAACTGAATGAAAACAATCCAAAACAGTTTTAATAACATTGCAAAGAGGTGTCCTTATGTCTGTAGATATTTATTCAATGCATACAGTCCCATATTTAGTGTAAGTCTGATTTTTATAGAAGCATTGCATTATTTATTTATTTGTTTTAAGGAGGAAAAGAACTCTAAATATCTCTTTTGAAAAGCAAATAATATTTATACTACAAGATAAAGAAATATTACTGCAGCTTAAAAGTGTTGATCTCAAATTATAGTAGCTATGCAACTAAATTAATATGGAACTTATGTACGTAACTGACTCACAAGCAGATGTCTGTAGCAAATACCTGCAGTATTATATGAAAAAAGAATTTAAAGAAAAAAATGACATAGTACAACAATATAAAGATATATTGACTGCAAAATGTGATGCTACTAATGATGAGAATATCAATGCATGTTTATGAACACAAGATACATGATAGAGGAGAATAAACAACAGAAGAATGTGTGTGTGTGATACAATTTATAAATAACTTACTGGTCAGAATTGTGGTTGATATCTTTGGAACTGGACATCTGGGTACCACAGCTGGTTTTGTCAGCAGCTGCTGAGAGCCATGAAGCCAAGCTATCACACTGCTCTGAAAGCCAAGTGAGCAAAACACCTCCAGGGTCAGGTCCGGTTTCTTTATGAATGATGAATGGGTGTGGTACCTACTAGAGGCACGAGAGGGAACAGACCATGGGTCAGGCAGATGTAGCTCATCATTGAGTCTCAGTAGCGGCTTGGCAGGATTGGAGCGGGAGCAAAGTGGGTAGCAAGAGAGGACAACCATGGAAAGGGTAATCAATGCAACAGCTTTGGAGTGCAAAGAAAAAAGACAGTTGTGTCTGTGACTTCTTAATTTTAAAGTATTCTTACATATTTAAATCATGAGATGCTGCAACACTTCTTGTTGAGTTTGCCCAACTCTTCTTGTGTGGTCAGCAGGTCAAGGGAGGTCATCCTCAACCTCTACTCTGCCCTGGTGACGCCTCATCTGGAGTACTGTGTCCAGTTCTGAACCACCCAGTTCAAGAAGGACAGGAACTACTGGATTGAGTCCAGTGGAAGGCTACAAAGATGATCAAGGGAATGGATCTCCTCTCTTTTGAAGAAAGGCTGAGAGATCTAGGTCTGTCTAGCCTGGGGAAGAGAAGACTGAAAGGGCATCTCCTCAATGCTTATAAATATCTAATGGGTGGGCATCAAGAGGATGGGGTTAGGCTCTTCTCTGGTGCCTAGTGACAGGACAAGGGGCAACGGACACAATCTGGAATGCAGGAAGTTCTGTCTCAACATAGAAAAAATGTATTTACTTTGAGGGTGACAGAGCACTGGAACAGGCTGCCCAGAGAGGTTGTGAAGTCTCCTTCTCTGGAGATATTCAAAATTCACCTGGATGCATTCCTGTCCAGCCTGCTCTAGTTGAATTTGCTTTTGCAAGGGGGTTGGACTAGATGATCTCCAAAGGTCCCTTCCAACCCCTACAATTCTGTGTGAATTCCATGTGAATTCTATCATAATACTGCCTTTCTACTTCAGGAATTTTTTGCATTACTAGAAATAGTGTTTCATCTGCTCACTGTGTTACTATTGTTCAGTGAAACTCTGTACGTGCACAGGCTTATACCTGATCAGTGTCTATAACTCTAAAGACAGACTCTCATTTATTGTCATACATCAGTAATATTTTATCATATTCATGGTAAGAGAATTGATGTTAGGATATAAAAGCTTTATCATCCTATCACTGATTTAAATTAGCTTGAAACTGTGCCTGAAAGTCCATTTTTCTTCCACTGTCTGGTCTCAGACTACGACAGAGACCTATCCACATTAGCAGTACATCAGCTGATAGTATTCAATGGCAGTTTTGAACAACAAAAAATAAAAATCTAGCTTTCAGCGACTGTGACTGAGCTACTCATACGTAGTCCCTTACTAATGGAGACCTATTAGAGGAACAGCTTGCAGAAATCTATGCTATATCTACACAACCAGTTTTCTACCTTGTAAAATAAAAACAGAATTTTAAATTCATCTCCTCACAACTCCCCTGAGCTATAACTTCACATTAAAGTAAGTTTGTTTGCTTTCAACTTAAAATACAAAAAGCACTCATATTGCCTCAGAAGGTACATGACAGACTCTCTTCCCCTCAATTTTCCCAGATGAATAACTTTCCAAGGCATGTTAAAATGTGACATATGAGTACTTCTCTCTAAATTACAAATTTGTACCATTATTCTAATTTATTTTTCTGCAGTATTTTATTTTAGGGAATTTATAACATATTGGGTTTGTTCATCTCATGAATGCATCCACATTAATGTCAATGAGACTTCTTTTTTTGAATTATTTTCAAGGTTCAACTCCATATCTCTGGTAAACAGATCCAGAAAATATTGGAACTTGGAAATCTAGGAGTTGACAATATTCTGTACTCTTTGCACTTTTATACAAAATACGACTGGTGAAGATGTTGAACGAAGTACTCCATAGTGAGGTCCTCAGCTGGCTAAAAAAGAGTCTATTGCATTTGAGGAGTTAATCCGATATTCCTCATCCTAATTTAGAATAACATTTTCAGCTTTCCCATAAAGTATTGTACCACTTCAATGCACCTCAGGTGAATCAACAGAATTTGCCAGTTCTATTTTAAACACGCCATCTGTGACTGTTCTCTTGAAAATGTTGGCAGTGTACTGACACCACATTACTAAAATGAATGAGACCTGACACATGGAGAAGTCCCAGGTTTCTGTTCCAGCTAATATATACATATGCATATATATATGTATGTAAATTGGCTCTTATTCAGATTTTTTTTCTTTGGAGAAGGTGACGGCTACTATTAATATCGATGTTGTAGTCTGCATCAGTATTTTAAGCTCTTCTGATCTTGTCAGAAATTAATGGAAGAGATCTTGCTGAGCAATGATTCTTGGCATGGTGGAGTAAACCAGCTAAGTTCCCTTCCTAACTCTTGTGCTGTCAGCGGCAAAAACTGAACGTGGTCAGATTTTTATTACACTAAACTGCTGGTGTTTGCTCCGCTGGAAAGTTGAAACAAATGCAATTTTTTGGAGGTGAAAGAGTCTGCCTTAAAAAATTGTGCATGAATGTGATGTAGGCAAGCAAGGTAACCTCTTAAATGTTAAATTTTTGTCATCCAATCTCTTACATTACCTGTATGATGTTTTTAATTCTGATAACTAATAAAACTCAATTAAATGAACTTTACTAATATAACTAAGGCCAAATCATAGCTTTATTGAAAATTTAGATTGAAATTTGCGAGTTTGTAGGTTTTCCGAACATTTTTTACATATTCATGCACCTTACAAACTTACTTTTTTTCAGAAATGAAATGTTTCTTTTCTTCTCGCTGAATATGGGTAATGGGATTCTAGTTGAAGATGTCCCTGCTCATTTCAGGGGTGTTGGACTAGATAACCTTAAAGGTCTCTTCCAACCCAAACTATTCTATGATTCTGTGATTCTATGATTCCTCAGAGAAGGGGAATTTATCAGCATTCTTGAAAAACAGACTAAACTTATTTTAGAGCCAAAATAAAGTGCTATTAACTTATTTTTGGGCACTTAGCTATGTAACTAATAGTACAATATATGAACAGCATCAGCTCTGTCACAGTAGTTCTGTGTATGCACTACTGTAACCTACAGAAGAGTTCTGTTCTTTCTAGAAAAGTTCTTTTCACAGTTTATAGAAGGCTCCTACAGTCCTCTGGTCTTTTAAAGCAGGACATTTCTAGGACAAAGCTTGTGTGTGCAACAGCAGTGTTGGAGAAGCAGTTTAAAAATCCATGGCAAAAAGTTTATTCAGGTCATAGAATCATAAGATCATTTAGGCTGGAAAAGACCTTTAAGATCATTGAGTCCAACCATAAACCAAACACTGCCAAAACCACCACTAAACCATGTCTGTAAGTGCCACATCTACACCTCTTTTAGATGCCTCCAGGGATGGTGACTCAAAAACTTCCCTAGCAGACTGTCCCAATGTTTGATAACCTTTTTGGTGAAGAATTTTTTCCTAATATCCCTCCTAAACCTCCCCTGGTGCAACAGGAGGCCATTTCCTCTTGTCCTATAGCTTGAAGAGACCAACACCCACCTTGCTACAACCTCCTTTCAGGTAGTTGTAAAGAGCCATAAAGACTCCCTTCAGTCCCTTTCTCTCCAACTAAAAAACCCCAGTTCCCTCAGCCACTCATCATAAGACTTGTTCTTGGTTCTGTCCTCCTGTATGCAACTCTCTTTTCATCTGTTACTCCCTCTGCTGCTGCTTACACTCATAGAGGGGTGAACTGACCTGCAAAGGCAAAAGACCAGGCTGAGAGAGGTGTTGTGTGGAGCTACTGCAGGAAGTTTTCCAGATCCACATGTGCTGGTAGGTATTGAGACAATTGTTCTTCACCCATTCCCCAGACCATGGAGACAACATGTTGTTCTCTCACATCAGTGGCTTGATACGAATGCTCAGTCAGGCATTATTTCTATTTTTTTCTCTACATCCTTATCTTCTGATGTGAAATAGAGTTTCTAATATTGTATTTTTCTAATAGGCTGAATACAATGTACATCCCAGGACTTTTGACTGTTTCAATTAGGTCCTCAGTAATTTCCTATTACCTTCCATTCCCCACTGCTCCACTGGCTCGTAGCCCTGCTAGATGGGACTGTTTACTTCATACTATGTCAGTAAGTTCATAAGTACAGAGTTTATGCATCAGAATAATGTCAAAATATTTCATGTCTGTTATGTTCCAGTTGCTACGACAATCGGTGCTGCAACCATTTCTTTATATTTTCAATGAACACACAATTCAGATCCATACACTTTAGTGCAATTCATTGCAGCTCCTTATCTAGATGTAATATTAAAAAAAAGACACAAACATTTTGACATTAGGTCTGCACCGTCTTTTCACTGATTAAATCTATTGACTTTTAAAATAAGTCTGTGCTAGACCACTCTTTTTACCATGCATCATAGATTTTAACAAGTTTCCTTTTATATTAAAATAAAAATGCAGGAAAAATGCAAAATAATTTCTTAAAAATTATGCCTAACAGAAGTATGACAATTCCCTGTTCAGTCCCTGCAATTGTCTCTATTCTTAAATGTTTGAATGTATTCAGCTCATCAATGTTAGGCAAGTTGATGAGAATATTAGAAGTCACAGTATGTTTGGGAACAGTGTATGTGTGACTATTTGTAATTATATTTGCAATAAATGTAATTTCTCTTACAGCTTCTTGTATTGGATACAGGTGGCAAGGTTTGGGTAATGGTGGGAGCTGCCGGGCTGGCCTCTGGAGCATAAGCTGAGGCCTGCCCAGTGCCAGAAACAGGTGGTTCAAGATGGCTCCAAAATGGACTCACTGCAGGGCACAGCTGAGCCTGTCAGAGGAGTTTATGGTGTCTCTGGGAGAACTTATATAAGAAATGGTAAAATGCAGCAGCGAAAGAGGGGGGAGTATGAGAAACAATCCCGCAAACACCAAGGTTAGAGAAGGAGGAGGAGGTGCTTCAGGTACCAGAGCAGAGATTCCCCTGCTGCCCATGGAATACACCACAGTGGAGCAGATAACCACACTACAGACCATGGAGGACCCCACACTGGAGCAGGGGGATATGCCCTGAAGGAAACTGCAGCCTGGGAGATCCCACATTGGAGTAGGGAAGGACTCTGCCATGAAGGACTGCAGCCCATGGAGAGGATGCATGCTGGAGTAAAGAAAACGTCTGAGGAAGAAGAATCAGATGAGAGGAACTGCTACAGACTGACTGTAGCCCCCCATTTCCCTCTGTGCCACTCAGGGGGAAAGGAGAATGTGTTGTTTTAACTTGTCTTTATTTCTCACCATCCAGGTCTATTTTTAACTGGTAATATATTAAATTAATTTTCCCCAAGTCAAGCCTGTTTTGCCCATGATGGTAATTTGTAAGTGATTTCTCTCTGTCTCGACTCACGAGCTCTTCCATCTTATTTCCCTGCAACTCCTGTTGAAGAGAGGGCTGAGAGCAGCTCGGTGAATATCTGGCAACGAGCCAAGGTCAACCTACCACAGTTATAAAATGTATTAAACAGGCAACTCTTAAAAGCCATGTAGAGGATTTAAAATCCAAATGTAAACAGTTTCCAAAGAAATAACATCTTAAAATGTTATTTTTCTTTCTTTAAACCCATAGAATGGCAAAACATCTCTCTGCTTTATCATTCTTAAAGGGTTTCTAGAGAAATTCACAACAAATGTCAGAGTATAGGATCCATTGTATTGGATCAAAGAATCATTTCCTCTGAACAGGCTAATGCCATTCCCACTCTATTTTCTAAAGCTTTGCCAATGAATCCATGGGTGCTGGCAAGAGTTGGGGCGTGGAAAGATGGGTAAGAGGGAGTTACGGGACATGCTTACCTGGCCAAGCAGCCTTCTCTGGGCTGTAGTGTGTGCTCACTGTGACCTGAGTGCTAATATAACCCAGGCTTTCCTGGGTAAATTTAAACAACCATCCAGCCCCTTTATATCTTCTTCATTGAATCCATATTTATACTATTTTTATAGATTGATTCAGGGCCAGAGGTGATCTTAAATCTCTCCTGTTCCTGTTTAAAATAAAATTCCTGGGAAATCTTTATCTGAAATCCTCTTAGGGAGTAGTCCATTGAAATAATCAGGCTTAGGGGGTGCTGAGAATGTTATTAAAATAATGCCTAACAGGAGGGTGGCAGAACTGCCTTCTGTTTATCAACAACAACCTCTCTTCAGTCCTCGGTCTGTCTTTGGTGCAGATGCTAATTTCCAGGACATCTAACAAGACAGGAGACTTCTCCCTAAGCAGCAAGCACCTGGAATATTTAGACAACAGCAGTGCAGCTAAAGGCAAATAAATGGAACCGAATAAGACAGTGGTAACTTGTTTCCTGGAAAAAACATCACTGCTGCAATCACCCTACACGTGCCTTTAGAGACAGCTTATATTTATGGGAAATTTCTGTGAAGCTTAGCAGAGAACACAAATCTCTCCTGAGACTTTTAACACTATAAATTTTTATAATAGAGAATTACACACAAAGAATTTTTGAAAGAATAGAATCATCTATGTAAGGGAAATGGTATTTTGGTATTTATACTGTGTCATCCTTGTTAAATTCTGTGCACTTTTCCATAAAGTTATCTGGTCTGTATTGAGGTAATAAATGGAAGGATGACCCCAGAATATCTTCAGCTACTAGCCATATATATATATATATATATATATATATATATATGTGTTTGTCTGATATTGTAGTGGCACCAGCAGATCTGATAGTCTTGATTCTTTGTATCTCTTACAAGAAATAATAGCTTTCCTTGTACAGAGAAAACCAGTACCTGCATAGCATATCAGCAGCATATGGCTCACTATGCAGTTTGAAAACGCTTCAGCTTTCCTATTTCGTCAAGTTGCTTCCACCAATTGATCAGAACCACTTTCACCTTCTCTGAATTGAATTTTTTTAATCTATATTCTGCCAAGAGTTGCAGTGATGGCAAAAAATGTTGAAAGCATCTTCTTTGTGTTTGTTCTAGAAGATGGATCACTATGAGCAATTATAAAGTGGAAAGGGTAAACAAGAGGTCTACACTGTCTAAAGAAAAAACCAGCTTTTTATCTCTATCAGTTACAGAGCAAATTAATAAGGAACTAAGAAAAATTAAAAATAGCCTTTGTTTCCATAGGTTTCAAACTACTTTAGTGGGACAAAAATAATATACAGCAATGCAAAATCTATGTATTCTTGATTTGCTATCCTGGAGCTGAGGTGCCAAACAAAAATTAAAAATCTTTTTTGAGTTATTTTGGGTCTTTTCAAGCCAAATTCTTATGAAGCCTGTGAAAGGAATCTGACTTTTTTTTCTTTTCCTTGCTAATGGTGATATACATGAAACATGATGTGCATATTAGGTTTGTTCAGTCTTTCTATCTTACCATTCTCCTCCTAAGGAGAAAAATAGACAGTGAGTTTAAAACTCTGTATTATTTCCTCTGAAGACTTTATTTCCTGAGATTTTTGCTTTCTTAGGCAAAATGCATTATTGTTTTCTCTGATTAAATATTTTACTATTTTGCTGACTGGTAAAAGTTATTTTATACTGCACCTTCATAGTACAAACTTGAGCATTCACGTGACCTCTTCTGCACTCAGTAAATAGTCTACAAGTGCCCTTAAGTGGGGGGAAGTAGACTCAGTGACCTTGAAGGATCACTTCAGTCCCGGGTTTTTAATTGTGTGCGTTCCAGTTCCAAAAACCAACAAAAAGCAGAGATAATGTAACTGTACATGTATTTTTGTTGAAAGTGGTAACTGGCACAGTCAGGCCAAGGAAGGAATCAGAAATGCTAGCACACTGACCTGAGGAGCCAGCAGAGGAGGGATGGGACTGGGAATGTCTCTGCACAGTGACAGAGCTGGGACTGAAGCAGCAGAAGCATAGCATCAGCAGACCATTAGGAAGGCAGGGAGTGGGTGAGAGTCAGCAACATGAGTTGAAAGGGTGTTACTGGTCTCTGTCCGTGTTGCAGTTTTGACCCATGCCTGCAATCCCTCACACATCCAGGGTCCTTGCAAGCAGCTGGGTTAATTGCTCTTAACTCAGATGCAGAGATTCCCCATGTAAATACAGGATGGCTTTTCTGCTAAGAAATGCAATTGAAAAATAACCTTCTGAGAGTAATTTATGGTCTCATCAGCATTCAGTACCATAGCAGCACCTCAGAGTAGATGAAAACCAGAGGAACAAAGAGATTTAGAAGAGTAGATAAAAGGAGGGCAATGAAAGGAAAAACATAGCACTTAATGTGCTCAGGAAAAGGTAGAGGGCAGTGGCAGAGCCTGAGGCTCTGTACTCATGGGATCTTCCTTCCAGTGTCGTATGTGTTACAGATGAGCATATAATGCAGAGATCAATTTTTTATTGATAGTGGATGAACACAGAGGTCTTTTTCTGTCTCTGATATCTGAAGTGCTATCATCATGCTGTAACAGATGTAACAGAGCTTTCTTGAAAATTTATGTTTCTTTGCTGTTTAAGGTATTTTTGGAAATGGGATCTCATAATATAAATGGAACTTGGTTATTTTATTTGCACGTAACTGAGTAACTTGCCAAGAAATTACAGTATAGCAAAATTTGTACTTAAGTATGATGACTCACAAATCTGACCAGTGGAAGATCAAGACCTCCCTTTTCTGAACTTTTAACAGAAGCATGTAAAGAAAAGGAAAATACTGTATAAATTAATGGCGATTTGTAGAAAAGGTTTTGTGTGTCATATTTTATGGGACGGGAAAGCTCACATTTGCAGGCCTTTTTTAAAGATTTTACCTGAATTTGATAGTTAAATAATTTGGGTCTGTATACAAGTAGAAGATGAGGAAAATCACTATCTTTTCACAGGGCAAAAAATTCTGTATTAAACTTTATAACGTATCTGAGAGCTTGATCAGTGTTTCAGTCTGGAGACCGGTTTTCTACGTGTTTGAACTGACTTACATGCATACAGTAAGTATGCAATACATATGTCTTACCTTATCATATTTAATAGGAAAGCAGAGTGTCAGCAGATGTGATGGTGAAACCTGGAGATATCAAAGCTTTCAAGGCCTCTCATGGGTCAATGACCAGCACCAGTGCCTCCAAGACAGTCTGATCTTTTCCATGGGTTAGGCTTAGGAACAGTAACAGACAAGTGTGTTCAAGTCTAAGAAAAGGAAAAAAAAAAAAAGCTTAAGAAGAGAAAATCATCCAGCAGCTCTCAGACTCTGGTTTGCTGTTAAGTTTATCTCTTTTCGACAGCAAAGATAGTTCTAAACTTTTTTTTTTTCCCCTTCCCTCTAAAATCTCAGGCATTGATTTTTATCTCTTGAGTCTTAAGAACTTAATGATTTCTGACAGTGCAGGCATTGGCACTTTCAAAAATTTAGATCTATATGTTTTTTAGGAGAAAACCTGGCACCTCTAAAAATGTTGGGTAGGGTGGAAGGATCAAATATTGAAATTAAAGAAATGCCAGGTATGTTTCCTTGTTGTAACTTGAATCTTACACGTACTGGTTAATGTTTCAGTCCCCTGACTGTATCAGAATGTAAACTCACAAATAAGCATTGCATATTCTGACTTTAATCTAACTCATCTTTGCACTGTTAGAGAAAATATTATGTGACTATGCAGATGTGTGCTTATATACATACATTACATCTCCAGCATGGCTAAGTTCTGAGCTTACGCCCACACCCTGAACAGAACAAAGCCAGCCCACATTCACTGACCCAAAGGGAAAATGGCACAATCTGCCTAATGTCCGTGTGGCTAAATTTTCTTCCTCTCCAAAATAGAGTGCCTTGCAAATATTGTCTGCTGGGCTGGTCCTTGGATCAGGTTATCTCTGATAAACAGGGACTCCAATAGTCAGGGATTGTCTGCATCACTACAAGCTAATACAGACCAAAATTCTTCCAGGAAACAGAAAGATCACTAAACAGCATGGATTATGATGTACCATCGTAAAAACCCAAGGCATGATATTTTTCTTTTTATTACTATAAGTATAGCTTTTGTGTCCACGAGCAGATAGTCCCATCCAGCCTTGCTATCCTCTCCACCTCCCCATCACAGAACCTGCTGTTTGCCTTTTCAGAAGAGCCAAGATATTTGGGTTCGACTTCTACTTCTCTGTAATGTTACACTTTTCCTAAGAAATGAGAGAAGGGAAATAATGACTTCATATTTCAAATCACAGCTAAACTAGAATAAAATTAATGGGACAAAGAAAAAGCATGGCTCTACAGTGTTTTTTGCTTTCAGTGGGCTCCTGTCAGGTTGTTTGCTATGAATGATGCATGGCTTGTGTTTCTGTTCAGCACTAGAAACCGAAAGAAACTCAGATATGCTGTGCAAGTACAGTTGTTACGCTCTAGTTAAGTCTTACTGATCAGGTGACTATTGTGATTATTCAGGTATTCATGAAGAAGCAGATTAAGGTTGGTTTTTGCAAGTTCAGTAAAGATGGCTCACAAGAGCAGACAAACTATCAAAACAAACGGTTGCAAAAGCACTAGAATCTAATTTCTTCTCTGAATATATTTTTCCCTTGTTTTACCTTATTATCTGAAATAAAGGAACTTTTGGCTATTAATTGGGAAAAACAAAGAAATAAGATTAAGTAGCTGGTTGTTTTGTTTTTTTTTTTTCATTTTAGTGAGTACTTGTTTTAAATAAATTAGTCATCCTAATCACTTTTTTCCAATACATTTTTTCATTACTTTTCAGTATGATTTCAGGTTATAGAAGGGGATGTGAACAAAATGGAAAAAATAGAAGAGAAAGAAGACTAACATAGAGTGGCAGAGCAGCAAAATGACCTGACCTAAAATGTTGAGAAGTGCCACCAAGTTAGAGGCTATGGTTTGCATACTTTCTTCCATTAAGAAAAGAAGCATTTCTGCAACCTTTAGGGACCAAAGGTTGTCCCCATTGATTACTGGAGGCTTCATATTTTCTTTAGGGGCACTAAGATTCAGTAAATGCTAATATTATATATATATACATATACATACATTATATATATACACATATATTTATATAATTATATATAATATATTTATACACTTAAAAAAATACTTGATAAGGACACTGCTGATTGCAGGAATTGCTCTCATTTTGAAAGTGAATCGAAGCAGTGTGACCCATAAACTGACACAATTTGACTATAAGTAGAAGATTATTGGTTTTCTGGCTTAATAATTTGTTGTATTTACTTTTATAAATTACATGTATATAAACTGCATATTTCGCCATCAAAGCTGATCTTAAATGTCACCATTTTTCCATCTTGAATGCCTCTTCATTTTTCTGCTTTGCATAACAGAGACTTCTAAAAGTAAGTGAAAAAAAAGTTATTTCTCATAGTACTAAAAAAGCCCAAACCACCAGTGCTATCAGGGATTTCTAAATATGATAATAGTTTAGTAAAGGTATTTGAAAGCCTGTGAAGTTTCAGTTCCTATAGGCCTATCAGTCTAAGTTAAATAACTTGAAAAATGCTAATTTTGAACTGAAGGACAAGCAAGCAACAAAATTCACTCTGTTATTCTTACCAGACTTCACATCTATCAAATAAAATCTGATTTAATATTCCAAGAAGCAGGTCTTCAAAATGGTGTACTGGGAGCTACACAAACAAATCTTTTTAATGTAAATGTGACTTGAGCACATAACTTCCCAAGAGGGACCTATGAAAGGTATCCCTCATCATCTCTAAATGTATTTGAGTCAAATGGAGATCCCAGAAGGATAGAAGTACTTTTTTTGTTATGTTAATTAAATACTTGTAGCTCTAGCAATTTGTTGTTAACTACTAATCTACCAAAACATAGAACAACACAGTAAGAAAGAGGGAAGGAAGCAGTTATTTTAGCGAGGGCAAAGAAAAGATATTTCACAACTACCTAAAAAGGTTATGGCTTCTCTATAGCTAGTCTTGAGAATGTCTTTCATTATGGTAAGCTAGTACTGGCTAGTTCTCTTCTTTTTGCTCTGTATGAAACAATCTTTAAAATTTTTAAATGCTGTACTGTTGTCAGTTTTATATAGAGGTTATTTAAAATACAGGCTTTACATTTTAAGAGAAGGGTTATTCTGGTTTAATTCTGTATATTTCAAGATGGAGATGATCTGTATTCAATTATTTTTGGAAAGGCTGAAACTTTTGAAACTCGGTATTTCTTCTTGCAACATGGGAGGAGGTGATCTGTGGCTTCTGTTTCAGGACATTGTTTATAAATAAGAAAATTAAATAGGAAGGTGCATTAATGAAGAGACTGAAGAAGTCACTCTGCATTAAAAAATTTGTAGGTGATTTTAGAAAAGTATTTCAAAATAAACAACAGTTAGGAATAATAAATACTCAGAATCAGTCAGACTAAGAACATGATGATAAAGGTATGGACAGTCAGAAAAAAAAAAAGTAAGAAAATACAAATCCATCACATACCTGACTTGGTCAGGATAGTGGAGTGAGCCACGACTAGAAACAGTTAAAAAGCATGATGAAATGACTGCTTACAGTGTTGAGAGGGGACCAGTGGATATTATTTATTTTTTTTTTAGTGAGGCTTCCAACACAGTCTCTTAAAACACCCCTATGGGCAACCTGATGAAGTATATATTAGATAAGCAGACAGTGAAGTGGTTTGAAAACTGGCTGAACTGAACGGCTTAAATGATTGTGATGAGCACCATGAAATCCAGTTGGAGGTCAGTCAGAAATTGCGTACCACAGAGGTCAATACTGTTGCCAACACTGTTCGATGTCTTTATTAATGACCTACTTGATGGAACAGGGCAACTGTAGCAAGTTCACAGATGATACAAAACTAGGAGGAGTGACTGATACATCAGAGGGTCATGCTGCTGTTCAGCGGGACCTTGAGATGCTGGATAATTGAGATGAGAGGAAACTTAGGATGTTCAGCAAAAGAAAATGCAAAGTCCTGTACCCGGGAGGAACAACCCTGTGCACCAGTACATGCTGGGGACAAACCAGCTGGAAAGCATCTTTGCAGACAAAGCCCTGAGGATCCTGGTGGACACCAAGTTGACCATGAGCCAGCAATCTGCCCTTGCAGGAAAGAACACTAGTGTCATCCCGGGACACGGGTTATCGCCAGCATGTCAAGGGACGTGATCCTTCCCCTTTTCTAAGTCCTGGTGAGGCATGCCTGGAGTACTGTGTCTAGTTCTGGACTCCCAAGTGCAAGAGAGACATGGGCATACAAGAGTGAAGCCAGTGAAGGGCTGCAAAAATAATCTGGAGCATCTGAAATACAGGAGAGGCTGAGAGAGCTGGGACTGTTTAGTTTCAAGAATTGAGAGTCTTAGTTGCAAGTTCAGTTTCATTGTGTGGGATGGGGGTGATGGGAGAATCTTACCAATATGTGTTACTGTGGAAGTAAAGAAGAGGAAGCCGGTGTCTCCCCAATGGTATCTAGTGAAAGGACAAGAAACAATAGACTGATGATCTGAAAGGTCCCTTCCAACCTAGGCAATTCTATTATCCTATGATTTCATGATTCTATTATTCTTTGAAAATACGAGATCAGGTTGCTTGCTAAGAAAAACAGACAAAAAAATTCAACTCATATATTCGGTCTGAACAGATGCTACAAATAATGCATGTATTTTTAAGCAAAGATTTTTCTTCACTGGCATGCTGTTATACAGTGGGCTTCCCTGCTCAGTAATCGTAACATTGGGGATTTTTTTTTGCAAAAATCTTACATGTTAAATGCATTCCGAGGTCCTACTGACCTAAGAAGACAGACAGCAATAGTTTGTCACTCAGTGCAGGCAAACCAAAGTGGTAGCTGTACTTATGCTGAAGAAATAGATAAATACAAAGCCCTGATATTTTTTTCTGAACAAACTGATATATGTCCACAGATAATTTGGAAAGACTTTAATCAACTCCATTATCTGTTATTTTTAATTAATTAATTATGGCTATAATAAATTATTGTATGTTAACTGAATTTTATATAGGCTAGATTGGTAACTATTTTAAGTGTGACTCATCTTCAGAATCAGAGATGGCATTCACCAGACCACAGCATCATAAATTACAATTGTCCTGGAATTTAATATAATAACAATAAAATAAAGTTTTTCTGTGGATGAGATAAAGTGAATGATCACATTTTTATCTGTCATAAATATGTGTTCAATTTTTATTTAAGTTATCTACAGGCTGGCAGAATACTTAAATTAAATACTTACTTAGGCAGACTAATAAAATAAAACGTTGGAGATCAAGAATAAAATAAATAAATAAATAAAATGGCTATGCTTCATTATTCTTGCGATTGAATTTTCTTGTTTGAAATGTCAGGAGACTAAACCATTTACTTTATTTAGAATGTTCATCACTTAATTGAATTTGCACTGTACTATAGAATCAAAATCTATCACTTTTCCATTGCTAGAAATTGTATTTGGGTTATAAGCAAGACAGAAAATAAAATATTGCAACTTTGTGACAAGTTTATAAGTCACAATGTTTTTCTAGTTTAATGAACTGTTGTGTTAAGAGCTTCAGTCCTACCTTTCACTGAAAAGCAGTGAGCATTGCTGTACAGTAACTGCCAGCAAAGAATGTGTATAGATTCAAGACACACTGATGTTTGTGTCATTGAATATGCTAAAACCTACAGTTGAAAAGCATTTAAATCTGCACCCCTAGTATACCTTACATATTACTGAAAATAAGTTGCATGATAGGCATATCTCTGTATATGGTTACAATTTAAATAGGTATCGTCAAGAACACATAATCTCATCTTAATTCAACTGAAAGCTGTATTTCCTTTCATTTCTGAAGCTATTATGTGTGAGACATCATCGTCTATATATCATTTTATCATCTTGGTTATTGACATGCATTTATCTCATTGGCTGATGACAAAACATCATGTAATTATAGCTTGTAGAAATTGATGGGACCCATTATACCACATCAAGAATATTCTGGATAAGATTAAGCAGCTTATTTTTCTAATTTAGAGAGTAGTTGCATTTATTGCTTTGCAAAAATATTTTGGTTATTGTGATGCTCGTGTTTTCAGTCAGTTATACCGGAACTGTGTTTTCAGTGGACTTGCTATAAGGAGGAAACCTCTTTTTTTTCATGTTTTGCTTCCTGAGAGAAGGATATTACATGCTGGATAATACCCAGTAGATGAACCAAGATACCAAACAAGGCATTCTTCCATTCCTTGACATTTGTACTGAGTCACTGGAAAACATAATAATCTAAATCCTGAAGTACCCTATGTCTGATGCTTCATAGAAAGTGATTTTTCACAAGAAAAACAGTACATCCAATTGCAATGCTTCTGCAGGTGAAGATGTCATTTTTCCTATTGACATGTGAAAATCAGAAACTTTTTTCCTAGACTACTTATTTTTTATTAATGTTAGTAAAGGATCTTTCGCAAATTATAGTTAGAAAAGATATTACCTCTACCACAAAAAATTACTTTGGTGGCTATTTTTTCATGTGATTTCCCTTCCACTTTCATGTGTTAAATGACCCTGAAAAAAAAAAAATCAATATTTTAGCATTTGCTTGACTTTGCTAATTAAATATCATTTTACAGTAAATCACAAATTTAAAGCTAAAAAAATGAGAAATAATTCTAAATGTGAGCACTTACTCAAAATTTCATGATTCGAAGACATATGTTTAGCAAGTTTATGTAATGTTGGTCATGAACTTTTTAATCTGAAGCTTCTAATTTAGAATACATACTTATTCCAAATGTGCTTGCATATTTGTAGAATCATGGCCTTAAACCATAAGTCACTCCATTAATTGTTTTTGCTGTATCTTTCAAATTGTCTCATATAGGTTCATGCCTTCAATATGGAAGAGAAGAAATACCGGAAACAACCTGAGGCATTTCCTGTTGTTTCTAAATTATTTATTTTGAAGCTCACTTTAAAAAAGCTTAAATTCTCTGCATATTTTCATCACTACTTAAAAAACCAAAAGTCATGGCAAGAAAAGTCTGAAGAACTAGCTATTATGATTCTATATGATGATGACATTTATTCTTTTTCAGATAGCAAGTTTATATTATGAGCTTCAGGCTAAATAGGGACAAAACTGGGACAGAAATTAATTATTTTTCATGTGTTCAGCCACAAATTTTTTATACTTTATTACATTTTCTTTGCAATTAGTATTTTTTTTTAAGAAGTCTGTATTTATGACAAATTCAGAAAACAAAAAACATACCCTGTAATATAAATTCTGCTTAATCAACCTTATTTAGTATTTTTGGTTAAAGGAGTGATTCCAATCTGATAAAAAAAACTATATCATACCTATGAATTCATTCTTGATTTTTTTTCGAAGTTAAGGCACAGTTCAGTCCACTGTCTTATGTATTTATTCTTCTTTCTCACTTTCAATTCCATGCCTCCTTGAAAGACTTTCTTCCTGCGTTGGGTTGAACTGGGCTGGCTGCAAGACCCCCACACAGCTAATCTCTCACTCCTCCATAGGACAGGGTGAGAAAATAAGATGAAAAAACTCACAGTCTGAGATAAGGACAGGGATACGGCTTATCAGTTACCACCACTGGCAAAACGGACTACACTTCAGAAAATTAATTTAATTTATTCTCAATTAAAAATAGAGTAAGATGATAAGAAAGAGAGACAAAACTAAAAACACCTTCCCCTCACCTCCCATTCTTCCCAGGCTGATCTTCACTCCTTCTCTCCTGACTCTTCTGTCTCCTCCCCTTGAGTGGCACAGGAGGATGGGGAACGAAGGTTGTGGTAAGTCCATAACGCTTCGTTTCTGCTACTTGTTCCTCCTTACACTGTTCCCCTGCTCCAGCATGGGATCCCTCCCACAGGACACAGTCTGCTGCAACATGAGCCCTTTCCATGAGAAATAGTCCTTTGGGAAAAGACTGCTCCAGTGTGGGTCCCCCATGGGCCACAGGTCATGACAGAAAACCTGCTTCTGTGTGGGCTACTCTACATGGGCTGCAGCTCCTTCCATGAGCCTGCTCTAGTGTGGGCTCTCCATGTGCAGCTTCTTTCAGGGCACATCCATTTGCTGTGGTGTGGGGTCCTTCATGGGCTGTAGTGTGGATATTTGCTCTGTGTGGTCCTTCATGGGTTGCAGTGGGACAACCTGCTTCCCAATCTTTACCACGGGCTGCAGGAAAACCTCTGGTCCAGCATGCGGAGCAGAATTCCCCCTCCTTCTTCACTGACCTTAGTGTCTGCATAGTTGTTGCTCTTACATTTTCCTCACTTATCTTTCTGACAGTTTTTTTTACCCTTTCTTACAGAAGCACCACCAGTTTGGTTGAGGATCCTATGCTGGGTCTTTTTTGGAGCTGGCTGGAACTGGCTGTGTCTGACAGACGCTAGTCTCTCCTCCCAGAGGTGAATCCTGCAGCTTCATCCCACTACCAGAACTTACAACATAAAACTAACCCTTAAAAATACACTTCCATAGGAAGCCCTTCTTTTCTAAGTGATCGAAGCAGTTCTCTTAATGTGCTTGCATTTTATGGCATGATTTTATATCTGACCAGTTTTCTTCATATTCAGTTATTAGAGTTTACTAAACTTTTACGTACTGAGCTTTTGTTTTAGAGTAGCTACTGAAGTATTTTTATTATAAATATAAAAACTTATCGGGTCCTTTCATTGGGATCTAGATATTCCTCAGAGTGGGGAATCCCATGACCACTAGGCTACAGTGCCATTCTTTCTTAGCTTTTGGCTATTATAATAATTAATTCAAAGTTTGCATGTTTCAGCAATGGAGGTGAATGTGCAAGAACAGCCTAAAAAAGAATTTCCTGAAAGAAAAGGTAACATGAATTCTAGGTCTCCCCAGAAATAATATTCTTTGATCTTCTCTTCAATGACTTTCCCATTACAGTTTGCTTCACCGAACTCTGAAAAAGTTTGAAGCCTAATGTCCCCACGGAGCATGAACATGGTGAGTGCTTTGATTTTTGTTTAATCACTGAAACATTTGATTACAAGGCTCACACATGCTTTCTGCCTCATAGACACCCCATGTACTCTAATTCTTCTCTTCTTCCCAGCCCACTAGGCAAAAACTCTGTTTAATCAATGGGTGCTATAAGAGGTCTTCTTAAATCCTTCTTTCCCCATTTAGAGAAATTTAATACTAAATGTTGTCAGGTGGTAATAATGCACAAAATAAGAGTACATAGAAAATACAACCTGGTGTATAATGATGAAAGCAATACACTGATATATTAAGTAATATGTAATTAAAATGATGGATAAATTCTATTATGTACATTTTATGATTTGCAGATAAATTATACATAATCCATAGTTGTGGAAACTTTAAATAGGTTTTCCCATTTTTCTAAGCAAGAGGGTGACATACTTGCATATTCACATATGCTTTCATACTTTTATATCTCCAGAGAGCTAAAGAAAGTGTGCGCGCTGTCTTCCCCCATCTGTCTATCACAGTGTTTCTCACATTTATATAATGATACTAAACTATGTTACTTTCCTGCACAGAGAATTTCTCTTTTGGGGACAGGACAAAGGGGTGAACAAACCATACCTGGCAAATACTAATCACACTGCCTAATGCTCCTGTGTAAGAAAGTTGGGTACCACAGTGTTGAGACTGATATAAATAATTACACTTAAATCACGTGAGACTATTATGACTCAATGCTGAGACGCCCACTGAGATGAACCGTACATAATACTTAACAAACAGGTTTCAGATCTGGTTGACTACATGTTTCTTCCTCTCTCCAGTGAGCCAGGGGTTAAATCTGCCTAGATAGATAAATCACTAAAATATGTTGCCAGTGTTGCAACATTCTTTGTGTGTTTAATAATGCTTATACCATCAGGCACCATTGTATATGGATGTTTTAGTGTTTATAGGTGTGTATAAAGATTTAGGGCCTATTTGAACAAAACTACAGCAAAAAATTATTTATGCTCACCTCAGATTTATGTCTAATTTATAGAATTACTTAAACATGTCAATCTTTCTAAATGAGAGAGTTAGATAAAGCATTATTTGCTGTATGTCAAGAAAGCAAATTTCTCCTAGGGAAGAAAAGAGCAGGAAGTCAAAAAAAGGAGAGTGTGAGAACTGTGAATATAAACTTCTAGACTCTACTTTATCCTCCTTCAGGCACATATTTCCTATTTTGTATGCAAGCCCCAGATTTCTTTTAAAATCCTGGTCCTGCTATTTTATGGGGTTTTTTTACATTTCAAGCCTGAGGTGGTATTGGTGGCAAACCTGTGGCAATGCCTTAAAAATGTTTGTGACATTTTGAACATCGCTGCCATAGCTGTCTAATCTAATTAGATGTTAAGCTCTTCAGGGCAAGGACTGCACTTAACCATGCACCCAGTACAATGAAATTTTCAATCTTAGCTTGAGTTTGTAGACAATGTTATAATAAAAATGATTAAGAGGGGTAGAAGTTTTAAATAATGTTGATGACATGGCTTTGATGACCTCCCTGAGGAGATTGTTCATCACAGTCTAATGAGATCATTAGGAGGAAAAGTTTCCTGCCTCAGTATACAGCCAACATAATTTTGGCTGAATCAATGCAAAGTCCAAGTGGCTGTAAACCATAATGGTGCTGCTGAGGTGACTGTTGACTAAGAAGATTCATAAAGGAACGTGGATCTTTGTGACTTGCTTATGTAAATCTTCCAGTTAACTAAAGAATAAAAGAAGGGCAGATGAGGAGATGTTAAATAAATCACTAAATTAAAACCAGGCCCTAAGTCTCAGAAAAAAACAGACCTTATGAAAGTACCTTTGTGAGTGTAGTAATACTCTGTCGTACATTATTTTGGCTTGTGACCTCAAAGGATCACTCAAACTGGTAACCATCATCTAAGATATATTTCCTGTGAAATTTCTATGCAAGTGTTCCTGTTAGTGATCATCATTCAGTGAGTGATGGTTTTCTGGTTGAGTCAGTATTGAATGGGCACCTAAGTTCAGGGAGAGGAAGACACAGAGCTGGTGCAAGTAACCACACAGATAAAATGATAAAATTAATATCCTATTGATTTCTTATGCTCATTGGAAATGTTAACATTTCTTTATTAGTAACAAGATGATCGTATACTCTGCCCGAAGCAAAGGGGTTTTTTTCACAATTTACACTGCTGTTTTCATTAAAATGGTAGAAAATATTGCCTTATTCTGTTAAATCATAGCTATATTTTTCATCATGGAGGTACAATGACTAGAAATACAATATATATATATTTTTTTTAATTGGAATTTTCTTCGAGTAAAGTCTGCGTAATGATTTTGAAGCTGGGTCTGATGCTTATCTGAAAAAAATCAAGACGACATGTAATGGTAATTAAAAGAAATAACAATAGAGACAGAAAGATAAAATTATTCCATTTCATGTTAGTCAGATGGTGAACATTAAGTTTAATTACTTCAGTTTTCCTTCTAATCTTTAGATTATAGAGATAAATATATTAAAACTGCATGGATTCAGAAATATTTCTTATCTTTTTTCAATTCAGATGTCTTTAAACGTAATTATGGAGATAAGCCTTAGACATTTTAAAGCAAGAAATCCCAGAAAGGTACATTCTTGCTTTATGGAAAAAAAAAAATATATTAAAAGTACATAACATTCAGAATGGCTTTTCTTTTCTTTCAGTGATATAATGTGACTCCTGAAAGGAAGGACTCAAAGTTCAGAGGACTGATTTGGTAGCATTTGAGGTATTGCATTTTCACACACAGAACAATAACGACTTGCAGTCTGAATGACCTTTCTTTTAGAAATGAAAATTCAAGCAACACTATAATAATGTCTTTTGTCTTTTCTGCAAGAAGTTGAAGGTAAAATGGCATCTTCTGGTGCAGCAAGAAGGGAGTCTTTCTTTATTTGAAAGGTTGGTAAATACAAGTTTAAGCGTGACAGAAAAAGGTTGCCAATGCAAATGTAAACTTCTCAAAATTCAGAGGCCAACCGCTATGAGAAAAAGTAATTAGTAACTTTCATAAAGGAGGAACATTCAGCCTAGATATATATCCAAAGAATTATCTCTAATCTAATATGTGTCTAGCTGATGGCCGGTGTAATTACAGCTCCGTGGTAGTTTCATTCCTGTTTGATAGGCAGATCAATTGTTATGTACAGAAGTTGGACATAAATGAAAATAAAAAGAAAGTTTGCAGGAATTATTATCTGTTTGTAATTGAGTAATTTGTAAAGCAGAAAATAAGAAATATATCCAGATCATTTTGGTTCAAGAACTGTGTTAATAATCTTGCATGAATGTTGAGACTGTGTAGGAGCTTTCTGAAAACAGCCACAGTTCTTTTGGTGAATGAAAACATGACTATTTCACACCAGTGGTGGGATAGCAAAAAAAGGCTAATAAAATAAGGAAAGTAAATTTTTTAGGTTAAGCCTTTCCCTAGTAGATATAATTTAGTCTTGGTAAGTTTTATACTGATGTTCAGCATTTTAATTTCCGGTATTGAGAAAAAAACTACAAAGACATAGTAATTCCTTTTGGATACGTGAATCGGGGTTCATTAATAGATTTTGACTATATTAATATTTTCATGTGTGGTTTAAATGAAGGCTTTCAGCATAATGGATACAAACGGCTACACAAGCGTAAACCAATTCTATTTTTTAATTAGTTCCTTGAGTCCTATTAGTTTCTTATGGCAAAAACAAATCTGAAATGAAAAAAGGTTTATGATTTTGACAACAGAAGCAATTAGCCTGTTCATTTGAAATGTGTGTTGAGAAGATAACAATTAAGTATTAATAACAAAGTTCATTATAAGGTTGTTGTGCAGTGATGCTGTGCTCGTATCAGCAACAATTAAAATAAATATTCAGTAGCCAATCTTCTATCTTAAGCATGGTGTTACTGCAAAAGAGAGTGATACCAAAATAAAGGTATCAATAGAATTAGTTATCAATAGAATTATCATTAGAATTAGAGTATTAATTAGCATAACAGTGCAGAGTTACTGCACGGTAATAAATACAAATCGTAAATACGTATGTAGGCTAGATAAGTTCAGAAGATCAAAAGAACGTTTGAGGAACATTTAAAAAATAGCCTGTTCCCACAAAGTGATATCACTAGTTTCTGTTATATGTTTTACATTTGACAAGCTGAAGAAGCTGTGAATGTAATTTCTATTAAAAATGTTTTTGAGAATATTAATATAGTATTTGACATTAGTAATACAATATGAAAGTAATATATTCCTGTGACTGGAATGAAAAATGAAATTAAAATAAAGCAACTTTAATTGATGTACTTTCATTTAATAGTCAACAAGGATGGAGTGCTTCTGTGATTTTTCCATCATTATGTCTTTGGTCATTTAAAAATATGAAAGATTTCAGCATTAAAATATTTTATCTATAAAATTATTTCTGAAGCTTATATTCTGTTTCAGTCAATACTGGGGAATTTTGACTTCTTTGATCTGATTTAAAAATGTTCTGCAGAATGTAAGTTGTATTTTCTGACCAGTCCTATTTATAAGAAAAATAGTTGAAATGAATATGTGAAAGAGAAAATGGAAACTAGCCTGTTTTATTTTTAGCAAACAACTATAACTTCTGTGACGGACATTTCATTTGGAAAAGCACATATGTAACAGTAAACATTACTCTTAGCAAACATCTTGAGAGGTGCCATTTTAGTTTTATTTTGAATTTGTTGGTTGTCAAAGGAAATGCAAAAAATAAATATTTTTAATCATAAAACACTTCAGTGTGTGAGTCCTTGTAGGATACACTATGATTATAGGTCACTAGCCTCTCTGAATGCGAAAGTCACTTGGGAAGTTAAAGTCAAGCAGCAATAATGGTTTTGGGGTAGAGGAGGAAAGAGGAACTGAACTCATTCTTCAGTATAATTATAAAATCTCAAGAATAAAGACTATTTCAAAAACATGAAGCAAAGAAATGCATATGCAAAGACTGGTAAAATGAAGAGAAATCTGAGATGTTTTCTGTACTCTGCAATTTTCTTTTCTGTTCCTTTGTCTGGTTATGATATTTTTGTCATGTTTACTTAGGCAATATCTTAAATGCAAACCTAAAAGAATCTATACTTGTTTGGTTCAAGGTTGAACAAATCCAATATTCGTTTTCTGACCCTTGATAAAAGCAGATACCTGGAGGATAATCAGGAAAGCTTGCAATAATACTTGCCTCCAGTACTCTCCTGGTTTACAAAATTTGTGCCTCAGAAATATCTTGATTCATATGTGGTTTCTATGTTATGGTGGGGTGACCCTGGCCAGCATCTACGCAGCAGACAGACACTTGTCACTCTCCCCCTGCCAAGTGGGAGGGGGAGAGAATAAGAGGAGTAAAAGTAAGAAAAGTTGTGAGTTGAATTAAAGGTGGTTTAATACATAAAGGAAAGAAGAAAACCAACAAAACAAACTGTGCAAAGTCAGTCATTCACCACCTCCCACAAGCAGACCAATGCATAGCCAGTCTCTGTGTAATGGGTACCTCCCCAAAGAAACTCTCCCCTCTGTTTTTAATGCTGAGCATGTTATATGGCATGAAATATCTCTTTGGTCAGTTCAGGTCAGCCATTCTGGTTGCATTCCCTCCCAAATTCTTACCCCAAATCCCAAGGGGAATGGGCAAAGTGGAATAAAGAGAAGGCCCTGAGACTGTACAGGTACTGGTCAGCAGTAGGCAAAACCCTGATGTGTTACCAACACTTTTTTAGTCACAAATCCAAACCACAGCAGCACGCGGGCTGCTATGAGGAAAATTAACTCTGTCTGAATCAGATCCGGTAGGTATGGATTCAATGACAGGCAGTAAATTTTTATTATATGAACTAGATTAGACTCCTCTTGAACCCATGTATTAGTACTCTGTCTGGTGCAACAAGAACAAGACTGTGTTTGGGGTATTTGTATTGTTTATATATTGTAATGTGTTCCTATTTTTGTCAGTAATGTTACACATGAGTTATACACATTTCCAAACTAGCTTCTGCAAATAAAGAAATAATTAAAAAAAAAAAAAAAAGAAGTAGATTTACTATTGGAAGTTATAAGGAGAAATGTAATATTACTCAATGTGGTCAAGAAATCATTAGAGTTTTGACAAAAGACAAACATCCACTGATTTAAGGGGTGGCATGAAAAAAAAAAAGTAAAGAAAAAGATATCTAAACTACATGATATAACTTTGCAGATAAAAAAGGATGCCTACTTACAGATTACAGTTTCCTAACAAAAATAAGCATATCCAAAAGTGAGTTACTCATATATTTAAATCTATCAGAGAATAAGTGAAAAAATTAAAGTAATAACCATGTCACACGTGCTTTTTACTAACATCTCTGGTTTAATTCTTAGAGTAAGATGATCATTGCTTGGCAGTAGAGCCATGCTCTTGATGGTAAGAGGACCTTAAAAGTAAAAGATTTAAATGTGGAGCATGTTACATCTTGATGTTGCTACCTGCCTACATTTAGTAACATCAAAGAAAAGTCATACTTTACTATAAAACTTAGATGTTTTCCAATTTATACAATTACATCTTCTAATAGAAGTTGATATTAGGAACTGGCTGGATGGCCGCACTCAAAGGGTTGCAGTCAGGTCCCGGGAGGTGATTCTACCCCTTTACTCTGCACTTGTGAGACCCCACCTGGAGTACTGTGTCCAGCTTTGGAGTCCTCAACACAGGAAGGACATGGACCTGTTGGAACGGGT
>JAOXNO010000013.1:142105739-142117705 GCA_028565335.1 Limnodromus scolopaceus
AACGGTTTTAAATTGGAAGAGGGGAGATTTAGATTAAACACCAGAAAGAAATTCTTTACAGTGAGGGTGGTGAGGCAGTGGAACAGGTTGCCCAGGGAAGTCGTGGGTGCCCCATCCCTGGAAGAGTTCAAGGCCAGGCTGGATGGTGCTTTGAGCAACCTGCTCTAGTGGGAGATGTCCCTGCCCATGGCAGGGGGGTTGGAACTTGATGATCTTTAAGGTCCCTTCCAACCCTAACAATTCTATGATTCTATATGAATAACAATTAAACTAAAACTCTATTATTATGATATTTCATAGACCAATTAGCTATTTAACACACAAATTCTGTTAAACATGTCAGTCTATGCAAAATACTGTGAATGTAATGCAGATGCTTATGTTCCATAAGCATATTTCTCAGAATAAAGGAAAGCAAACGACATTCTTTTTTAAACTCACTAAAACTTAATAAAACCACCAAATATTAATGCCAGTTCATATGACAGAAAGGAACACAGGTGACATTGGTCTCTGCCTCTTGACTACACAAAAAATATATCCACTCGTTAATAGTGGATATTGTGAGATTATTAGGTTTTTTCATCCTGAAGTTCATTTGCCCTTCTTTCTAGTAAAAGATAGATACAGTAAGTGAAACACAGTTAGTCTTTATGTGATCTTTTTCATCAGGGAATGAGACTTCCTCGTATGTAGCAGTGGATTTTTCCTACAGCCAGTTTAGGCTATGAATATGAAATGTTTAAACTGTAGGGACCGATGCTCTGAAACCATCTCCCAAGAAGTACCAGATCTTTAAAAAAACCCCGAACTCCCTTGAAATTAAGTTTTATTTTGTTGAAGTTCATTTCATGAAGGAAATGATTTGTCATAATTGCCTGCAGAGACGGGGAACCTAGTGACCAAGTGATCTCTTCAAATATTAAATTCCTGAGGGAAATAAGAATTTTAAATTTCTGGAGGAGATTTAAGCAAATGCTAACCCAGTGGTGGATCAAATGAGTTTTTGACCTGAACACTATTTTGGCTGAAGTACCTTCCTGAAAAACTATATTAGAAATTATACTTTTCAGAATCGACAGACAATGTGGAATAAAAAGTGCAAAGGCTTGAGTAGTAGTGAAGAGTAGTGTGTATGTCTGAAAAGTAAGAAGGTAGCAAACCACCAGAATGTATCACCAGGTAGCCAGAGCTACAGAAGATTTCAAACAAAATGTTTATGGGTCTTGATTTTAATAGCTAACTTTATCAGTCACCTATTGAAATATGGAAATCTCAGAAAAGTAAAGCTGATGTGAATAGTCACAGGGTGCATAGTTTTGGTTCTGAGAATAGTTTCATTAATTTCAGCACAATGTAAATTCAAATGATTCAAATACTGTTACAACATCCTGAGGTGGTATTAGGTACTAACTGAAACTTCACATAAATAAAAAAAATGACAGATACTAAAACTATAACTATTTCCTGGTTTTCTGGCAGTCAGAAATTAACTTGCATGTAAGAATCAAATCAATATTTCCTACGGTGCTCAAAACTTCAAATATTATCAGAGTAAAAGGAATGGATCTTTTTTCTTTTTATTTAAACTCATGTTTATTATTAGATATCAAAATAATATTATTTAAGTTTCCTAATAGGACTATAAGAGCTGTTTATGAACTTAATACAGAAGTTTAACTTTTCAACAATTTTATAAACATTTTCAAAATATCATTTAATGTTTTACAATGGAGTTAACTCAGGACTAAATGGAAAAACTGTTTTATGAATTATTTATAATTAAAAAGCTATCTTGAGGATGAAAAACCAAGCTGAACAAATGTTTTGTTGAGGGTCAAATTCACCCTCAATGTTAAAGTGATAGTTCGACTATCTGTTTAATTTTCACATTCAGTGAATCTTTCACATTTTTGTAGCAGGATTTTCAGAACAGAGATTTTTGAGGAATATTGTTTTGCTAGGGTTCTGAGTGCTCTTAGAAATATATATAAGCACAGTGTTTCCTTTTCTGCCTCTATCTTTTACATGACACACTAACATTTAGAGAAACATAATATTAAATGTTTATTTAATTACATTCAAAACAAGAACTGTAAATCCAATTAATTCAAAACGAATGTTATCTTTAGAAAAGTTAAAAAGAAGAAATAGACAAACTGGTCAGGCAACTACCTTGATTGTACTCATTACTTTCATGTTACAAAACCCTTTAGTGAGAATTAAGGCATTATTTAAAAACATTCTTGGGATTTTTTTTGTGTTTTCTTTTTTTAATCCCCTCTGGTCAACTAAGTGAAAAAAGGCAAGACACTAGGCTTGGCAATCTCCACATATGCAAGAATGACCTAAAAGCTCACGTAAGGGATCTTAACAAACAGCCATAATCCACTGTGGATTCAGTACAGTTGGAAATGTATATAGTCATTTATACATTATACTGTCTTGCAGGAAATCCAATGAGTTTTCATTTGGCCAAGCTTAAATCGTACATTAAATATAAAAGTTTTGTCTTAAAGTTTAGTGACAAGTTCATGATTTTGCAAGACCATTCTCAAATCAGTCTGGGGAAAAAAAACTCTAACATATCTGTGCGTTGCATTTATGCATTCATCTGAAATATTTTACACAATCAGTTTCCAAAGTGGACCATATACTATAAAGACAAGCGTTTCATTATGTTTTGCACATAAAATTTGATTCTTTAATTCAGTGTTCTCTCTTAAGTTCCTGTTATAAGAAATAATAAATAATATTTTCTTTTTTAATTTCCCATTCTTATTTATAGAACACTGTCATATTCTATTTGATCATCTCCTTCTTAAGCTGAAGAATCCTCATTTTCCATATATGGAAAGCATTCTGTATCACTAAAAATCCTTGCCACTTTGCTCTGTCTATAGTACATTTTGAAGAGGTACCACTGCTTTAAACAGTGGTATATATTCTTTTCTATATCCTACCCAACAAATCTGCCTTTTAGCCATCCATGTAAACAATCAATATTTTATCAAATATATATATATTATATAAAATAAGCTTATTCTTGAAGAGTTAAAGCTTTTGTTTATTTGCTTTTATATATCAATGTTGAAGTTCACCTTAAATTTTATCGTCATTCAAAATAATACCATCTTTTTGCAACTACCTTTGTTGTCACTATTCATTTTTAACAACTGTCAATAACTTATACTGTCAGCAAAATTTTCACCCTATCACTCACAGTCTTTTCAAGATTATATATTTAAGAGTATAAGAAAACCAGAATGGGTCACAACACAAATTCCTATAAGATTCCATTGATAATCTCCTTTTTTTTTTTTTCAGGAAACTGATCATTTACCTTTTCCAGCTGTGTTACACACATTATTCTGCCACTAATACAGAAGAACTCCCATTTTATCTCAAATGTACTTAGATTCTTTAAGACTTTTTGGGGGGGGGTATATCACTATATTTTTTTCTGATTTTTGTTGTTGTTGTTGTTGTTTTGTTTTGGTTTTGGTTTTTTGTTTTTAAAGTATACTTAATCATCTCCATTCCTTACTAATTCTCATTGAATGCCTCAAAGGTCTGAAACAGATTTTGAAGCTGACTATCTTAATTAAAACTTTATCTTGATTCTAAAGATTCTATTCTATTCATCTGCTATTTCTGTTTATGTATTTTTCTGATTTTCCTGTTGAAAACCAGACTTCCTTTCCTATAGGTTCCCACTTCTTCTCCAGAGCAATTTTTGAAATTTGCATTCATGATCAATGAATGGGGACCCTGTTGTCCCTCAATCTCTATTAAATACAAGTTGTTTATATTTTAAATAGTATTTGTTCCTAATAACTTTTTTAAATCCAGTTCTTACTATCTTCAGCTTTGGGAAGACGTCATTCCTTAAAGTGATTCTACAAAGAAAACCTTTTGAAAGAAACAGCCTTTATGTAATTTTTATCAAATACCAAGATGAATAACTATTTTAGAGTTTCTTTCACTTATTTCCTTGAATGATCCTTTTGACCAATCACCCACTAGCCCTCAGCTTCTCCCACATATCCTTACAAAGCTGTGAAAAAAATTTTATTGGTAGTTTTCACATTCCTCCTACATGTCTTCTGGTCTCATTTTTTACATATTTATTGTTAAATTTTGTACATTATTTGGGCATGACTTCCATTTTTGAAAGGCATATCGTACTTTTAATCATCTCCTTTATTCTTTGTAACTATGCAAACTTTTATTTTGTTCCTTTACTTTTCCAATGAACTTCTACTATGGTGTGTCTAAAAAGGTTATATCTCTCACTTGAAAGCATTTTGCCCGTTCCTTTATTTGTAATTTAGCCTGTGTAGCATTCATATATTTAACTAAGTTCCCTTTCTGAATTAAATGTTAATGTAGTTATTACCTGAGGTAGTACCAAGTCATAATGCTATCACCTTGCTACAAATGTTGAACTGTCTGTATACCACTCCAATCCTGAAACAGAAACAAAATTAAATAGAGTATCTAAACTGTAAATTATTTTCACTGAAAATAGCCCAGTCAGTTTACTTTATATGAATGAAAAAACTGAAGTATATGCAATTTATTTTTACTAAGGTGATTCAGGAGAAAAGGCAAAAGCAAGAGTAGGAAAGGAATGGGAAGCAGGAGGGAAAAGGAATTGGAAGGAAAAGAGAAAAGGGAAGGGAAAGAGGAAGGGAGAAAAGGGTGGGAAAGGAAAGGGAGGGCAGGAGAAGGAAAAGGAGGTAGCCAAAACTGAGGTTCATTATTTCTTCAAAACAGAAACTGGGGGGTTTTATTGTATTTTAAATTACTGTGATATTCTCCAACATTTATCACCTGTTGCCTGTCGTGAAGACAAACCCATTTTCTCACTGTCTTTTTCTTGGAAGCTCTTTATCCTAATTAGAAAAGACAGGGAAAAAATGTTGGAGAAAGCTGAACAGTTCTTTTTGCCTACACATACAAACTTGCTGAAAGAACTACCGCTCACCTATGTGCTTGCTTAGCACCTCTGCTCAGGACAGTGAGCTCAGGGACAGGTGTGAATCTGTGTCTGTCCTCTATGCCTGTCCTTTACACCTAACATCTCAGCTTTTTCTGTATACTCCTCTTTCTGACAGTATAAGAAACAGTAAACCCCATTTTGCACAGCTTGACTTATACAGGACTCCCATTACCCATTCTCACATGTATGCTCCCCTTTATTTATTCTTTCTTCTCAGGAAACATCAGAGAAAATGAGTCATGCACAGAAGGGGGCACCCATCCAGTTATTCTGGAAGGAACTGATAGACCCACTAGCTGTTAAAAGATCAGCTCTGTAGCAGTTGCTTCAATTCAAGAATATAGTCACAACATGTGGGAAGAATCCTGAATCAGAAATTACTAATTTCAGAGCTATTACTATGAATCACGCTGTCATCTCAATGCAGGTATTGTCATTCTAGTGCTGCTCTCAGCATGCAGAAACAGAGATGGACTGTATTGAATCAGAAAAAATAGCCTTTGCAGAGTTTGATTTTCATATATATCATAGACCAATAGGTGCCACCATTGCACTGTGGCAGTCACAGAAAGTCTGGAAGAATAAATAAGAGAAACTGTTTTGTTTTATAGTTCAAAAAATACATTTTCTTGGGGGAAAAAGCAGGGTGTTTTTTTTTCCCCTTGCAAAAAGCAATTTTGGGGATGTAATTTGGTTGTTGGGTTTCTTATTCCTTTTTGTTTCCTTTCCCTACTTTCTTATTTTTTTCCCTGTTTGATTCATTCTAGCCCAAATGTTGCAAACTTGACATTTCTTTGTAATTATTCAAAGCCTTTGATCACAAGTATCCAAATGAGTTAAGCTTTAGTAAACTGTGTGGATGTGCCTTTGTATCATTTTACTGCTGAGCAAACACTACCACAGAATGACTTCATTTGATTAATTTCTCATTCCTTTGGTGACCTAAATAGGGCTGCTCTCAGAATTCTTTATTGGATTTTTATATATGGAAGTCACACCAGATATACAGCTGCAAGCTACAGGGTACCATGGAAAATTCCGTTGAGAACAGAATATTTTCAGTGTTGATATTCTTTGGTTCCAAATGTAATGAATGGAAGTATGTTTTTTGGATATTTTTCTGACTTCTCCACCCATCCTTGGGTATGTTTCAAAGCCTGTAAGTACTACTGTTTACTTGGTAAAAACTGAAGAAAGCAGTACCCTTCACAGTTAGATACTCTGGAACCTAATTATTGACCTATTTAGATGACTTTAAAGTGTATTTTGTTAGATGCAATTTATTTTCCTATTTGTAGGCAACTGTAATATTGTGCCACTGAGAAATGGCAGATTCACATATACTTGCAAAGCCAATTTAGATGATAATAAGGGAAGTTTCTTATACTGTCCAATGTACTTGTCTGAACCCCAATTTAGTTTGAGTCTCCAAGATGAGAAGCAAAATCTATATCAATATCTTTTCAGTTCTTATCTTGCTCCTCAGACTTCTAAATGAGTCAGCAATTACTGAAAGTTTGTGTGTAATTGAGATGGATGTAGAAAATGTGATAAAGCAACTTCACTTTGTAGTAATTATCAAATCATTTGCCAGCAGTAAATCAATACTAGTATGACCTGGATTACAGCAAACAGCATAAAGAAGGAAGCGTTGCCCTAGTTTCTTTAGGTACCTAGTCTTATCTGCATGATTATACTTTATTTGGTTTTGGTTTGCTTAATCCTTTAATGCGTCACTAATGTATGAAATAGAATACCCACTCAGTCACATTCACATTGCATAGGTATCTAGACAGCTTAAATCTTTCCCATTAAAAACACTCAGTTTTCCATCATTACCATAAAACTATTGAAGAAAATCAGATCCATAACGTTCCATGTCTTGGTAAATCAGGTCCAATGCTGTAAAGGAAGACCATAAAAATATGTCTTTTTGGCTGGGAGAAACAAAAATCAGGACTTGCACAGATCAGTGCAGCACAATGTCTAAACCACTATCAACAGAGCTTATTAACCAAAATACACTTATCCCTACAGAAGGCTACTTGGAAATATCTACAGCAGTAAACTAAATAGGATGAGGGAATGTGCTGATACACCATTATCGGTACCATTTGCTCCACTACAGATTGTCACAGTTTTGGCCTTTGTCATCAGCACTCTCCCAGGCAATTCCCAGCTCCAGCCTGGGGAACAGCTTAGGAGGAGTGCACCACACCTGGGGCTGAGGGATCCGAGACCAAAGAGAAGGAGACCTAAAGTATTTCAACACTGGCAGTCTGGCTCATTATAAAATATCTTAGTGCCACTGACACTTTTTATTTCAATAAAATGTTTCATGAAGCAAAAACCTGCCTTTGTTTCTGTCAGCTAACATTTTCACTGAAAATATTCGTAGATTTTTCCCCTCATAGCTGAGGAGCTTTCAGAATCTTGAGCTGCCTGGCAGTTCCTACATCAGGAAAGGCAGGGGCACATCATCAGTAAATGATAGAAAAGCACCACAGTGATCCAAAAGACAAGTTTAGAGGAAAAGATTAATCCAGCAGAAAGTGCAGGAGTGAGCCAGCGAGTCTATTTCATGTACCAGACTGTCAGTTCTCTGTGTAGTTGACTATATAACTTAGTCCAGGATAAGGCTAATAATGAAAGAACCTGTGCATACCAAAATACTTATCCTGGTCTGCTTTCCAGTCTGTGGTCTAGCCTGGCAAACCAATTCCATGGCTTGCATGCTCACCTTTTTGCCCAGCTTTGTCTTCCTGCATACAGGCGACCATATACTTTTTCTAACACACCAACACTTTCCTAAAGTGTTACAGGAGTTTGCTTTTTCTTAAGCAGCTGAATGATTTTCCTGTTAATTGCAACAACATGTCAAGAGTAACCAGGAAAAATCTGCAGCTTAATATAATTGTTTCCAAACTCTGCTTGCAGTAAAAAACAAAACAATACCAAATCTTTTGTTCAGTGCACTGTATGGAAGCCTTTACAGAAGCCTTACAGAAGTCTATACAGAAGCCTTTCTGTCTTCTTTCAGTATGCACAGCTAAAGCTCAGATTTTTAAAATATTTTTTTAGAACTGTTTTACAGTAATTATTATCACTGTTTGTTTCTAAAGAGATATTAAGGTTAAATTCAGAAAAGTCTCTGCTAAAGCAGATCTTCTGAAAACAAAAGGAGACATCTAAAAAAAAAGGTCATAAAATATTTTAAAATAAATATTATAGATTGTTTTTACTCTTGGGCAGTCATTTTACAGAATTTTGTGATCCACTATCGAATAAAATTATGCCTTTACTAAAATAGCTACCATACAAAAGTAGCTACCATACAAAAATAGCTACCATACAAAATTAGTTTTCTGTTCCTCTAAGGTATATGTCCTTCCTCTTGCAAGACTTTGTGTAACCATTATTTTGAAGCAGTTCCTTGCTATTTTTCTCAACATTTTAAAGAAAAATATTTGAAATATATTATCCTGCCATTTATTTTTTTTCAGACTACAACATCATTGGAAATATTTGCCAACTCGTTTGGGGTTTTTTTTTTGGGAAAAGAAGATCTTAGTTGATGGAAAATAATGTCCAGATCTCTTGCCTATTCCTTATTCTATATCTCTGTGTGTGTCTCTCTCTCTTTTGATTTAGTTCAGTTTCAGGAAACATTTGAGCAAATGGTCCCTGTCAGCAACAAGATTTAATCTTATGTCTAAACCAGCATGTGTTTATAGGTTTAGCTGAATAAGGATTAATTGGACCCTTAATCTAAACAGACTGATTAAAGACTTATTTTGTGGCTATATGATCCAGAATAGAATCTATCCTGTTTGTCCAGTAAAGCTCTAGGTAATCTGAACATTTATTGTACTGACATTCGACATTATAATTCCTGTAAACCTTCCTTATATTTAACTTCCAGGTATGAATGGTCACATTGAAATCAGAACATTTGATAACATGGCAAAGTTTTATAGAATATTAAATAAACTGAGGCACTTTCATATTAATAGGACATCAGGACATTGAATGTTGAATGACTTGTATTAGTACACTTTCTTTTCCCAGGTGTTCTGGGATAAACTCTGAATGAACCAGTAAGAATCAATGCAGATGCTCAAAGTGCAGCATCCCTCTTTCACTGTAATTAGATGAGGCAAGCTAAAGCCCCTATAGAATTAGATCTGGCCAGGGACATCAAGGACAACAAGAAAAACTTCTCTAAGTATGTCAGAGATAAATGGAAGACTAAGGAAGATGTGGGTCCTCTCCAGAAGAAAACAGGAGACCTGGTGACCCAGGATATGGAGAAGGGTGAGGTACTGAATTATTTTTTCCCTCTGTCTTCACCAGTAATGGCTCTAACCACACCACCCAAATTGCAGGAGGCAAAAACAGGGGGTATGAGAATGAAGAACTGCCCACTATAGGAGAACAGGTTTGAGACCGTATAAGGAATCTGAAGGTACATAAGTCCATGGGACCTGATGAAATACATCCATGGGTACTGAGGGAGCTGGAGGAATAAGTTGCTAAGCCACTTTCCATTATATACAAGAAATCATGGCAGTCTGGTGAAGTTCCTCCTGACTGGAAAAGGGGAAACATAACCCCAATTTTCAAAAGGCTTGGGGAACTACAGGCCCGTCAGTCTCACCTCTGTGCCTGCCAAGATGATGGAGCAGATCCTCCTGGAATTTCTGCTAAGGCACATGGAAAAGAAGGAGGTGATTGGTGACAGCCAACATAGACAGCCTTCACCAAGGGCAAGTCATCCTTGACAAATTTGGTGGTCTTCTACAATGGTGTTACAACATTGGTAGATAAGGGGAGAGCAACAGACGTCATCTACCTGGACTTATGCAAAGTGTTTGACACTGTCCTGCATGACACCCTTGTCTCTAAATTGGAAATACATGGATTTGATGAATGGACCACTCAATAGATAAGGAACTGGCTAGATATCCACACTCAAAGGGTTGTGGTCAGCGGCTCGATGTCCAAGTGGAGAACAATGATGAATGGCATTCCATAGGGGTCAACACTCGGACCAGTGCTGTTCAACACCTTTGTCTGATTGAATGCAACCTCAGCAAGTTTGCTGACAACACCAAGCTGTGTGGTGCAGCCAACACACTGGAGGGAAGGGTTGCCATCCAGAGGCACCTGGACAGGCTTGAGAGGTAGGCTCATGTGAACCTCATGAAGTTCAATCAGACCAAGTACAAGGTCCTGCACCTGGGGAACAGCAATCCCAAGCACTAATACAGGCTAGGCAGAGAATGGCTTGACAGCAGTCCTGCTGAGAAGGAGTTGGGGGTGTTGGTGGATGAGAAGATCAACATGAGCTGGCAATGTGCTCTCACATCCCAACCGCATCCTGAGCTGCATCAAAAGAACGTGGCCAGCAGGTCGAGGGAGGTGATTCTGCCCCTCTACTCTGTTCTCATGAGACCCCACCTGGAGTACTGTGTCCAGATCTAGGGGCCCCAACATAAAAAGGACATGGGCCTGTTGGAAAGAGACCAGAGGAGGGCCCTGAAGATGATCAGAGGGCTGGGGCACCTCTCCTATGAAGACAGGTTGAGAGAGCCCAGAGAAGAGAAGGCACCAGGGAGATGTTATAGTGGTCTTTCAGTACCTCAAGGGGACCTGCAGGAGAGATGAGGAGGGACTCTTTATGAAGCACTGTATCGATAGCATGAGAGGTAATAGTTTTAAACTGAAAGTGGGGGTCAGATATTCAGAAGAAATTTTTTACTGTGAGGATGGTGAGGCACTGGAACAGGTTACCCAAGGAAGTTTTGGATGCCCCTTCCCTGGAAGTGTTCAAGATGAGGCTGGATTTGGCTTTGAGCAGCCTGGTCTAGTGGAATGTGTCCCTGCCCATGGCAGGACCTTGCAACTATATGATCTTTAAGGTCCCTTCCAACCCAAACCATTCCATGATTCTATCATTCTACCATGACTAACAGTGGAAACTGCTACCAGTGATTAAAAATTAAGACTTATTAGTTCAAGGTGTTGCAAAAGTTATGATTTTGGATTCTCATTAATTTCACATATTATATAAACTGGACTTAGAGAAATTGAGGCATACATTAAGAGATTTTATTCGTTTTGGGCAAACATTAAATCATCAGAGTCAGATTCTTATGTCTTCTCATTAAAAGTTATTTTAAAGAATAAAGATCTTAGATCTAGATATATCTTCCCATATTCCTCAACGTGTCTTTTCCATGGAACCAGCCAAATAAAACAAACAAGGCTGCAGCTATTCATCTGTAATTAAAATTTGCACACACTGTGAAAATTGCAGACCAGTAACAGTAATGAACAATTTTGCAATGAGATGTTGCTTAGCATAGCTGAGACATGGAGCTCTCAAACCTTTTACTAAATCAGTTCATGAGTCAGAGTCCAGGTGGCATTTTTCATAGCTAGCATTGTGTATGCACCAGCAGTGGAAAATCCAGTCTGGCATCAGCTCAGATATCTCAGAACAATCTGCTTAAAGAAAATAGAATGAAATCAAAATGTTTTGATTGAGTTTTTTGGTCCTAAAAGAAAAACTTGTAAATGGTTCAAGAAATTCTAATAATATATTAATTATTTTTTTCTCCATCAATAATTATTTTTGAGAGGCTGAGATCCCCAGATTTTAAGTTATGCAAACATAATTGGAGGTAAAAATTAACAGATTATTATGTATTCCACCAGTTCCATTGAGCCAGTAAATCACATTAATAAACGAGGGCTCATTGTGAGGTGTTCATGATCAGTCTAACAGTTTAGTTTACCAGAACTAATGCTCATAACAAAAACATGCAGTGCAGTCATGGGTGAATTCAAAGAGTCATTATTTGGCTAGGAAAAGAGGGAAGGAGAAAGGGAAGGGAAGGGAAGGGAAGGGAAGGGAAGGGAAGGGAAGGGAAGGGAAGGGAAGGGAAGGGAAGGGAAG
>JAOXNO010000013.1:142117805-142148641 GCA_028565335.1 Limnodromus scolopaceus
AGGGAAGGGAAGGGAAGGGAAGGGAAGGGAAGGGAAGGGAAGGGAAGGGAAGGGGAATTAAAATCTTTGTTATAAGAAGATCACTATCTTTATGGAAGATGGCTAAGCAGTTATTCACCTTTTAGGGGAGGAAGGATTGCATCATACTATCCTATTGGGACAATGCTGTCATATAGGACAATACTGTGTCTCATACAATCCTATATGGCAGTTGTCACTGCCCTATAAAGTGTGAGAAGGAACTAGTTCCCTCATCTGAATCTGTCCATGTGCATTCAAGTTATTCAAAATTGATCTACACACTATATGACAAGCAGAGTGAGGCAGCTGTCCTCATGTGCATTCCCATTCCCCAGTCTCCAGACCTAATAAAGACAATACCTGCTGTGCAAGCAGTCCTTCTGAGAAGACATTATGCATGCTGGAGTTCCTTGTGTTTTCTTGAACAAGGAGTAATAAAGCTTATCTGTTTCATTCCCTTGAACTCTGCCAAAGAAACACCCTGTCATTGGCTTCAGGAAGTTGCTTGCTGGAGTTTCCAAGTGCATAAGAAATATTATGCCAAACAATACAAAAAAAGAGATAAATAATTTATGGTTTTTTTTTTTCTAAAAATATAAAAATGGACTGGAAAATCTACCAAATGAGTTCTTGCTTTGATTTTTTTCCCCCCTGTGTAGCAGGCTAAATGTAGACCAGAGGATTTAATAAGAAACTGAATGAAATTCAAGAGGCATGTGTCTTTCAATCTGCACTATAACAGAATTTACTAATTCTCCCTCTTTAAAGGTAGTAAAGAGTTGCTTTTTTGTTTAATTGAACCTTGCTAAACAGAAATAGGCACTGATGGCTTAAACACTTTCAATAATAAAATCATCAGTCTCAATAAACTTCATTGCTGTCAACTTTGTGAATTTTACAGGATCATCAGTTTTATGTATTTGAATAAATATTTCTGTATTGTTTGCTGTGTATAAAATTTGAAAGTAATTTCTTTAGTGTTCTAGAATAAAACTGAAGTAATTTGATTTTTTTATAATATTACTATCAAGCGCATATCCAAGCGATGATGTGTAGTGTACGAATACATCATGTTATATATAACTGTGTCAGAGACAAACAAGTGTCCAGAAACCTAGACAAACTGACTGATAGCAAACTAAACAGGAGACTATTTTATGACAGACCAACATTTCATGGATTTCAGGCAACATATCTTTTGTCCTTCCTTTTTTACTAAAAATATGTGAGGAAAAGAACATAGTTCCCCGCTCCATCTGGATTTCATTGGGCAAGAAACAGATATGGAAAAAAATCTGGTTTTGCAAAATAAATTCTTTTTTATTCACCCAAAGCCAAAACATTTTTAATCGGAAAACCTATGGTGTTTGGTAGATGATTTTCAGTTGTCTGAAGAAAACCACTTTAATACAAGACCAAATACTCAAATCTAAACACAAATTACAGAGAAAGTTGATAGAAAACTGTAGTTGGGGAGAACCAGGGTTGGTGTCAATTTGCTATTAATTTGTTACATAGGCAGCTGATTTACTTTTTTGTGCCTTTTTTTAATTTTTTCAAATCTGAAGGACTGATATATAAACATTTTTTGCAAAGTATTTAAAAATATCTCTAAAATGCTTTCAGCATTAGTGAAATTCTCCATGAAATTCTCTCATTTCAGCTCTGTACTTGCTGTTCTTCTTTGTGGGACTGCCTGGACATGAATTTCTGGAGGATTAACTTCCCAATTTTCCCAGAAAATTAGGTGAGACTGCCTGGACTGCAATTTCCTCACACTCTCCTTGCATTTTTCGAAGATAGGTGCAGTGTTTGCTTTTTCCCAGGCATTAGGAACATACATCCTTGCCATGGCCTTTTGAAGTTGTTAATAGGTGGCCTTGCAAAGACATCAGCCAGCTCCATCAGCACCTGCAATAGCAAACCATCTGGTGCCATGGGCTCATGTGGGCCCAAGTGGGTTAAGTGATTTCTAACTCTATCTTCAGTTTCATTTCCACAAACCCAGGGAAGCTGGGTCCTCCTCTAAGTGGTGTGTCTTGATTCCCCAGCTCTCAGTAGTGTGCGGAGAGGACAATGCTTCCTGCTTCCTGCCTCTGATGTACAGCAGTAGAATGGGGAGCCTCATTTCCCCCATGCAACACAGAGAGTTGGGAAGTGTCACGTTTAGTGGTTCCATCCAGATGTCTTGTGCTAGGTCATATTGGAAATCCGTGGCAGAAGTGGTGAATTAAGCCCATCTGTGGAAAACCAAGTGAAAAACTGGATGTACTAAATACCGTTTATAAAGAATGGAGGAAACTGAACAAATGAGCATCTGTTCATAAGAGATAAAGCTGGGTGTAGTAGATGGATCCGCCCTGACAAAGACCTAAAAAAGATCCAGGAAAAACCTGCAAAAACTTCCCTTCACAGCTCTTGTCATGCCCACAGAATGATGGTCAGCATATATACATTTTGGTCAAAAGGTGAGGAAGTTGGGAACCTCAGCTAATGAGAGGGCCACATGATGATATTTGACCACAGTTCAGATTCAGCTAGGTTATAAATGGAGCCTGCCAGAGAGCCATTTTGAGTCAGTCCTCCTCAGAACAGAAGGTCTGCAGTCAGGGACTTTCCCATTGGGTCGAGATCCTGTCCAAGAAAACTCCTCAAGATCTAGATCCCTCTCTTATTAGATGACTGATTGTGCATTTTGTGTCATGGGCCACAACCCTTAAGAATTCTTCAATTGGCCAAGTAGTATTAACTCTTGACCAACATTCTGAGCCTATGGACTGTTAATTTTTGTTGGAGCCTCAAAGATATTTTGGTTAGTGGTTACAGTAAAATTTAGTTTGATTTTGTTATCATTTTATAAAAATAAATCACGTTTCTAGTTTGTTAGTCAATCTGGCTTGGTTTTGTGAGGTTCCATGACACAGGTAAAAAGCCCATAGATAAATTGGACAACATGAATTTGACATTTATTTTCTTTTTGAAGATAGCATTTCTCTTCATATTGTAATATGTGTATTATGGTTTATATCCAAAATACTCTCTGCATAAATTTAACAAGTCTTGCACTGCCTCCCAGGCTACATTTCCAATCATTTAAGCCAAAACTGAAATAAATGTTAAACGGTCCCATTTTCCCCTCTCCGTCTTGTTATAAACTATTCTTTCTTGATAATTAGTTTTTAGTTTCAATTTCTGCCTTCTACAGTTGTGTTGCAAGAAGCCCATAATGATGGTTGAAATACTCCCCATAGTTCCATTTCAATTTCAATTTCAATTTCAATTTCAATATATTTTACTTCTATAGCTATACTAAAAAAAAAGTGCTTCTACTTATTTTTATAGATGTCTTAATTTTCCTCCTTACCAGACTTAGCTAAGTAATTATAAAATAGAGAACGGTTTTATGAAAAGATAGCATAACAGAATTAGAAATTTTGGGTACGGAGATACTACAGTCTGCAGTAAATGGTGATGGTAAATAACTATTTTAATCTCAATATAATAGCAATGTGAGGAATTGATATCTCATAATTTTCTGTGTGACAAATCAGTCTTACATAATGAAAGCAATCACAATTCAACAGATTTAGAGATTACATCTTCAAAAATTCACAACTGCTTATTTCCCAAACAATTAATAGGAATGAATTTTCATGTAGAGTATATAAAGGTTATTTTCTTTCCAATTATAAATGTACAGGTAATAAGATGACCACTGTAGAATTAAAAGTATTTTCAATTCACTAAGGACACTTTATTTAAAAAAAAGAGATCTAGCTGTCCGCGATTCATGTTAGTGTTCTTAAATATGACACTTGAAATTTTTAATCAGGAAAATAGGAAGTCTTTTTTTTTTCCAGATATATTATTAGTGTCATAAAATTTAATTTTCTATTAGAGTTAAAATTGCAAATCTCAATATGTATCTGTTTATTACTTGGTTATAAGATCTTTTCTCCACTCTCAATCTTATCCTGTTAGAATAGGAGACATTTTTATATGTAGAAATTAAAGGTAACAATCAGTTATGATATTGTGAATGGAAATTTAATTTTCAGTTTAACAGAGAGGAATTTTGCTTGTATTTTTAGATGTGATGTAATGAAAGATACATTTTCACACGTTTCTTACAGTAACTGCTGTTATAATGAAGTTAGCATTAATGACCATGAATATTAAGACATTTGTTCCTTTGTAATTCTGATATCAAAATATAAAGAATTTCACTATGAACAAAAACATGATTACAGCCAAACTGCTCAATAGTACACCAGCAAATTTTATACATTTCCGCGTTCACCTTGTCTTGATTTTCTGATGACTCCTCCTCATTAAAAGACCAAATTATTTAAAGCCCAACCAAATTTTTACTTTGCTGACACAGATGAACAGTTATGAAGTGGTTCATACACATGGGATGAGCTCTCTGAAACATTCGCTTAGGAGGGAGACCTCATACTTTTAGAAAGCCTCATCCACTGGTGGGTCTGATTTAGGACTGTTTGCGGTGTTCATCTTCTCTTTTGGAGGTGATAATGACCATGTGCAGGTGAAGAAAAAATGAAGCCTTTGTGTCCTATGTAAGAACAAATTAAACATTAATTTCAATATAAATTACTTTGAAATTACTTAAACAAGCTCTCCAATGTTTTGCTCATCAGGAGCTACTCATCTGGCCTTTAACGAATTTGATTCTCTTCCCTTACCTTTCAGTTCAGTTCAAACTTCTGTTCACTACCATAACACAGGACTGACGTTTAGTTTCTGATCCTCTGTATATTCATTTAATCTTTAAACTCAAATAACTGCATTAATTACCATAAGGTTGCTTCTCACTTCCACCAGTATAAACAGGAGAGCAGTCTTTCTCCAGACCCCTCTGAAACACTGTCTGCTGTCACTGGAGAGTGAAGAAAATATTTTAACTTATTGATGATGTGTACTGGGTAAATAATGCCTTTTTTTATAAAAAGAAGCTTTTGAATCATTAGATATAGGGATTAAAAATTCTGTCAAAATCCTTTGCCACAGAAGTATTGACCAGACAATGACAATGAATTGAGAATGTAATTCACACATATGTACTATGACTGCTCTCAAAAAGGGATTTTGTGAAATCAGCTTTGTATCTCTACTTATACCATTAGGAAAAAAAAGACAACTACTGGACTGCTTGAAGTAAATGGAAGGTTTTCTAACTGCTTCCACGGACCAGCATTTATGCTAATAAAATTAGAAATGAAGGACCCTAAAGAAAAACAAAACAAAATATAACAAAACCAAATACAATACCGAAGAAAAAGAAATCTCATCTGCTACAAAAGCTAAAATTAAACCAACAAGCACAATATGAAGTACATAGCAGTTACAAAAGCAATGCTGGCTGGAACTTAGGTGACAAAGGGACAGCTTAAGTGTGTACACCGGTATGTATAAGGGTATATGGATGAAGTTTTAGAGGAGTTAGAAGAGAGTGCTGAAGAATTAAACTTTCAGAAGTAGGCAAATGCTGTTCTAGCAGTCAACTTTTCTGGTACGCATGCTGATGTTCTCAAGAACACAATATTCAGAGAGCATTTCTTATACCTCTCCCTGATTTGGAAGTCTGGTCAGATTAACTACCAGCTAAAGTCTATGCTCTCAAGGAACCCCGGGGCTTAGCTTCCAGCAGTCCTTTATAGTTAGTACATTACTCATCTTCAACTGGAGATGAACTTGAAAAATACCCGAAATATCTCCCAAATATTAGCCAGATGTAGAACTGCCACAGGTGCCACTTATAGGAAAAATGTCATCATGTCTGTTAACTAACACTTCATTTCAGTTGAATCTCTTTTGACAACAGTGCTTTTGAGGACAGTATTCAGGAGTGATATGAAAATCTCAGTAGTATACCACTGCAGGTGTATAGGTTATGTTATGTTATAGCTGACCTCAGCCAGCCAAGCACAACGTTTTCATCCTTGACCTCCCTATCATAAATTTAAATTTTCTCCAAACTGCTTTGATCTTCCTCTAAATTCTTCTTCTTGAAACAGAAGTATTTTTCAGCCGTACCTTATCAGTACAATAATGTGTTTACATGTCAGAAAGAAATAGCATAAAAATAAGTTCTACTCATCTGTGACAGGCAAATATTTTAATTTTCATTACTTTTGACAGGACCTAGTTTGCCATAGGTAATATACATTTACAAGTCATTTTTTATTAGCACACCAAATCATGTTGCACTGAATTACAATTTGTCATGTAGCATTAGTGTTACATTGTATCTGACAGCATGTTGCTTCCCCTTAAACATACTAAGAAGTTGATGAACTTCTAGGAATTTTATATAGATTGTATATTTCTTTACCTCCCAAAAGGTGGGGGTTTCTTGTTGGCCAACTGAACAGATATCTATTAATGGAAGTTTGGCACCAGATAGCACATCCATTTGACTGAAATCTTAGAGTTAATTTTTTTCTCTTCACCTATTGAATTTTTTAGATAGTTGTTTAACAAAATCTTTTCCAAAGACGCAGTTATTCTGTTTTAGGAGGAGCTTTTACTGGTAGTAATAAATGTGCATCAGAACAGGAACTCTGATTCCAAATCTATTTAATATTTTTGTAAGTAGTTGTAATTTGATTAACTACTGTTTAATATTTCTTATTATTTTGGGTTGGTAATAATTTCCTATTATTTGCTGCTGTTATATATTCCTGTTTAATATTAATCTATAATCACAATTTTTTTTCTAGAAAGTATTAAATATATATAAACTTCACATATTAATTACTTATAAAATTATACTTATTAAATATAAGTACACATATAAAGAACATTACAATTAAACTCTCTCTCATTTGGGAAAATGCATTCACAGCCAAAGCATGTTCACCTCTCTTCATCTTTGCAAAAGAGCTCTTTACTTTCATTTTAAGGCCTCTACTGTTATGTTGATATGTTATGAATGTCTTCTTGACCCAATACCTACTGGCTCTCCACCGACATTGTTATGGTTAAAGAAAACTGCAAAAGATGTTTTGGTATAAGTTTTTAAGAAGGGATTTAACAAATGTGTGGTAATCTAGACATATGTCAGTGATTTTGCATTAGACCGTATGACCTTTCAAGATTAATTTCATAATTTCTTTGTGAACTCTTTTATATGTACCCAGTAATTAAAAGTTCTTTTTTTTTCATGGATCAAGATAAAGGCAGTTTAATAAAGAAAAGCAAATGCCACATGGGAAAGTGAAGTGAAGCAAAGCAAAACGATTTACTCTTTACTTCCCATCAACAGGTAATATACAGCCGCATCCTGGGAACTAGGACCTCAGTACACATAGTGGTTGCTTAAGAAGAGAAACACCGTTATAGTAATTTCCCCTCCCTGCCTCTTTACCTCAGATTTTATTGCTGTGCATGACATCATACGGTATGGAATATCCCATTGGTCTGTTTGGGTCAGCTGTCCCATCTGTCTTCCTTCCCAGCCTCTTACCCACACCCAACCTACTGGCCTTTGTTGGGGTTAGGGGGTTGGCGAGACAGCCTTGATACTCTGTGAAGCTAAGAAGTAGTCAAAACACTGGTGTATTATCAACACCGCTCTAACTACAAATAGAAAGCACAGAACTATAAGGGTTACATTCCTTGATTTTAGTTAGTGTGGAACCTAAATCCTAGCCTACACAGAGTTTCTCTCGTTTTCCATCCCAAGAGCATTACATTATCTCATATCAATTATATACTGTCTATAGTTCTGTTTTAGTTTCCCAGCATGAAAATTGCTATATGCTCACTATCATTAGAAAAGAGAAAATATCATGTTCTAACAGTTTAAATATAAGACAGGGAACAGGCTACTTGTGAGTTCTTGCACAAAATCCTACTGTGGCTTTGGATAATAATAGTTATTATCATAGCTATTATTTAATGTTTCATATGCCATATATTGGAACTGTCAAGTGAGATTATAATCAGTTCCAATCCCACACAAATTCTACATCCTTTTAGTAAGTGGTTATCCCCCCAAAAATCTGAAATCTGAATAAAGGAAAGGCTGATATCTTTCAAGTACAGACTGGGAGGAAAAGCACTGATTAATTAAGGAAAGCAATCCTTTAGAGCACAATCCACATGCTTTTTTAGTCCTCAAGAATGGGTCTATATAGCAAGGTTACTAATTCGATTTATATCATATTTAAAACAAAGAAGATGACCTGGAAGAATTTGGACTCAAGTGTGAGGTACAGCTAAGATGAGCAGTCTGTAACAGCCTTACAACAAATCCTGATCAATGCTTTATTCTAAATCCATCTTTGCTGTCCTCGAATCATCCTCTACTTTAGTTAAAAGCAAAACTAAAACAAACAAAAAAAACCCAACCACAAAATAAAAAATAACCCCAAGCCTGAGTTCATGAGATCAGTCCTATAGGTTTGTTGTGCAGAATAACTAGAAGACCTCAGAAGTGTGAAAAACCCTTATGTTACAATTCTTATTTGATGAACTTAATGCAAAACCCATTCCCTCTTGGTATGCACTGTACATAGTACAGCACTGTTGCATATTGTGGAAGAGAGATATTATTTACTATTATAAAATGTTACCTCTTTTCCTGCCAAAATTCTTTGCCCATCTTTAAAGTAATTAGTTTTGTCATGACTATTCAAAATTCATTAATAGAAAATTCTGGTTGATTAAGCACGTTGAAGGCCAAGACTCACAAATAGTGATTCCTCTGATTTACATGGATTCCCAGAGTAAATGTTTATCTGATACTGAGCCAGAACTGCCTACATCCTTTATATTATGTTATCAAAGATTAGTTTTGCTCTTGATCACACAATTTCAGTACCCTTATAAAAAATGGAACAGAAGGCTCAAAAACCCATTACTTAACTGTGGGGACTAAACTCTAAAAGCACTTTGCCATTGTTCCAAAGACAGCATTTCCAAAAGCTTTCTAATTTCCCTGCTGGTAGGGCAAGGAAGCTTGAAACTTCAACACAAAACCTGATTTCTTTTAAAAAAGGCTCCCACTCCACATAATAAACCAAGAGCATGAGGTTTCTGTTGACTACTTTCTTTTTTTCCCCATTTCCCAATTTCATATAATCTATTGGCAAGCCTGTAGACAAATACTTGTTACAGTGCACTGCTCACATTTTGGAAACATCTGCAAATTAAACACTGTCAAAGTTATGAACAAAAATGTGCAGTCTGCATTCAAAGAAAGCAGGAAAACAAACAAGTAATAAAACTTCTGCAGTGGGAACACAAATGTTTAATGAAAGATTTTGGTTTGCTTCTGAAAATTATACCACTCCTTAAATTGCTTCTTTCAACAAGTTATTTTCTACATTTTTCTACAGAGACACATGAGTGCATGAAGACATAAACTTGAAAACTGTTTTTACCATTGTCTGTGCTGCAGAACTGTTTTCTTTGCTGAATAATCAAAAACTGGAACAATTGTAGTCAAAAGCTATTCTCACTTGTAGACCAAGAACACTGGGAATAAATGTTAAATGATGGAGGTGGTGTTTCTAAGTATTCTTAATTATCTTCTGTAATGCTTTAACTCTAGGAAGAAATATCAATCAAATTCTCTATGCACTGATGTTATGAATCACCTAGTAATTTCATGTAAATATTAGTTAGTAACAGTCTTTACAGTTGTGTGTTTATGAAGTTCCACTCTAGTTTTAAAGATCACGCATTAATAATACCTGTTCACCATTAAACAATGGAGTCATGTAAATTGCCTTTATTGCCTTGAATAACATCTAAGACTAAGCAGAGCTATATACTGAAAGTCATGCTGAACAGAAAGTTCTTAAAATGATAGAGGCACACTTGCACTGCAGCAATGAAAGCACACTGGGATTTGACTAAAATTCAAAAAGGTAGAGAACACAGGTGGAAAATAACATTTTGAAAGCGTTCTACTCCCATTGGATCTGTAAAGTTAAAGAAGGTTCAGGGAACTTTTGTACTTTTGGATAAGCAAAATGGTTAAGACAGTTTCCCATGACAGTTTTGCTCATAGCTACAAGAAAAAGAAAAAAAAAAGGCATTCGCATGGTAGCAGCTGATGTAACCAGTAGGAATGAAAAGCATGTGCCTCTTTCTGCCTTCCAGCTTCTTGCCAGACTAAAATACAACTTTTATAGCACTTTTTGTCACTTTTTTTTGTTTAAATAAACTTCCCAAGAGTTAGTCAATTTTCATTGAAATGATAGCTGTTGAGTAAGAATAACACACAAGTGAGTGTAAACAGGGAACAAAAATAACTTGAAGATGAGGTAGATCAGGGCATTTTATACAGAATTTGTCACACTTAGAAAGAATTTAAACTCTCTTAAAGCAAATTATTAAGGATCAAACATTTGATAACACAAATATGCATGGTTCTATTGCCTTCCACAAAACATTATAGGTTAACTAAAATGGGAAAAATAATTTCACTTAATTTTTAGAGTTCAAGGGACCATACAGATCATCTAGTCCAACTCCCCTGCTGAAGCAGGATTGCCTAGAGCATGTTAGAGCATGTTACTCAGGACTGCATCCAGGTGGGTCTTGAAAATCTCCAAAGAAGGGGACTCCACAACCTCCCTGGGCAGCCTGTTCCAGGGCTCTGTCACCCTCACTGTGAAGGGGACAGGGCTCTGTCACCCTCACTGTGAAGAAGTTTTTTCTCATATTTGAGTGGAACCTTCTATGTTCCAACTTGTGCCCATTGCCCCTTGTCCTCTCACTGGCAACCGCTGAAAAGAATCTTTAATATTAGTTTTTTCTAGACTTGAGGAATGTCTCGTTTCCTGAATACTGACACTTTGGAAGTGAAAGAGTCAGAAAGACATTGCTCCATCATCCAACCAGATGTGTCTTTCTCTTCTGAACTTAGTTTTGCAAAGTCTGTAAAAGCAAATAATTGAATCAATTACTCAGCTCCATAATGAATATTCATTGTATATTGTTTGATGGTGGCCTCTGGCAGGAAGAACTAAAAATAGTTCAGAGGTCTTCAGAGGATATATTTTCAGTCATTTCCTCTTTGACATCCTGTACTAGTTTAGCTGCTGTTTCAAAGAGTGAGAAAATTACTGGAGCTTAGATATAGAACCTCTCTCAAAATCTGTTGTGAGCTACTAGTATGGTTTCGGGTCAACAACTTCTAAAAATAGGAATTCCTATGCTTTAGCTCATCTTATGAGGAAATAAAATGCAAGCTGCAAACAAATACTCAAAGTGGTATTCAGTACTACTAAAGTAAAATTATAAACGGTTATTATAGTTGTATTGAACAAATAATTTTCATGACTATTTCTTAATTTTTCCTTTAATCAGCACATGATTCCAAGTTAAAAAGAATGCATGTGTTTTCCAGATGTCCATTTTGGGATAATTAATTTCAACATTACGACAGCAAAATCCATGCTTCCACACGTGCAGGTAAGGTACCTGTTTAGGCTCCCATAACAGTCAACAGGTACCTAGTTAAGCAGTCAATGTTAGGCTGACTTATTCAACTGTCTCTAGTGCAATTGAAGGTTATTTAGAGCATCTGTGCCTCCCACTTGTATTTGTAATGCTCTCAAATTAAGATGTTCTTATTCAAAAGGGCAGTGCTCAGCATGATGCAAAAATTGTGAAGAGTGACACAGAAAGTGATATTTGTGATTTTTTTTATGTATCAGAAGAGATTATTCTGTCTTGTGGAAAGTAGAGAGTCAGTCTGAAAACTGCCTGTACTTGTATACAGCCTCTGAGGGCCAGGAGTTTGCTGGAATATGGACTGTTACCAGAAGTGCATTGTCCTTTGAAACTGGGAAGGCATGAGACATAGATGCAATATAGTAAATTCTATAATTTCCAAGGAAATTGTTTTAGAAGAGAACTTTATGCCACTGCTGATTTTTCTGCCCTTTATAGGTTTCCTTCTCAGAAGGAAATCAGGATGACCAGGTTATTTCATTCCTTCTTGTAGGGCTAAAGCATGATGATCTTTGTGATTTGTTATGATTATTCAATTTCTGTTGGATGGTAATTTTGTAAAAATTGACATTTTTCACTCAAGAGGATTAATTATATTCTTTAGCTAGTTAATTGTTAACATAGACAATCATAACTGTTAAAGAATGTGCTTCCGTGCATAATGTGCTACATCAGATGTATTAGCCCTATGGTCCGCTGTATCCAAGTGGGACCTGATTCTGTGTTATTTCACTCTTATTAGATTCCTGATACCTGTTTAGCATAAATATTAGATACCCATGATCAGATCTGGGAATTTTTCAAATACATTTTGAAATCATGTAAGCATTTAAGACCAAAGGAAAATACACAGAAACAAAATTATTCCTCTGTTACGACACTACAGATATTTAATAGTTTTAATAATCTCAAAGAAAGACAATGTATTTTGGTATTAAATAGGTTATAGATATACAAAAATTCTTCTCTCAAGTTTATACAGTACGCTGATAACAGTATACTACTATTTGTTACTTTGCTCTCTAAGTCTTTACCTATATTTTGAAGAATAAGGCAAGAAAAAAGGAGCCTGTAATATAAACTTATATTTTATCTTGAGTGATTAACACTTTTCTTAGTGATCTGAAAGGGTTCTAGTGCTGGCCGGGTGACCCATATGCTTTCTGCTTCAGCAGCTTAATTTGTAACCCAGGATCATAAGAACACTACAGAGCCTATCTTGTAGTTTCTCTCTGAACTCTGTGTGTGTGGGTGGCTGCCATTCTGATTATTATCAGCAGAGTTTCTTAATAAGTAAAATTGGTTTTTGGGTTTATTGGAAGATCAGTAATTTGAATTTAATTGAGGATTCAAAAGATTAAGCAAAATATTTCCTCTTAGATAAAAGATTAAACCAGTTGAGGCTGGACTGATGAGAACTACAGCCTGGGCGTTCACTTAAACAAGAAGTATTGTGACTTAAAAGAAGATCTACACTATCCCGATTCATATTTTTAGTAACATAAGTCTACTATAGATGGCAGTGGTACTTACATGCACTATAACTTAATTCCCATTGCTGTAAACAGTGAAAAACCGTCACATGTTCAGGAATAAAAAAAAAAGTAGACTTTTCAGCTAGTACAAGTGCAAATTATCTTTGGCATTTAATACTTGATTATGAACACTTTGAATGAATAATAGCGCTACTTATACTTGCTGAGTGCCTGCTAATTCATTTACTATATCATTATTGATTTTTACTAACTTTTTAGCATCCTAAAATGAAAATAGTATATATTAAATCATCCTGATGCTTTCATTTTTATTTTAAATGTTATTGTGTCACAATTTGTTCAATACTGGATTACCTAGAATATATTTATACTGGCAACTGAATGTAGATAATTAAGAGCTGTCTGTGTCAGCAGCCTTGAATTACGATCCTTGAAGTTTAGGCATTTGTGTAAAAAATCATGAGATTTTCCTAAAAAATGTCTTTTTCTTTCTTTTTTTTTTTTTTAAATCAGCTATACAAAGTCTTTTCCAAGTTTCCCAACACTTATGAGGTCCATAATCTAACCAGAAATTGTCAGTTTCTGAAACACTTTTAAGTCTCAACATATGGAAAAAGCACAAGAATAACTTATAGTTAGTGTTTAAAATAGAATCTTAAAGGAATAGATTCTTTCAGTCTTCATCTAGGACCAGGTTTAATATGTTGATTTTGAGACTACGAATTACTATGTGAATAAACAGTCACTCATTTGATAACCTTTCCCTTAAATAACAAGAAAAAACTTTATCTGAATGAATATTTTGCATCTTTTTTCTCGCTACACAAAGCCTAACTGGGAAAAAAATAAATTGGTTATCCCATTGCAAGTAATTTTATAGACATGCCTAGTTAATTTCCCTAGAGTGAATCAGTCCACTTATTCAGGAATGTAGATGGTAATACAATTCCTTGGTTTATTTGAATAACTTGTTTGTCTTAAAAATTTGCAACACTTTTTATCCTAAAATGTTACTGAACAAACTATGATGAGTGGCATGAATTTTATGATGATTTAAAAAAAAAAAAAGCCAACAGGTTTCCTGGGGAGGGATATTAGTATGTATATACATGTTTTGGGTGAAAAATCTCAGAAATATATATACAATGTAATGAACATTTCAAAGTTGCTATGTTGTTTTGTTTTGTTTTGATTTTTAAATAAGTGTTTCCAAATGTGGAAAATTTTGTAGCAGAAATACTACTTGTTCTGTTAACAGATCTTATTTCTCCCACCTTTTTTTCCTTACAATTTATATTTCAGACAGCTACACACACTGTTTTTTTTAATGTTTTGAAAACATCATGAAGCCAAATAAAGTACTTTGGCATAAGCCTGAGTGGTAGATAAAATAAAATAAAATTTGGGATCTTTCTTACTGTCCTGGTCTGGATGGTTTGTCTCAAAACATATTTTGCCACCAAGATTTTCACAGTATATACATTCTGCTAGGTGGTTACTTTCACAGGCAAAAGTATATACCAAATATATTCACATCTCGGAAGCATGAGGATTGTTGGCATTTCTGCCTGCAGCCATTATTACATGTAAGTGAAGCAGTGAATGAATTAAACAAGTGAGTATTTGGAACAACCAAAACTAATTGCATCCTGGGAAACTTACTAGGGAAATGCGTACTATTAAAAGTTAAAAGATTAATAGCTTTACCATGTTCCAATAATCATTGCAAGTGTTTACCTAATGACTCCAGGGTTTGCATAAAGACTCTAAGGAAGTTGTTGTCTCTTTAAATTGCTTACACTTTGTTGAAGAAGTAGGAAATAAGAAGGAGTAGTAACAGAACATAGAGACAGGGAACAATATAGGGACAAAGTGGAAAGATGGTTTAATCGCAGAAATGTACATTAATAATTAGTAATTAGACTGTAATTTACAAGCAATAAGATGCACCTTGCAATTGTATCTGCTGTGAGCTCTGGGATAAATCATTCAATGTAGTACTCATCTCAGCAAATGTTACCTGTAGTCAGCCAGACTCTTTTTATAATCAATAGAGGGAAAGAGTTCCTGAGCTTATCAGAATGCTTGAGCAGATGCTTACATTCCCCAGACATATCCATTTGGCCTTATAGAACTACCTTATGATTATTGATGGTTAGATAAAGCAACTTGGTGACTCTCCTAGCAAACAGTTACAGTACCAAGTATAGCAGATAAAAAGACAGGTTAGGATTGTAGACAATCTGAGTTCAGACAGTGGAAAAAATACAGTGATATAGGCACTTAGCGCTAAGACTTGGAGCTAAGCAGACTTCAGCCTGCACAGGTTGAGCAGTGTTATAGTTAATACTTCTAAGAGCCCTGGCCATAAAACGGGAATATCCAGTACTTTACTATCTCATGGGGTAGAGGAAAAGAATCAGTAATCACAAAATTCTAACTGGTAGTAGCAACAGTAAATCTCTCTTAAGGCTGATAGAGTAAGAACCTGATTTTTTTCTAAAAGAGGGTGAAGAAAAATGTAAATATGAGGATTAGGATGTTTCTCTTAATTTAAACCCCTTGGATGTCTGGTAAAAAAGAGCAGAATTATCAGTAAGTGAATCTACTGAAAAATAAGTAACTCTCATCATTGCAAGCAGTTAATTATGTAATTTATATTTAAAAACAAAAACAAAACAAAAACCTGTAATTTTGAATTTTCCTACTTTTTGCAAGGAGATGTCTGCAAAGCCATTCATAACTTTGTGCTGGCATGAGCTGTGTAAGGAACAAAATGTCTGACCTGCAAAACATTTCTACCGTTTACAGATGACTGCAACCCAATTCAAAAAATGCAAAGTTAAAAAATATGGTGTTTTATTTAGTGGAACTGAAACCCCTCAAGGTTGCACTGAGTTTCCAGATTTACCCAGCTGCCCTTTAATGAATTGCTTTCTTACTAGGTTTCTGCAAACCAGCAAGTTAGCTAAGTGAGCTCTATGAGTCAGTGACGGGAGCATTCAATCACCAGACAATAGTTCCTAAAGCTGCTACTAGAATTTAGCTGCTTCCAGGAAAACTTCTATTTTTACCTTTTGGGGGTTGTCAGTAGTCCAATAAGCCTGGCGATCAAGCAGGCCAACTACATGGGAAGCAAGTTGCTCTAGCCATCTGGAAAGCTTGGGAGATGTTTAGTCAAATCTCCAGACCAGGAGCAAACAGAACAAGTTGCTAAGGAAACCTTAAAGTTCATCAGGCTCCCTGTGAAATGCATCTAGCTAAATACCTGATTGCCCTGCAAACCTGGTCAAACTGGTGTCCTGACAGCCTGGGTATGCCACTTTCTGCCTCCCTGGAATCTCTGCCTGATGGTCAGGTAAGAGGGCTGCTTTGCTTACCAACTTTGCAGTCTTTTTGGCTGGTTCACAGGAAGAACAGCTGTGGTGTGCATAAGATTGGAGAGATAGACAGCTCAGCAGATGGAGAGCAGCAGAAATTTTTAAAATTAGTTGTGGGAGCCTCAGAAAATCACTTAGATCTATTTGGAAGACTTAGGAAGTTGAATGGTTTGGTTTCTTTGTTTCTATACGAAGTGTTGATATGATTTAATATTTCCCTGAAATACTGGATTTTTCTGGATCAGCATTCTCTGTCAATTTTTTTAACCTGCTCTAGTCCCATGGGCTATTAAAACCAGTTAAACTTTTTTGCTAGTTCCACACAACTGGAAAACATAATCATTCATATTTAATATTGTTATACATTTTTATTTTATACTTTTCATTTAAAGTGTCAATTTAGCCTTGCAAGAAAACCAAACCAAAACAACAATTGCCATTTAGTTTGTATGTTAAATAATCCAATCCAGCTGTTACACTGTCAGCAACCATTTGTGACCTTTTAGTCCTGAACCCATTTCTTTTCCCTTGGCTCTAGAGATAGAAATATCTAGAGATAGAAAGCCTGGAAGGAAGATTTTTTCTTTCAAATATAAAATATCACTCTCTAGCTTTGGGGCTAAATTGAAATTCTACTTGTCTGATTTAACACTTTAAAATGTTATTGGTTCTTCTACTACTACTGACTACAGTATTTGCAGCTCTCTTGGGGGTGGAAAATAACTGCTCAACAATGGAACCTAGATTGATTTTCATTCATTAACTTTGAAAAAGGACATAAACATCCTGAACTATGTATTCATTCAAAATTTATCATTCCTCCTTATGTTTTAATCATGCTTTAGGAAGTGATCTTATTGTTCCTTTCAAGAAAGAGGTCTGTACACTAAATCATGGAACAATGTGCAATGAGATAATTGTTAAAGAGCTCTAGGTTTCAACTGTATTTTGATGTCTTATCACATAGGAGGAATAATGTTCTTGTGAAAGTAATGGATTCAGAAACCCAGAACTCCTTTCTACATGATACTATGAAGGTCACAGATACAAATCACCTCTGAAAGATGATTAGACAAAATCCTTGGTGAAAACTGAACTCAGTCATTCTTATGCAATCCACCTATGAAAGCTTCTAAGACTGAAGCTATCAAAAGCTAGGGGAGAGAGGGAAATGATGACAAACGAGTACTGAAGATTTGTTCTATTCTTTTGTCTTGTTTGGAAGTACAGTGTAACTGTACAGCAAAAAACAAGCTTCAGGATTCTTTTACTTGGAAGGTTTGCTTTTTACATCATAGTGGTAAAAGCATGCTGAGAGATGTCCAGCCTGGAGTAACTCCCTTTATGTTGATGGTAGTGAGGCATTTCAGAATTAGCAATAACCTGAGTTTTCTGTAGTTTAATTTTTCAATATTTGTTATCTCTGCCAGAGTATATGGCTCATTTGACAAAGATGAGAGGCAGAGATTACCTGACTTGAGCTGTGCTTAGGCATTAGCATTGTTTTGACAACTCTGCAGAAGGTGTTACAGCACAAAAAAAGCTCTAAAATATATTGACAACTGAAGAGAAAAGGCTCTATGACCTGTCAGCAGATGATGACTCCTAACCCATTCTACTAAAACACGTATCTCAACAATTGATGGTTGAAGGCTTCTGTTAATGTTTATGAAAAGTGTTGCTTTTTGTACTTTCAGGATTCATCCATCTGTTATTCCTCTCCTCTGAAGAAATGTAAAGCCTGTAGTGTCTTCCTGTGCATTCTGTCTTCTATACATACCTCTACAGGAAGCTTGTGAAAGTATGAAGAAATAAATGATAAATAAATATGAATGAAGAAACTGAAATAAAATAATTTAAAATTCTTTAAGTAGTATTCTTCAAAGGAAACTTTGAGATTGCAGGAAATTAATAGTAAAGAGCTGTCTTCAACATCCGAAGCTCCCTTTTAAAGAAATTCAGGATATTGCATGCAAGTCACTTTAGAACTTCATGAAACACTAACTCATTGACTTTCCAGACTGTAAATGTTTGTTCATGCAGCAAAGACTTCCCTTATTTCTACACTTCTGAAGAAATTTGCTGTTACTTTTCCTGAAGTGATCTTAATATTCTGACTGTTATTTTATGCAGTACTGGGGCATGAAATACTTCATGTCTGGGAAAGAATTTCTCAGTGACTAAAAATGAAGGGCAAATGGAAGCAAAATATTACTCCAATAGACATTTTTGATATGCCTTCTGTGGTTATGTGTTCTGTGATTCATCCTGTTGAATAAATTTTATTCCAACATAAGGCTTCGAATGGTAGAATGGAAATTCCTGTGACAAAAAAAGAGGCAATGATAAGTACAGCCAGTGCCTTACTCACTTACTTATTTCAGGAAATCTGCTTTTCAAACGTGTAGCCTCAACTGTACATATATGAGACAGATCTGAGACAAGACAATAATGTTATATATCTTGAGTGTTAACTCTGGAATGACTTCTGAGAAAAACGTATTTTCACCAGTTCTCCCATTGTTAGTAGATTTTTTTATAATTCAAATAATTTTCTATCTGCAGGCTAAAATAGCTGCATTACAGGGCTCCATTTGAGTAACAGTACTGCAATTGCATAGTTTACATCTTAAAGAAACTCTTGTGCACTAGCATAACCTACTTATCAGCTGTATTAACAATTGCAGGCATTATATCACTTCAGACATACAACTCTACTTGTTACGTTCAGTCAGATGATAATAAAAAATAAAATAAAGTTCTAGATCAGTGAAAAGAAAGATGCAAATATCCTACAGTTCTGAATACTGTATTAGTTTCTTCAAAGCTGTGATTCATGAAGCTGACAAAGACTCCTGTCTTTTTTTTAGGCCATTTTTATTATTCTGGTCTTCCTAGACTTTTTGGCTAAGCTTTCTTTCAAGTGTAAAAATGTAAGAGAAAAATACTGGAATTCAGTTCTCACATGTTGTTATGGGTTTTGTTTTGGTTTATATATGTTTTATATATTAAAAAAAAAAAAAAAAGAAGTTCCTGAGTTAATTTTAAACAGGTAGTTGGAAACTTTCCAAAGAAAATGTTATTTATTAGAGTACGCCGAATTATCAAAATGTTAAATTTCATGGGAACTTCTCAACTAGAGAAGCATTTCCTTTAAGATACAATTTCCCCTTAAAATAGCTAATTTTGCCAGCAATGCAGTGCTCAAAGATCACCTGTAACATTTGTGATACAAAGTCAAGAATCTATTTTAACACTCAACATACTGTTTCATACCCTACTTCATCACCTTCACCACACCAGCTATTCTGGCATAGGATCTCATTCCTCCTACTTACAGTGCTTGTCAATAATGAAATATTCTTTAGAGTAGAGACTTTAATTTGATCTTGTCAAGGCTGTGTTCACGTGACTTCAATTTACTTACCACAGTCTCCTTCCAACATGAGTGGTCTCTCTCTGTTTTCAGTACTATGTAGCTCTTTCAAAAATATACAAGTTCTTTTTCGAGGTTCTCAAAAAATGTTTGGACATTAACGAAATTAAAATAACCTCATTTAATCCAGCTGCTTCAATTTAAAAAAAATGTTGATTTGACAAATTTTCATAAACTTTATTAGAAATAGAGCAAACCTAACAAAAGTCTTTGCTGTTTATGTCCTTAAGGATTCAGAACTTTTTCCAGCTGTCAGTTTTTATGTCTGTACTTCATGCCAAGAAATGGTATGCAGAAAGGCTTTTATACTTATTACTATAACAACCAAGGTCAGCTAATTTTATTTGCCCCGTTGGAGGTTCAGAAACAGAAAAGCTTAGAGGGGTCCCACCTTCAGGCAGGAGTGGACAGGACAGGTGGCTCAAAACTGACCAACAGGGCTATTCCATCCCATCTGCCCCATGCTCAGTATAAAAGCTGAGGGATCACAGGGTCAACTCTCTTTATTCAATGGCCAACATCCGAAGAGGACCTTGTCTGTCGACCCCAATCTGTGCGTTCCTGAATCCAGAGCTGAAATTGAGTTCCCATCTGTTGCTGAGTCCAGTCTGGGACTTCCCCAGTGACTGCTGGTGACGTCATCCTGGGAGCTTGATATGGTTTTGTGTATATTGTATTTCATTATTTCCTTTTAATTTTATTATTAATATTTCATTAAAATAGTTTAGTTCCTTCTAAACTCATAAATCCCTTTATCTCTCCTCCTCTTCTCCTGGGAGCAGGAAGTGGGGGGAGAGCACCTGTTGCCCATAATAGGCCAATTCAGCCCAAACCATGACACCTGTGTAACCTTTTCCAATGTTTGGTAAGCCTTTCGGTGAAATTCTTTTTTTCTAACATTCAGTCTGAGTCTCCCCTGGTGCAACTTGAGGCCATTTCCTCTCATCCTGGAAGAAGCCACCAGGCAAGACTTTTGTACCAGTTTACATACAGAGAATATGTTTTTTGTAGTGATGTAGTATAACTCAGGGACCTCTCATCAGAATGCCTAAATACTCTCTAAAACCAGTCTAACTGGTAAATATAAAATAATAGCTACTGTCACTCTGCATTTCTCCTTTTTCAGTAAATTAATGTAATCTGGCAGGCTAACAGGCTAGTCTACTTTTCTGATGTTTTGTATTTGGAAAGACTACATCTAACTAGTTCAAAATCTTCCTGGTGGGTTTGTCACATACAAAACCCCCTTATATTCAGCAAATGCTATCTCTATTTTTTAATTATCATACAGCTGCCAATCATATTTTTTAGTTCTGGCATATAGCACACTAGTTATGCATTTCAAAACCTGTATTAATATCATACCCAATCGTAACTCAACATTTAAAAACCAATTGTTTCCAGTCTATTTTGATAGTTCTTCATATAACACATTCTAAAATGATTTTATATACATTATCTCTAATCTTCCTTCCCTCAGTCATTTATGATCCGCTTCGTAAGAAACAATAAAAATGTTTTCTACACTCATTTAAATGTGTAATCTCATCAACAGCTAAACTGTATGGTTCATAATGACTAGCTGAATTTTTGTTTTCAAGTTTTACAATTTATTCTTTATACATAAGTATCTAAAAGTCTACTCAAGGGGTTGATTAGAAGTAAACGATTGTAGTAAAATACTTGAGTTGCTGAAAACTGCTTCTGTATAAAACCATATAATTCTTCTGGGATTATCATTTTACATTTTATTGATCTATCTTTATAGAATACTTAGGAAGTACATTTCTGAGTGAAGTGACTGCTTTTAAAACATATTGTTTTGATAGTACCAGAGAAAAAAATCTCCCACATCAACAACAGGAAACTCAAAATTTTCCACACTGCTCTGTCAAGAGTATAATCACTTCATTTTTCAGAGCCTGCCAGTAAAGATGCCAATCGTACCGCAACAGGCAATCAGGAAAGAGGAATCTCATGCTGAAATTTGAGACTAATAAGGAGAGGACATGTTTTGAAGTTCAAGTATAAAATGTTTCCATTTAACATGGTCATACAGCTCTAACCCCACCTCAGCTACATATATCCAGAGATATTTATTTCTACCAGAGCAAATTCACCTATGAAATGTGAAATTCATTAGCTTTCATTGCAATATTCATTACAACAATTCATTACAACAAAACATATGCAGCCTGGACTGTTGCACAAGTATATGCTGTAGCAGGGCACGCAGACCACACCACCATTACAGGCAGTGCTCAAATAAATCTAGTCACGCTTTTCTGACTATGCTGTAACCTCCATAATGCCACTACAGGGACATTTCCCACAGCATGTATTAACTGCAGAAATACTGCAATGCATGTGCTCGCTTTTCCATTTGTATTAGATCTGCTTCTGAACTTACATGCTACAGCAGGCCTTACAGGGCATCTTGAGTGAATCTCACTCACAGTCAGGAAGCTACAATAATGAAAAGATTTGAGGGGAATGACAAAAGGGTCTAAATGGCTGTGTCTGTGCAGATGCTTATACCAATATCAGATCCCCAGAGACATCTTGGTTGCCTCAAGACACTGGGTGCACTATCGCCTTCCAGTTCTAGCTTCTTTTGGCAGAAAACCCAAGCATGCAAAAAAAAAAAAAAAAAAAGGAGCATTAGTGTTCCATTTTCACACTTTGTGTGGTAGGAAGGAAAACACCACAGGGTCTATTACACAGCACATCTACCCCATAGAATACTTTTGTTCCACTTGACTCCTTGCTTGTTGCTTATTCCCTGTGTATATTTCGGAGACACTTGTGATGTTGACAACACCAAAATCTTGACCTGGTCTGATAAAATCAGTCAAAAGCTTCCTCAGCTTCTGCAGAAATGTTGTAAGACAAAGTTAGCCACAGTCAAAGTTTAATCTGTCTTATGTAGGCAAGCATTCACCCCTATACAAGAGGTCAGTCCAACTAAATTAAAGTGATATCCTAAGTATTAGAAAATATAGACAAATCATTTATATTCTAAGCAATGAAAAACCATGAATCTAGCTTTGCCAAGAAGAGGGTGTTTTTATTATTAGCATAACACTTGACATTGGCTCTAGGTTTCGTTTGGGTTTTTTTTCTTGTTTACCTAAAAAATATGCCTTTAAGCCAAACAGTTGCTTTGATGTACTAATGCATTACAAGTAAAAGCCACTGGGAAAATGGTAAACATAAAGGACTGTGTTAGAATGTAGTTATAAAACCACTTTTGAGTTTCCATGATTTTCATGATCTGATATTTGAAATAATTTGTCGCACTTTAAAGTAACAGAGTAAGTTGACACTTGCAATATTAAATTACATTTGTTTGTATTAATGACAATGAACTCCAGGTACGTCTGTCTAGTACTAAGTCTTTATTACATCTGGTATTACAGCTGCCAGCAAACAAATAAGTACAAAAAAGAACACTTTTTTTTTTCTCTATCTCTTCTTATTTATTCCTCTATCTGACAACTGAAAGAATATACAGAATATAGGGCACATTCTGGTACAGCTTGAATTTTTCCCTTTGGCTAATCATGCACTTTTAAGACATCAGTGTTTCTTTTTATAGAGGTTAGCATTTCTTGTTTTTGAATTGGTATTGCTGCTAACCTTTTCCCCCTTTTCTCATTCTCTCTTTTTAAATTCCAGCTCTTCAAGTCATGACTCATCACCAATGAGAGATTCTTGATATCTATGAAAATCAACTCTTACCCATCTACATATTCTCATCAGAATTCTTTTGCATGAAAAAAAGAGGAAAATTCTATGTCAGTGAACTATAGGAGAGTTTTAGCTTTTTTTTTAAAATATGATTTATTTATGGTCATACGAGTGTATTAGTAATATTTTTTAAAAACAAAACAAAACAAAACAAAAACCACCCTAATGACGCAATTAAAAATTATTTCTAGAGATAAAAGAGAGAAAATGGAGAAATGATTGAAAGTGTATTGGATTTGTGTGGCAAGGTTTTGGTAGCCGGGAGGCTTCAGGGGTGACTTCTATGAGAAAATGCTAGAAGCTTCCCCTTTGTCCAATAAAGCCAATGCCAGCCAGGTCCAAGATGGACCTGCCACCAGCCAAGGCTGAACCCAACAGTAGTGGTGCTGGTGCCCCTGTGATAATGTGTTTAAGAAGGCGAAAAGACCTCAACTGTACAACAGCAATTGCAGCCAGAGAAAGGAGTGAGAATATGTGAGAGCAAAAACTCTGCAGACACCAAGGTCAGTGAAGAAGGAGGGAAAGAAAATGCTCCAGACACCAGAAGAGAAATTCCCCTGCAGCCCATGGTGAAGACCATGGTGAAGCAGGCTGTCCCCCTCCAGCCCACTGAGGTTAACAGTGGAGCAGATATCCACCTGCAGCCCGTGGAGGACCCCACTCCAGAGCAGGTGGATGCCCAAAGAAGGCTGTGACCCTGTGGAGAGAGAAGCCCATGCTGGAGCAGGCTCTTGGCAGACCTGTGACCCCAAGAGGGACCTACTCTGGAGCAGTCTGTTCCTGAAGGACTGCACCCTGTGGAAAGGACGCACACTGGAGCAGTTCATAAGGAACTGCAGCCCTTGGGGAGGACCTATGTTGGAGAATTTAGCAGAGAATTGTCTCCTGTGGGAGGAACCCCGTGCTGGAACAGGGGAAGGGTGTGATAAGTCCTTCCTCTGAGGAAGAAGAAGTGGCAGAAATAAAGTGTGAACTCCCATAAAGTGTGCAATTCCCATTCCCGTTCCCACTGTGCCACTAGAGGGGAAGACGTGGAGTGGGAGTGAAGTGGAGTGGGAGTGAAGTGGAGCCCCGGAAGAAGGTAGGGATGAGTGGAATGTGTTTTAGGGTTTAGGTTTTATTTTCTCATTATTCTACTCTGATTTGATTGGTAATAAATTAAAGTAATTTCCCTAGGTCAAGTCTGGTTTGCTCATGATGGTAATTGATGAGTTTTCTCTCCCAGTCCTTATTTTGACCCACAAGACTTTAATTATATTTTCTCTCACCTGTCCAGCTGAGGAGGAGAGTGATGGAGCAGCTTTGGTGGGCACCTGGTATCCAGCCAGAGTTAATCCACCACTGAAAGACATAAGATAGGGTGCCTTAGTGACCTTGTCTCTTTTAGAAATTTTCATACTTTCACTATATCCCTCACTTTCCACCTTCTAATAACTTACTTTCTGAATTAATTTCCTCTCTTCTCCCATATTTTGCCCACCCCCCCACCTTGATCAAATATATTTACTTTCTTTTACATATATTTAGGGAATTAGAAGAGTTTGAAGGTAAGATTTCTCTAGCAGAATCTATTCTAGGCAAGGAATCCTTTTGTGCCGAGGACAGGCATCATCAGCAATTATAGATGAATTAACAGAATTCCCCCATCCCAAGTTAACTGTAAGTGTTAGCAGTCCAAATTCTTACAGACACTGTATTTCTGTTCTGTGAATAATCAGGGTTCAGCAAGACTGCCACAGAGTTGCTACAGTGAAATTACAGCTCTGCATACAGGCTTCAATTTAACTACCGCAAATGACCACAGTGGGAAAGATATGACAAAGCAATTGCAGCGTGGACATGCAAAGCTGTCCAAATCTCACAAGTCCCTGATCTGTTAGCACTAGAATTTAGAGGTTCTTTGCTCTTAGGATATTCAAGAGGTTGATTCTCCTAGAACATTAAAAGATAAAAAATCTTTATCAACTTGTTATAAACTGTCAATAAATGGATGTTTATTGTAAGATTTTTTTGGTCTGATGAATCAGCAATTTCTAACAAAATGACAATTTACAGAAAAAACTGCAACCACATCTGTCCCTAGAGTTCTTGATATGTTCAAAGAGGTCCTAAGAATGACCGTATTTGTGTCTTTCTCCATAAGTGTTGTTAAAGTTAGCTGAATCAAAACCAGTATAGTATAACTACCTACTTTGCAATCATACTTCCGACTTTTCAGATTCTAGAAGCAAGAAGTTTTGAAAATTCATGAGGTATGTCTTCCTGTAAGGTTTTATTTCATGTGATCATAATGTTTCATATCCATGTCATTGTCAGATCAAGATACTTTCAGGAATTGTTTCCGTATTACATTATCTTCATATATTAAGAAAAAAAATTGGTAAAAATATCAGTTGTAGATATCTAGGGCTTCCCTTTATGTCTTAACACTTACATTTTAATTATTACATTATTTAATTCATTTATTAATTTATTATTCTGTGGGGTTTTTTCCTAATAATTAATAAGTGTTTTAACATAATTATTTTTGTCAGCACCATAAAATTATCTATATTTGGTGACGAACAGATGGAGTTTGCCCCAGCAGTGGTCTATTGCTTTATGGAGACAGAGAATATTGGTAATATGCATATTATGCTTGCTTCTAGACAAATTAATCGTATGCAGGTAAATATATATAAGTAATATAGATATACAACTATTGTATTTTTAATCTTTTGAAACTACCAGAGTAGGTTTCATTGGTAATTTCTTGTTTCCTGGGCCACACAAACCTCTTCGTTTTCTATAATAGCACACAGCCAGAGCTCTAAGGGGTTTTAAGTATTTTCCTAGTCACTGGGTATGTAGCTCTGGCATTAAACATAGGTATTTTTCTGTTGTGAGTTCCCTGATTCATGTCAAATGAAACTTTTTATAGAAGTAAGGAGTGCTTGGTTTAGCAGCTTTGTCTTAGTGTTTCTGTTGCCATGTGGAAGAAGGCCTGGGAGCAAGGATAAGAAACAGTAATGGCTTTAAGATTTAAATCTTTCAATGGAAAACTTCTGCAAGCCTGCCTTTAAGACTTTGGAAGCATGGGTTTTGTCTTTTTTTTTTTTCACCTTCTCTTTCTCCAAATGTGTATTCAGAAAAGAACCAGTGAATATATCAAAGTTGCTTATAACTCTGGAGAATTTCTCTCTCTTCAGCATCTGTCAGGACACAATAAAAGCTTCAAGGGAAAAGTGTTCTCTTGTAATACACTCCTGGAAAGACTGTTAATACTAGTAGAAGGACACAAAGAAAAAGATTAAAGCCATTAAAAATGCAGTTTGCTTGAAGCCAGTTAAAGAATCTTTCTCAAAATGGAAAGCAGCCATTCAACTGCTACAGCCAGCTTGCTTCAGAAGGAGAAAAGTTTCTGACAGAAAATAAAAACATAACCAACCAACCAAAGTAATATAATGAGTTTTAGTACTTTTTCTCTGATATTGTGGATTATGCCTAGACACAAATATCTCTCTTCTTGTTTGTTTGGTTTTTTCCCTTCATTTAGAATGTCTTTTGTCTTTGTTTCACTATTGTCCTAGTCTTTCAGCCATATCTGGCCAAACCAAATCTAGAAATTAATGTAAATATTTTAACTTCTATCTTTATTTTGTCTGAAAAAGAAAAGCTTTTTTTAAAAAATAAACAAACAAGAGTTATTCAAGTCCGTGTGTTGTACTGTGAGGAGCATACTGAGGGAGAGAGATGTTTTTAAATAGAAAAACATATGTTACACAGGTGGCTGAGTAATTAAAATATTTTCATTTTGGTAAAGTAAAATGGAAGCAGACATGTAAGTATTGATGAACAAAAGCAAATGTATTGCTATTACATTGTGCTTTTTATGCACTGGGCACAAAACTTTGAGGACATACACAAAACAGTTTGCTATAAAATTATTTTCCATATTTTCCTATTTCATTGAGTATACAATGTGTTATACAGATTATCTCAGTTTACACACAAAGCCTGAAAGTTGAAATATTGTAGTGAAACTATTAATGCCTATTCAATGTTTCAAGATATGATACGAGAATTAATTATGAATGTTTATGAGGTGAAGGGAGTGAAGAGAAGAATTATAAAAATTTCTCATCCTATATCATCAAGGAATATAACAGTCTTGAATACATTCAAATTCCTGCCACTTCCACATACTATATTGGGCACTTCAGGCCATCAGTCAGATGTGGAAAAAAATGTGGCTGATGTATTTTCAAAAATAATCTGATGATTGACTAACAATTCCAATTGAACCACACATTATCTCCCAGTAGAATGATGTATATTTAACTTTTATACTGTTTAATCAGTGTTTTAGCTTATCTGCTAGATCTGCTGATCTAACTGCTTCTCCAGAATGGATAGGAGATATGATAACAGTGATACTAACAGTGAAACTATTGACAAGTTTTGCCTATTTTTTTTTTTTGAGTGGTTATGCATTAATTCTATTATTTCTTTTGTATAAAAAATAATACAGAGATGGGTCTCTATTTCTGGTTTTACATATTTATATATTTGAAATGCCAAGAAATTACGGTAGGTTTATAGAGACTTGCAAAAGTTTAACAAGACACTGAAAGTGAAAGGAGGTTAGTGTTCTTCCAAGATAGGGACAGGCACACAGACGGCTTTCTAAATCCACATTTAATGAATAAGTAAAACTCTGCATTTTAACACACATGAAACTTTCAGTAGAAAATGAAATCCTCAAAGAGTAGAAAATAATCCTCTGCTTTTTTTACATTTTTCCAGAACTTCTGAAAACATAATGACAATCTGGTAAACATAAGTGCACCTAGCAGTTTAAAACATAATATGTAATTAAAAAAACCCTCTCATATATATGATTTTTTTATTTGTTCTACTCTTAGTTTTTATATTATATATAATATATTATATATATTATATTATATATTATATATATTATATATTAAGGATTCATAAAACAATGGATTTTTCTCTGCTTCCACTCATAAAAATATGCCTCTGGGAGTTGAAGTTGGAGATTTTCCCACAGGAGAATCTCCCATAGGGTTATGGCTGTCTTATTTCTTTCTGCTTTGAGCAACAGTCCTTTCAAAACCAATGTAACAAATTGTTTCCAGAATCTCCAATATTATGTTCTCACTCCCCTTCTATCAAACAGATATACTTATGTTCTTTCAGTGGGAAGTTAATAGAACTTAACTCCCAGTAAAGCTGACGGGTTTTTTTGTTATGAATCTGGTAGAGACCAGTATTCAAAAATGCAAAAAAACTTCCCTCTCTCTATTATTTTCACTACACTGTAAATTTTTTTAGTTTAAATGTTTCAAGCCTCTAGCGCTTGTCTAGGGTTTCTGAAAGGTGTTTAGTTCACCATCAGTCTGTAATGGACAATTATGATCCTACCACAAAAACTTCTGGTTGACATGTCACCTGTTGGCAAAAGAAATGAGATCACCTGACTACAAAATCATAATACAAAAATGTGATTTTATTCAATGTTTGAGCGAGGACATCTGTGCCACATAAGCTGAATAATTTCATCAGAGAAGGAACCTAGATGTTGGAAGACTGCAAGAACATCTTCTTTAAACTATGACTTTAGAATCAGCAGCCCAAAAATTCAAATTTCTTTATATGACGTTGGAATTTCAAACCAGAACGTTGCCAGTTAGTGGCAGAAAACATTTAAGCACTTTACACATTTATGACAAGCCCAAAATTAAACTAGAAAAAGTGAGGTTTTTTTTCTAAAGAACAGAATTTATGTCCACAGCATCTTTCAAAAAGGATCACCCTCTGATGTGCACTATTCAGTATATGACCAAGACTACTCATTGAAACAGAGATTTAAATCTGATTTTCACTTCAGTACCAGAAGATGGCTCCTCTAAGCCAGAGAGGAGAGCAAAAGGAAGAAGACCACATTTTTGACAAAGGAAGAGGAGGCTATTTCATCGTTAGTTACATTCTATAGTTTTACCCTCAGATGCAAGGTGTCAATGAGAGAAATGGTTTTTCTACTATTCTATCCATGCTTTCATTGCCTGTTGCACTAAAGGTCTGTGAGATGTAAACATGAAAGAGTTGGCAAAGTTGCACTGAAGAGACTGTGAAAGTTTATGTGTTTGAATGGGAGGTTATATTCTGTTTTAGGAGAATAGTAATTTCATAGAATCATAGAAACATAGAATGGTTAGAATTGGAAGGGACCTTAAAGATCATCTAGTTCCAATCCCTCTGACATGGGGAGGGATGTCTTCCAGTAGACCAGGTTGCTCAAAGCCTTATCCAACCTGGCCTTGAACATTTCGAGGGATGGGGCATCCACAACTTCTCTGGTTATCCTGTTCCAGTATCTCACCACCCTCACAGTAAAAAATTTCTTCCTAATATCTAATCTAAATCTTCTCTCTTTCAGTTTAAAACTGTTATCCCTTGTCTAGGCCCACCTCTCTAGCCTGTCCAGGACCCTCTGGATGGCATCCCTTCTCTCCAGCATGTTGAACGCACCACACAGCTTGCTGTCATCAATAAACTTGCTAAGGGTGCGCTCAATTCCACTATCCATGTCACCAACAAAGATGTTAAATGGCACCTGTCCCAATACTGACCCCTGAGGAATGCTACTCATCACTCTTCTCCCCTTGGACGTTGAGTCATTGACCGCAACTCTGTGAGTGTGGCCGTACAGCCATTTCCTTATCTATTGAGTGGTCCATTCCTAAAATACATGTCTCCAAATTTAGAGACAAGGATGTTGTGCCCAAGTCTGGGTAGATAATATCAGTTGCTCTTCCCTTATCCACCATCATTGTAACGCCATTGTAGAATGCCATCAAATTTGTCAGCACAATCTGCCCTTAGTGAAGCCATTTTGACTGTCACCAATCACTTTCTCCTTTTCCATGTGCCTTAGCATCATTTCCAGAAGGATTTCTGGAATTTATTAATTTTCCTTCCTACTGCAGAAAAGAAATGACAAGAGTAAAGTAGAAGGGAGGAGGGAGTACATAGGAAGTCTTACTGAATATGTATACTAAGTACTAGAGCTTGGTAACTAAGACTCTTAGTCTAATCCTATCCTAAAAAGCATAACTCTCTGATTCTCCAAAGTTACTGCTGCTAAGTAAAAAAGGCAATGCTAAATCACAGAATCACAGAATCACAGAATCATCTAGGTTGGAAGGGACCTTTTAAGATCATCTAGTCCAATCAATGAAAAAAAAAACAAACCAAAAA
>JAOXNO010000013.1:142156733-142177283 GCA_028565335.1 Limnodromus scolopaceus
GAAATTCTTTACAGTGAGGGTGGTGAGGCACTGGAACAGGTTGCCCAGGGAAGTCGTGGATGCCCCATCCCTGGAAGAGTTCAAGGACAGGCTGGATGGGGCTTTGAGCAACCTGCTCTAGTGGGAGGTGTCCTTGCCCATGGCAGGGGGGGTTGGAACTCGATGATCTTTAAGGTCCCTTCCAACTCTAACGATTCTATGATTCGATGATTTTATAAAATCAATCATGAAGAGATTAGAACTGAAGCTTGAGAGAGGATGGAAGAACTGTGAGAAAATGTAGATTTTAGAATGTAGCTCAAACCTCAGAGTTCTATGATGTTGTTAGCTAAGCCGGTAGGAAAACCTTGTTGTTATCTGTTTCTAAGGAAAGGTACAAAATTATTGTTTGGTCCAAATTATTTGAATAGATTTACATAATGAAATACATGATAAAATTATTTCATTCTTAATACAATTTTTTCAGGCTCATGTCAAAGCAAAATAATATTTCTAATTATTGTTTTCAAAAAACATGCTCTATTTTCTTTTGAGTCATCTTAGCTCTAGAGCCTTTCAGAGACCAGGACTTAATGCATATGGGAGCGTCTCACTCAAAGAAATGCCAGTTTAACATCTAGACTACTCTCTAGAACTATCTGTATATTTTTTGCGTATTTTGTATCTATTCTGTATGTTTTTCAGGATAGCCTCTGTTCTAATTCTTCATTTCAAGCTGATCAGTTCTTCTGTTTATCACTTAATTTTATGATAATAAAATTTGTTTCTCAGATCTATCCTTTTTCACTACAACAAGTAGAAAAAAAGAAAATATATGACCCCCTCCAACTTTTTCCAATCAGATTTTAAATTCAATGCTTCAGATTCCATAAAGTATTAAAAACAGACTTAACATTATTCATATTGGTTCATAATTCTTCCTTCTGTTCAAAGAACAGACATTTTTAGACATAATTCATTGCATAGATCAACAGTGGCCAATCAGACCTAACACACAAAAAAAAAGGTCAGTATCAGATAAAACATAGTCAGCTTTTTCACCCTATATTGTAAAGATATAGGAGGGTAAAGATATAAGGTAAAAATACTAAGTTTTTGAAAAGTTGTTTTGTTTAGGTTTTTCAGCTGTTTTCTTGTGGTTTTTTTTTTTTTTTTAATGGAAATCTAACCTTGAGGGAGTATCAATATACTCCAAGAAAATATGTTTTATGTCTGAGGTGTTTTTTAATGGAATGGAATGATAACATTCGAAACTGGAAATGACTGTTTATGATTGAACAAGATATATTTTGGAAGAACATGAAACACAATCTGTTTAGAGACAGGTGAAAAATTACTTCAGGGCAAATACAGCTGATATGAATTTTCAGTTTTGATTGATGAAAAGCTCAAGTAATCTTTATCCAATTCTAAATTGGAAGTCATTTAAGTCCGTCTGCTCTGTCAGGTTTTCATTTGGCCAGAAAAATAGCTATTAGGAAACAAGCAAAAATGGCAAGTATTACAGGTACTCCTGGGTTCGTTCTGTTCAGGCTGATAATTCATGACTGCTGAAACATTTTCATCAGAATAGATTGCTGCTTTAATTTCTTCATTACTTTATTAAAATTGTGTCCTCTTTTCTGAGCCAAGCATAAGCTGTTTGTTTACTTTTAGGAAGGAAAGCCAACTTTTATAAGGACATTGAACTGAATTATTGTCATAATAATTAGTGGCATAGATATCATCATTTCTTAATCTAATTTCCTTTGAGTTATTTAATGAATGTTGAAAATAATTTCTCTTCTTGTTTACATTGGTACTCTCTACTTTAGGAAACAATTATTTAAGGTGTTGAAAGATGTTTAGGCTATACAGTACCCCACCATGAAATGAGATTGGTGTGTATGTATGTTATTTAACTGCTTGTCTCTCCTTCCATCTCACATATATTCACATATATGTATATATACACACATTTATATTTTTATGGTTACACTTTAACCTATTTCCAGTAAATTCAATTGACAAGTCAATTTCTTGGTTTTGATATTACTCAACAGAGTTACAAAAACAAGTTAATAGGAGTGCGTATTTTAAATAAAAGTATATGAATTATTATTTTTTTTCCAACTTTGGCAATTATGCATCCCTTTTTTCTTTTTTGTTTTTTAATTGATTGTGAGATGGAAAATTATTATTTTTCTTTTCCTGGAAAAACAGAAAAGAATTCCCACAGAGGCTGGGCAAAATGTTTTCAAGTGCTTTACAGTTTTAATACATAGTGTCATTAATTTTAGTGAATTTAATTAGTGAAAGTTTATTTTTAAAAGAAAATTTGAAAAAAAAAGTCTATCCCTTTCTTTTACTGTTTACTTTCTATTCTTGTAGGATGATGGAAGAAGCTTAAACTTCTTTAAGCAAATTTGTGACTGGTTCTGAATTCAGCTATTGCATTTGCAGAACTGAATGTGTAGAGCTGAAGCATTGCACATTCACTCACACCCTACCCACACATGCCCAATGAGACAGGGGAAATAACAGGTAGAGCAAAAGTGAGAAAACTTGTGGGTCAAGATAAGACAGTTTAATAAGTGAAGGAAATAGGAAGAAAAACAACAAACAAAATAAGTGATGCAAAGGCAATCACTCAGTACCTCTCCAAGTAGACTAATTGCCATGGATACCTTCACCTGCCAAAAAAACCCTCCCCTGACTTCTTCTTTCTTATCATGACACAATATGGCATGGAATATCCCTTTGGTTAGCCGCGGTCAGCTGTCTTGACTGTATCCCCTCTTGGCTTCTTGCCCAACCCTGCCCTACCTACTGTGGGGCAGACAGGGAAAAAGCAAAACCCTTCACGCTGTGCAAGCACTGTTCAGCAACAGACAAAACACAGGTTCATTATCAACTCTGTTCACAAATCTAAAACACAACACCATATGGTTGTGTTCTGCTATGAAGAAAATAACTCCTTCCTAGCCAGAACAATCTCCACCCCTTACTCCATACCATTTGCATCAGACTCAGGTCCTGCACTATGCAGTATACCCTTGTTCACCACTACCTCCCTTTCCATCCTTTAATATATATATAGATATCATTACCTTAGTCTATAGACCAACCCCATCAAATGTCCATCGCATCCATTAAGTTCCAATATCCATGACTTGGGCTCCACCTGTTATGGTGGTCACTAAGGACAGGAGGGGTAGTGTGTTGTGTTGAATTATTGGGTGCCAAAGCCAGCTCAGCTTGGGTCACTGCTAAGCTTTCCCAGTTTCTTGTGTAGCTCTTTCCTGGGCTGCAATTTCTTCATGAAATATCAACCTGCTCCTGTGTGGGGTCCTCCATGGGCTGCAGTGTGGGTATCTGCTCTGGTGTGGTCCTCTGCACAGGCTGCAGGGGAATACGTGCTTGTGCACCTAGAGTACCTCCTCCCTCTCCTTCTTCTCTGACCTTGGTGTCTGCAGGGCTGTTTTTCTCACATTGTCTCACTCCTCTGACAGCTGCTGCTTAGTGCTTTTTTTACGCTTTCTTACATATGCTTTCCCTAACGTGCCACCACAGTGGCTGAAGGGCTTGTCTGTGCCCTGTGGTGTGTCCTTTGGAGCCAGCTAAAACCAGTTGTATTTGACATAGTGCAGCCCTTGTTCTCTTCTCACAGAGGCCATCCCTGCAGATCCCAAGCTGCCAAAACCTCGTCACAGACTTGCAGTACAGAGGCAATGGCTCTTTTATCAGCTACGCAGAAGGAAGGATAGATATCAGTTTGCTTCCTGTAAAGCTCAGGAAAAATCTTCATATACGTGACAAAACTTTTTGAGAAAAATATCAGATTCATTTTGCCGTATTAAGAATACTTAATGTTATTTCGATACTCTTTGCTTCATATAAACCACAGTATTGCTATCCTATAGAATTAGAGGATTTTCAAACAGAATAGAATTCAATGAGCTTAAATATGTAAACATGATATATGCACTGAAAACAAATCTCTTTATGGTTGCATGAATATTTCTGCTATTCTAGATCCCTCTCCTACTTATTCTCTTCTTCTTAGGACCACAGATTATCACATAGCCAAACCTCCTTCAAGATTGAATTTCTTAATTGTTAAAAACTTAAGAACCATCTCCATCTCTGTAAGTACAAACTTGTTTGCCATAAGCCACTTACTTTGTTGTTACCATGAAAATTTCATTAGAATTCTTTCCATGGTGCTAAAAGGAAAATTATAGGTTAGATTGCTTCCTTACACACATGTACATGCATGTACAAACAAACCAGGGCTGACAGAAAACTTTGCATCTGAGAAGTAATGCTACATTGCTTTTCAAGTAAAAGGAAAAGTTTTTGTTTAGAAGGAAGGAAACAAATAGTTTGACTACAAAGCAGTCCATCTATTTCCACTGGAATTCCTGTTATTCAGTTTACCTAAATCATTCAGGAAATGAAATGATTAGTGAGTACTGAAATTTGCTGGTACAAGATTATTCAGGAACGCCAAAACAAAAGCTTTAGAAAAATTTCATGATATTGGGAGACGGGCAAGCTAATTAAAAAAAAATTACATTTTGAAAAAAAACAAGCCAACCCACTGTTTTCAGCAACAACACAATTGCATATATGCACAAGGGTAGTTCCTAAACTATTATTACTTAGAAGAAGCTTAGCACCTTAGAATTATTGTTTTCTGAAAATATATGGTCAAATATTGGTGAAGATCAAAAAGAAAAATACAATGTTATAAATTACTCTGAAATAAACTGTGAATAAAACAGACTGTGTAAATCCATGTAAATCACCCACAACTTTAATTTTGCAGTTTTATCTGAGCATATGTTCTTGAAAAGAGTTAGTGGCACTACTCTGTAGAAATATTCAAAGAAAGAAGAAATAGGTGATTAGAGGGATGAAATAACTGCAGTGTGAAAATAAATTAAATAGAAAAAAAGTAAATTTCTGAGGGAAAGGATATGTTACACATCTAAAAATCATTAATAATACAGAGAGTGTGAATAGGGAAATGATTACTCTTTAACTACAAAAATGTTGGGGCACTCAGTGGGATAATCAAACAAAAAGAGATATTTATTCACACTGCACATAATTAGATAAAGAGATTCAGAATCTCTTGCTGAAGCTTGAAGTATTGATTAGATCACAGATTAGACCAATTCACAGGAAACGGGTATATCAGAAGCTATTCATAATGCCAGTGTGCATACAGTCTCCAGTTCAAGAAGATTATGAGAATATGTGCCAGTGAGCTGCCCAAATATCACCCTATATTTGCATTGGTAACAGCTAAATTCTTATTATTTTCCTCGGAAATAAGATAGTCCTAGACCTTTCAAATAATATGGAATGTTGCCTGAGTTACAGGTAGCCTTGGCTCCCTGGAAATTATTTTTCATGCATATTTCTATCCAGCTGAACTGAACTGTTTTTCAGAGATGGGCACAGTGGGATTCTCACTCACTAGAGCTTACCAGGTGTAATGACAGTAAAAGTTTTCTAAAATATTTTCCTCTGGGCTAAGTACAGATAGTAGGAGTGCAAATGACAGTATCAAGTTTGACATCATGGATCTTCTCCAAACGGAGGGCATTCAAACTGCAGCTGGTCCCGTTAGAGTTAGATATTCAGCCATGGTTGGGGTAGTTACTTGCTTAGCAGCTACTCTAGTTCCTTACTTTTTAGGGCCCATCCTGCATAATGTAAATTGGCTTCAATCATGCTTGAGACTAGATCCTTTTACTTTTTTGAATGGCACAGGGAATTCATACAGTCAATGAATGTATTAATTGTGCTAATTAAAAAAAAATTTACACAGCAGTAACAACTGATCACCTCCTGTGTGTTTGTAACATGTCTTCTTTTGGAGTTTCACTTGTATTTCATCAGGTAGCCTTGAGTACCTTAGCACTGCCGGATTTCACATACATGTGGAAAGTTCAAATTGATCTGGTAATTTTTTTCCAGTAATGATAACTTATTTAGTTATTAATAAACCACTGTATTACCAGAAGGAAGGGGTTTGGAAGAGTCAGTAGCCTAAGTTCCTCTTTGCTGTTTTTCATTATGAACCCTACTATGCTTTTGTAAAACCAAGGGTTTTGTTGTAACAAGAGCCCTTGAAAGGTTTCAAGCTGGAAAATTACTGTCTGGTTGTAATATACAGCACAAATAGCTTGCTTTCTCTTTGAAAGGTTGTAACAACCTGGGGTACTTATCATCCCTGTTAATCTCTGAAGCAAACAGCCCAAGATGCAAAAGCTGTAGCACAGATGTTGTCACTTTTAGACAAAGTATCTTTGTACTATTTTTTTTTATTGCTGTTAACATCTACAAAGATGCAGCATAGTGTTCCTTCAAATTCCTCCTTAAAACTTTCCTGTGGTGCCCTTTAAAAGTGGTCTTGACAAAGGTGAGGTGATCTATACACTCAGATTCCTGCCTATCATGCTGATAAGTATTATCTCACTTTCTCATTGCAGTCCACTCTGCTTTGTCATCTGCTCTTTGTTAGAGCTGTTTTACATTATTATGCAACTGCTGTCTTTGACAAATTAGTTTCTGTTCAGCTGAACTTTGCTTCCATAGCTATAAAACACAAATTAAAGAAGTTTAGTTACCTTCAAAGTTTTAGGAAAATAATCTGAACAGCTCCAGGATGCATAGTTTTTCAAAATACAACCTGGATGACTAAAGGTGATCAGCTGTGGAAATAATTATCATTGTTTCTTACCAGTAGAACAGAACCTCTTTATTCTAAAAAAGCCCCAAACCCAAAACCTAAATAACTGCTTTTGAACACGGTATCATTTACACAAAATAATTAAGATGTCAGAGGAATTGTGGCTAGTGTTCTCAATCAAGCTTAATAATCAAGTTTGAGGTCTGATAAAATACAAAAATAATGAACTTAACTACACAGTGGTCTGCTGGGTTTATATTATCAAAATGATTGGATAGACAACTTCAGACCTTTTGCTTTATTTTATTACCATTTATTAAAGGTTCTGCCAACAGACTCACAAGACTAAAGCTGAATGATTTATTTTTTTGCTAATAGTATCGAGAAATTACTTATTCGCACCACTTATTTTACAGATATGTGGTGGGTTGACCTTGGCTGGATGCCAGGTTTTCACCAAGCTGCTCTCTCAGTCTCCCTTCTCACCAGGACAGAGGGAGAAAATATGATGAAGCAGCTTGTGGGTCAAGATCAGGACAGGGAGATAGCTTACCAGTTACCATTACAGGAAAAACAGACTTGACACAGGAAGGCTAATTTAATTTATTGCAAATTAAAAATAGAGTAGGATGGTAAGAAACAAAGACAAAATTGAAAAAAAATATTTGCCCCACTCTGTTTTTCCCAGGCTCAACTTCATTCCTTTCTCCCCAAGTCTTCTGCCTCCTCCCACTCTGAGCAGTGGGGGAGGCATGGGGAAAGCTGGTTGCAGTCAGTTGACAACACTTCATCTCTGCTCCTCCTTCTTCATGCTGTTCCCCTGCTCCAACATGGCATCCCTAACATCGGATACAGTCCTTCACGGACTTCTTCAACATGAATCCTCTACACGGGCTGCATTTCTTCAAGACTTGCTCCAGCATGGGATCTTTTCCATGGGATACAGTCTTTCAGGAGCAGATTACTCCATCACGGCCCCACCATAACTCACAAATCCTGCCAGAGAAACTGCTCCCTCACGGGGTCCTCTCAACAGGCCACAGCTCCTGCCAGAAGCCTGCTTTGGTGTGGTTCTCCATGGACTACAGAACGACAACCTGCTCTTCATGGTCTTCTCCACAAGCTGCTCTGATGTCTGAAGCACCTTTTGCCCCTCCTTCTTCACTGACCTTGGTTTCTGCAGGGTTGTTGCTCTTACTCCTGTCTCATACAGTTGCTGTGTAGCATTTTTTACCCTTTCTTAAATACATTTTCACAGAGGTGCCACCAGTACTGCTGATTGGTTCATCTGTGTCCTGTGGTGGGTCCATTGGAGCTGACTGGAACTGGCTGTGTCCAAGATGGGGGCAACTGCTGATATCTTCTCACAGAGGACACGCCTGCAGTACCTTCACTTCCAAAACCTTGCCACATAAACCCAATACAATATGTAATGTATAAAATGCAAGCTAGAAGGTTACGCCCCTTAGGCTTTCTCTGCTATAGGTAGCTTTTTCTTTTGGGTAAGTCATAGCAATATTTTACATTAAGTTCACTGAGGTGGCTCTGGAAACGCTGCAAAAGACTGTTTGTCTCTATTGACTGTACTAAGACTAGGTAAGAATGAACTCTTTACTTAGGTGTCTAAAGCAGATTTTGCGCTCAATACGTTCAGCAATTATTCATGTGCAACATATGACCTCTTTTCTTGCTAATAAAGCTTATGATAAATAAATACTGAGAAGATTTACATTTTCTGCAGATTTTATTCTAGCTATTTTTCCCCCCCTCCCTTAGCTGGGTTCATACTGGAGTCTGAAATAATGTCTCAAAAGTTACACAAAATTTAACAGCTGATCAAATTTCATTTAATATGAAAGTTAGTGTCCTGGTTTAAAATACAGCTGGCTTGAAACATTTAAACCTCCATTCAGTGTATGTATAGTTTATAATTCATTCAAGAATATCAATTTTTTAAGTTAAAGGGGAAATTTCTATCCTTTCATTGCAAATTTTGGATATCTTGCTGATATATGCACACACGTTTGTATGATATATTCTTCATATATTATGACATCTGAAAACATCTGAGGCACTAATATATTTTTAAGTAATAAATGCAATCCAACTCATGCATTATTTCTTTGTAGTTCTAGGTCATAATCCTAGGTGAAACTTAGTAGTGCAAATTCATTTTTAGCAGCTTATTTATATTCATTTCCAGTCCTGTAACGTAGCAAGCTATTGACTGTTTCTTAAACGGGAGAAGAGAATTGTGTTCTCTTGAATTAGTTAAAGTGAATAAAAAATGAAATACATTAAGTCAATTCAAACTCTACAATACATGTATGATAATGTATAACCTCCAAAACCATAATGCTTGTTACAGCATTGCTTATACGGTATTTGGAGCTAAGACTCTTCTAGGTCTATATAGCCACTATGAAGAAAAACTGTAATACAAGTTGCATTCTACAATTAATAATCTTTTTTGAAAACCTGAAAGATATTCAATTAAATAATTTGTCCTGTGAGAAATAGATGAAAAGGTTGGGTATCTATGGGTTTAGGTTTTGTATGCAAATATGTATAGTTTTGCATGTGTACATATGCACATTTCTTTATTGATATTAAAAGAAATAGTACCTGATATTTTTTTCAAATTATCTGAACATTCATAATTAGTGCTATATGGCTTTTAAACAAACTGCTCCATCACAGCCAGAGCTCTTATGGTGCCCTAAGGAATAATTATTTTTTTTACCTAATTATTCCTTTGTTTGAAGTAGGCAAGTAGGAAAGGGAGACTTATTTACTTTTTTTTCTTTTTTAATATTAGAAACACACAAAGATACAACCAGATTGTCTTGTCAGTCAGCTAACAAATGGGGATCTAACTTGTCTTCAGCTTTCTTTTCTCTTCCTTTAGTTCTGTAACTGATTTTAGTCCTTCAACGTACCAAATTTGAATGGTACCTCTGCAGTACACAAAGAAGTGTAATGAAGAACTGCACAAAATTTAAATGCACTCAGCCAGCGTTCACTTATGTATGAGTATCTCAGATCGAAGGGCAGTCTGTATATGGCAATCTGGGGAGCATATTTAATGATGTGGGAGAAGCTGAACAACCCTAGAGCATTGCTGCTACATCTCTGCTACAGAGGCCAGGGCAAGAGTCTGATCCAAAAGTAACAGTAAACTAAATGCCAGGACTACAGGGGACCAGTGATTGGATGTTTTACTCAAAGATATTGGAAATTTTATAATTTCATAATTTAATATTTCTTTAGGTGCTGACTTTCTCAAAATTTCCAGGGAAATTAGATTTTTTAAATGAATATTTTATCTGTGAGAAGCTCTGTATTTAAATTGACATGCCTTTGGAATGGTTCCAAGAATTAATTTGGAAAGGGACTTTTCAGACTTACATTTTTGGAAGGTAAGTTGCATGCCTTTAATGAAGTCACAAGTACTGCCAGAAAACCTGCTTCAGTGTAGGATCTTCTCTCCATGGGTCCACAGCGTCTGCCAGGAACCTTCTCCAGGGTAGGCTAACCATGGGGTCACAGCATCCTTCAGTCACATCCACCTGCTCCAGTGTGAGGTCCTCCATGGGTTGCAGGTCGATAACTGTTCCACTATTAATCTCCATGGGAGACAGCCTGCCTCACCATGGTCTTCATCATGGACTGCAGGGGAATCCCTGCTCTGATGCCTTGAGCACCTCCTTCTCCTCCTTTTTCACTGACCTTGGTGTCTGCAGAGTTGTTGCTTTCACATATCCTCACTCCTCTTTTCGAGATGCTGTTGTACAGGGCTTTTTTCCCCTTCCTAAATTTGCTATTACAGAGGTGCTACAACTGTTTCAGCCTTGGCCTGCGGCAGGTCTGTCTTGGACATGGCTGGCATTGGCTTTATTTGACAAAGGGGAAGCTTCTAGCATCTTCTCACAGAAGCCACCCCTGTAGCCTCTCCACTACCAAAACCTTGCCACGGAAATGCAATGCAATCTATTATGTCTTTTATTTACAGCTGTGTACACATATACTGAAAAATGGCTTTCTCGAAGATAATTTAAATTCTGAAATAACATTGGAAACAACACAAAGCTAGAAATTGGAACCTGAGAATTACAAAGTTATTATGATTAAAATCCAATATTTGCATTTAATTGTCTCTTTAGTTGTTAAAATTTCACTCTGAAATTCAGATGTGTTTTCTATGCATATTTTTGCTATGCTTATTTTAAAATTAAACAGGAAAAAATATTAGAAATATTTCCTGTCCTCCAACTCAGCAACAGAAAGAAAAATCAGTTGTATTAAAATAGACTTTCTTTCCTAGCGTGCTTTTGTAGCAAGAGAAGGCTAAAATGTCTTAACAGTGACCTGGATCTTTTGATAAGGTTGCTCAGAAAAGAAATTACATACTTCAAGATTTACAAAGTAGAAAAAAAATTAGAAAATTAAGAATGAAAAGAGAATTAAGTCTATTCTTTCATTCAAATTAGAGTTAATTTATGGAATAAAGTGTCAAGTAAATCTAAAGCAAATGGAATTTAAATTGAAATAGATAATATATCATGACATATAGTGTAAGGGTTTTATAACCAAGAATTTGTGCAGGTTGATTAATGACAAGAAGAAAGTTAGAAGTGAACCTTGTAGACTATCCTACATCAGTGTTGTGATTGTAGTAGCTGATTTTCGATGCAGAAGGAATCAAACTATTCTACTTTGAAAATTCTATTTGAATGTGAAACTTATGCTTTTATCAATGACTCTTCATAGTGCTTGATAGCACTAGAAGTTTGTGGTTTCTATCCTTCCATCATATTTTATTTTCTTTTGCCATTTTTTGCACCTTGTCTTTTGCCATTTGTCATTGACTTTTTGTTAGTTTTTGCAAATAGGAGCTGTATTTACCTATTGCTGCTTCCTGAACATTCATGTCCCAAATTTTTTACCAATTCAGGGATTAAAATATGTTTTTGCTACAAAAATATAACTCTTATTCACTTGCTCAACCAGTAACTAAAGTCTAGAGAATGTAGAAGCCCATATATTCTTTGTTTACATGCAGTGGCTTATTGAAGATTATGGCCTCAGCCAATGCTTAGCGTTGTTCTTAGCATTACTCTTTAGTGCAGATGAAATAGCTTGAAAATCACAGAAATATTTATATACCATGACAGGATGCATCCAATTAGAAGGCACCCAATGTAATGTTCTCATCCTATGCTTTCCTATGGAAATCAGTGTATCTTTACAGTTGAAATAAGAAAAATGTGTCCAAAAACTTTGTACATAGGACACCTCATTGTATAGCTGAGGCAGGCAAAAAAAAGTCTTCCACTATTTAAAAACCAAATTATCCAAAATTTACATATATTATTATTCCATTATTTTTAATTTGCATGTAATACTAGCAAACAGTTTTGAAGAAAAGAATAAATTCCCAGTACTAGATGATTTCCCTTCTGCGTCACTTTACTAGTAATAGAAATGTGTCTTTTTCACTGAGTCACTGTGAGTTCCTACTTACACACTGTGCAGGTTCTTACTTACACATTGCTTGACAGGTGAAGACATAAACCTGAAACAAACTCGAGTATAAGCATTTCAGGCAAGGTGGCTATTTCTTATTCAATAAAGAAATTAATTGTTTTTTTCACCTTGCAATGAGTGCATTCTAAATGCGTATGTGTGCAGGCACACATTATGCCACTGGTTATAGTTGCAGCCTGCGTGATTAAAGAATATTTGTTTAGTTATACTTAGGTTCTATTCCTAGATTCTTCAAAACATAAAATATTCATTGCAGAAAGTAACTCTCACTTTAACCGATACTTGTTAAGCATTGTGTCAATTAGGAATGAATTCAAATCTCACTCAGACTCTCAGTGAACACTCATTTTCAGCTGTGCACTATAAACTCTTCTGGATAATGAAACTATTTATTTAGACAAAACAGAGGAATAAATGGAATTCAGAAAGTAAATAAAACAGTGAGCTGTAAAACAAACCTACTGTTGATTAATATCTTTCTTTAGTATCTTTCTTACTGGAGAAAGACAGCATCCAATTTGTTGCACCGCTTCTTATCAATCTTAGCCTTGCTGTAGCCATCTTCAGGAAAACAACCTTTGTAAAGCTGCTATGGTTGACATCCATTTACTATGTCAACCCTCATGATTCAGTGTATTTTATATAAATAATAGATAATAATGAATACAAATTAACATGAGATCTAAGTGTGTTGGAAATTAATAGTTTAAAAGAGGAGACTACTATGAAGTGGTGGAGAGAAGTTGTTTTCAGATTTGAAATTAAATTAACTAGGAGAAAAATTAAGCTTCCCCCCCCTTATATATGTCATAATGAGAGTATTCAATACTGTTTCCTCTAAATATTAGGTTATTGAAAACTAAGAAGGCTTCCATAGCTTGCAAATTTATCAAGAGAATTATCATGCAGTGTTCTTTTAAATATGAACCATGAAACTCCATGTAACAGATACTTACTGAATATCTGTTACAAAGGAATTTATAATTAATGTTGATGTAGAATGAATTGCATACAGTGCCTTATCTCCTACATAAATCTTGTACTTTTTAACTGGACATAATTCCATTTTAACTTTCTAATAAAGAAACTTCCAATGCTCATTTACAGAACTTTCATCTTGTGTAAAAGTATCACCTTCAAGTCTTTAAAAAAATTAAATTATTATTTTTTTCTTGGAAGTGAAAATAATGAGAACTTACATTTTTTTCATAAAATAAATATCATGGTTGGAGGACATTAATAAAAAAAAAAGCCAAAACCATAATCAATCCAAACTGGATACTATTCTGCAGATAAAGACTTTTTTGTGGCTGAATAAGATTCATCTCCCTACTCTGTCCTAGCCACTAGATTATATATTTGACCTTTGTCTCAGTTTTTTCTGTCTACTGGAATGTGTATAAAATAGCTAAGCATGAATTTTACTCTAGAGAGTTTGAGATTATATCTTGATGATTAAAATACTCATCTGGAATGTAGAGAACGAAATTCATACCAACCAGTCACTTAGTGTGTGATAAATCTTTGACACTGAAAGCAAGACTCATCATTAATTGACATTTCTAGGATGTTTTTTCCTCATTGAAAATTCAACATGTATCAGATAAAGCTACTGCATCTTTTTTTCCTGAAGTTTATAATACTCTGAAACTCAAATTGCCTTAATGCGTCATGTATTCTAAATATGGTGCTTCCAAGTAGCTGGGCTAAACACATCCTTAGGGAGTTTACTAGATGTAGGCCTCCAAACTTAAGTCAGGGGATCTACCCAGAGGAATGTGGAAACATGTTCTTGTGGTTTAGCTTGTCAGGAGATTCTCTCTCTCTCCTGTTGTCAAGAAAACGTACAGCATTTAACAAAGCATTGAGAAGATTGGTTGTTGCAGTGTTTTTAGGGAGTTTGCAATTCAGATACACATGCAAACTGGTCTCTCAGTCAACCCCTAGACTCCATTATCTCTCTGGCAACCTGACTGGTCCTTCTGGTCTGGTGCCTCTTGTTCAGATGCCTCACTCCAAGAGACACATGCACACCCCTGGCTCCCAGGGGACACATACTCATTAACTTGTTTGGCTTGATTTCTGCTAGTGATGACACGCTGACTTGTCTATCCACATTCACGCCAGCTGCTGGCACAATAGACACAGAACAGACATGCTGGTCCCTCTCACCAACTCCAGCTGCAGCACTCAAGATCCCATTCATGTACATATGCATAGAAGACAGAGTCCATTTCCCAGGAAAAGAGTTAGAAACGGAGTTTAATTTGAAGGCAGGACTGACTGTGATTAGGGCAGGGCATAGTCAGACAAGCATACCAATCAGCACACTGTTTACAAGCAAGGCCCTTTCACCCCCCCTCCCTTTGTTGTCCCACACTTGTTCCTCTCCACCCGCTTTCATACCAACCTTTCTTTACCTTATCTTACCCCTAAACATCCCGTAATAAGTCCTGCACAATGCCAGAATGCCCTTCCCCAGCATCTCACAATGAGTGCCATCCCCAAAGGCAGGGACCTCTCACTATGTGTGTGCCCCAGAGACTCATGGTGCTGGATCTTGCCTAACCTGTGGAGCTTATAGTCTCTGGGACAGCCCTGGAGGGTAGAGGTTTGTGTCTCTGACTGGGGCGCTGGAGCTCTCCTGCCACTCTCTGCCTCTGCACTCCTCTGCATGTGTGCGTGTCTGTGTCCCTTTCACAGTCTGATGATTCTCCTGTGATGTCCTAGGGAGTTTTCAGGTTTTCCTATCTGCCTTCGTTTGTTGCTTGCCTTTGTTGTTGACTACGTCCTTTCTACATGGAGATGAGCTTTTTATCACATAACCTAACAGCTGTATTAAACCTTCATTTTCTGGCCACATTTTTGATTGATAAGCTGACTATGGTTGAACTTGCTTGGAGAACTGCTGCAAATTTCTCCCATCTAAATCACTGGAAATCATCCTAAAACACTTGCCTGTGTACTTCAGAGATAACGCTGTACTTGGGCTTACACTGAACTGGCAAAGTCAACATACTTTTACTGTTCTTTGTTTTGATCATTCCATATAGGACAGTATATACATACTCCTCTTCTTCTTTACCTATTAATTAACATATCTGAAGGATATTTCTGTATATAATACATGGGAAAAAAGATATACCTTGCTCTACCAGCCTAATTCAGTGCCAGAGTCGCTCAATGTCAAGTCGTTGTGCCCCATGTTTCTCTAATTTTAAAATACTTAAGATAGAACTAGAAATATGATCATGTGAGACCAAAAAAAGCACTTACCCTATTTTTTAAAAAGTTTCTTCCAGAATTTCTCTCTGTCTTATACATACAAACACAAATTCACACAGGCACACACAGGAGTACAGTAATTGCCTAGGTTTTCTAAACAATGCATATTCATGGTTTGCTTTATGGGTGCAATGAAAGAAATGCAGTAATTAGTTAACTTGCAGAAACTCTTATTATAAGATTTTCATGTAGAATATTGATACATAACACCTAAAATATTCTTCATTTCAGCCACACATGTAAAGGGTCCTAAAATACGAAAACAAGAAAATAAATAGAACAGATTGATCCTGTCTTGCCACTCTTAGCATCAGTTTTTTAGCAAAAGCATCAAGAATACATCTGCAGGAAATAAGGTTTAGAGATAATGATTGAGGAAAGACTCTAACATTTGGTCATTATAGGCATTTTTAGTGAAGAGTGAAAGGCAGAATTCAGACTAGAACAGTAAGCATGTAGAGTAGGAAATCCATTAATCAAGTCTGGTCAGTAATGTATGTAAAGTTGAATTGAAGAAGAGATATTAGAGAATAATCTTTAGGGCAGGGGAGACTAATTTGCTGCAGTGAGAATAAAAAAAATTTTGTGCTGAATGGGTAAAGAACCTGAAAAGACTATAGAGGTCGGGCTGAAATGAAAGAGCAAGTCTGAAAGAAGTTAAAAGCTGAGACTTGCTGCAGATACCGGAACACAAAATGAGTTTGAAAAACAATATGGTGGAAAAGGAGAAGTGAATGACAGCAATCAGGAAAAATTGCAAAATACAATAGGCCATTAAATGAAAAAAAATTTAATCTTATTTAAAATTTTCTGAAAAAAAAAAAAAGGTCAGTGTCAATTTTTGTAGTGTGGTATAGCAGAGCAGTTCCTTTACCCCAAAACAATTGTGAAGATTATACCATTAATAAGTGAAGTTTACCATACTGCATTGCAGTCACTTCTAAACACTCTGAAGCAATATAAAAAACATAGACTTGCCAGATATACCTGTACTTTTCTGGTCCTCCATTACAGTATAGCTTGTCATAAAATCTTCTTTTCATTGGGACAAAATTTATGTTCTTGCTTAGGCGTATTACTTTGTTAGTCCAAAGCATTCACATCAGGATCATTATTACTTTTAAATGACTCCACTATTCCATCTTTTTAGGCTCTCCAAAGACAAATTATACTTAAAAGAGCAATTATATTTAAAAGGTTTGATATGTTTCTTGGGTAATGAGGTTAAGCTTTAATTATTTTATACATTTATTACTGACAAAAATTCACAGCATATTTACAATGAGAAGGTTTGTTTTTGCAAAAAAACCCCAAACCTGTTGGCAATTCTTTATCGTGTAGCAACAACAGATATTGTATATTTAAGTATACAAAAAGACATAGTGGTTTGGAGAAAGGTAAAAGAATTTTCAACATAAGGAAGCAAAAATAGATCTCTGAAATATAATGAAAGGAAGGAATGGAAATATGTTGGGAAAACATACAGTGGTGCTAAGGAACATTTCCTTCTGATCTTAAGAGGCAATTTTGAAAAGCCAGCCTGCAAAATTAATGGTAGTTCATTCCCGGAAACTGAGGCTGATCCAATAGAGGAGCAAATAGTTTAGTGTTGGTACAGCAGAGGTAGGTGATCAGAAATTATTGAGAGAGACAGACAGACTTGCAGATGAGTGATGAATTATTTGCATACTGTCACAGGTGGACAAGCCTGAAACTGGAGTCCTTAATTTATCTACCAAAGAGAGATTTTGCATTGCATGAGCAACATTCTCTTGCTGATGTGAATCCCATGACAAGCTCCAGGTTTTTGTAGCACTCTGCATGATATAAGCCCCAGTACCGGGGATGAGATTACAACTCTCAAAAGCATCAGTAATAAAACCAGTATTCATCTTTAAAAATCATGTTCCCTTACTTATACTGTTTACGTATCCCATGTACCTTGTGCAAATCAGGCAAAATATTAGACTTTTTGATTATCTTTTTTTTTTTTTTCAGAAACGATGCAATGACAGAGATTTAAAATCCTCAGGGAAAATTGATCAAATAAAAAAGTTTTAACTGAACTAATTAAACACTTTCCATTCATTCATGTTTTGTTATTTTTGTGTGTGCATGCTTTGAAACCCACTGAACATACATATATACATAAACGATAGTCAGTGTGATTAATCTACTTTACTTTGTTCTTTTGTTGCTTTTTTTTTTCCTTTGAGATATATAAATTAAAGAAAAATTGCAGAATACCAGGTGCAGGCTCTCCTGAAAAGTCACTTACCAAATCATCCTGAAATTGTGTCTCTCAGATAAAGGTCAAGGACATAAGGAAGCAGTGAGTCTGCAGTATGGATGCAATCAACCCTTACATTCATTTAAAAACAGGACACCTTTACAGAACCATTAGCAGTTTGTCACAAAATCAATGGGTCTGATTCTCTTTTTACTAGCACAAATATAAATTGGGAGTAAATCCAAGTTTATGAATGAAGTTTTATTGGCATAAGTGTCAGTGTATGATGAGCCTAGAGGACGAAATTGTCAACTGGTTTCTGTTTGCATAGCTCTAGTATTGTACTCCAATGGAGACAAGCGCAATACGTGCTCTTGAATTCAATAATTTAAATTTTCTGTTCTGTTTTTGTTTATGTAGATCCTAAAATAAATCCTTTTCTGAAAAAATTATCATCATTCATTATATTTTTTTTAAAAAAACACTTAAATTTGTCTTAATTTATTTTGTTTCTACAAGTAATTTTTAGATCTAAAATATAAAGATTAAAAATTATTTTTTTCATCATTTTGATATGTTCTAGTTCTGCATTTTTTTATATGGTGATTATAACATTGTACATAATTTACATCCAGTTGTTGAATACATACAGAAGTCTCACAGAAGAAAAGAAAAGTCATTTTGACTTCTAAAACTTCGTTCCTTTCTCATTGTCCCTTCTGTGTGACTGTTATTTTTCTCTTTCCACAATAAGGCTTGTATAAATAAAGTTGCAAGAACCACACCTTCAGCCAATGACTAGAAATAATACTTTACTGACACAAATCTCATGGATTTCTAGATCAGAGACATGTTATGTTAGATTCCATGCTCAAACATCCAAAAACAATGTTCCAGGTCTAAACTTTTCTCAGTAGATGGCTCCAGGTCTGCAAATAGTACTAATTTGAAAGACACGGGGATCCTAGTGGTTATTGAAGTGATTATCTTATTTGTGAATTGCTAAAATAACCTCAAAATTTGACAAAACATTGCTCTTATTGACTTTACTGTTATTATATGCAGTGGCTGTAGCTCTAGTCAATACATCTGACATATCCACAACTCACTGAGTAGGTTTTGATTTTGGCTCACAGTGAAAGTTTTCTCATGAAAACCCCATAATGAAAAACAAAAGTATACATAACACGTTATTTTTAAATCCTAGAAACCTGCAGTTGGGTGGCAATGGTAAAAGAGGATAAACAAAAATTCAATTTTAAAATAAACACACACTTAAGCATTCCTAATAGAGATAAGTCAAATTTATGCAATGCAGTTTACAGTTTACTTTTTCTACATACCTGTGCAGTAAAAACAGCTCAGGAAATTAATAAAAAAAGAAAAAGATCATACTTGGTAAATGAAAAAGGATCATAACAAAATTACCTATATTTTAAAAATTAAGTTATTTTGCTTATTGTTTGATACATCAAATATAAAGCAGACATATAGTCACGCTCTTTTCGAGAAGAAGCTATCACTCAGAGACAAGCTTCACACCAAGTAACTTCGGAAGGCAGAGTTACAGCCAGGGAACGAGTATAGGCATACTGTGTCATAACCTGGTGGTGACAATTTCTCTTTGTTGACTGTAGAGGGAGCTGAAAGAGGTGAAACTTTTAAGTGACACATCTCACTTAGGAGCCAAAGTAAGCCTGATGGATTCCCTGCTCAGTATTGTCAGCTGTCATACTATCTCATAGTGTTTGGGCATGATGCAATCACCATACTAGAGCATATAAGATTACATTCCATAGAAAATCCATTATGACTAATTCAGTGTGCTGGATATATTGATATGAAATATAGAATCATGGAATCATAGATTTTTCTAGTTTGGAGGGGACTTTTAAGGTCATTCAGTCAAAACATCAACCTAATGTTGACAGAAACCATCACTAAACTATGTTCATAAGCACCACATCTACCCGTCTTTTAAATGCTTCCAGAAATGGTGATTCAACCACTTCCCTGGGCAGCCTGTTCCAATGTTTGATAACCCTTTCAGTGAAGAATTTTCTCCTAATATTCAATCTAAACTTTCCCTGGCGTAACTTGAGGCCATTTCCCCTTGTCCTATTGCTTGTAATTTGTGAGAAGAAATCTACACCCCCCTCCCTACAAGCTCCTTTCAGGTAGTTGTAGAGAGTGATAAGTTCTCCCCTCAGCTTCCTTTTCTCTCGACTAAAGAACCCCAGTTCCTTCAGTCGCTCCTCATAAGACTCTGGACAGCTCACCAGCTTTGTTGCCCTTCTCTGAACACACTCCAGAATGTCAATATCTTTCTTTTAGTGAGGGACCCAAAACATAACACAGTGAAACTGACATGAAACACAGTATTACAAATATGGTCATATTTTGTCGTACAGTCCTGTAAAATATTAATCTTTTATATGCTCTGCTGCTGCAGAAATGACTGAACATAAATGTGAAATAATTGTTCCTTTTAAACCAACTTCAAACATAAAACAGCAGTGAGTAAACCCTTTATCCTTTTTTTTTTGGAGGGGGGTGGGGTGAGGGAATTAAATCATCATCTGAATTAGGATTTCAAAGACTTTATACTCTTCTAAATAATTTTCATCTTAATCTAGTATTAATTAAATGACACCTGGCCTGCTGGTGGCAGGTGAGATGCGCCTGTCCCAGAGTGGGAAAAGAATTTTGGGACAGGAATTAGCAGGGCCTGTTGATCGGGCTTTAAACTAGAGATGAGGGGGAGGGGGGGATAACTGGGCCTGTTAGGACTAAACTCAAGGAA
>JAOXNO010000013.1:142177383-142218572 GCA_028565335.1 Limnodromus scolopaceus
CAGAAAGAGTGGTCAGGCATTGGAATAGGCTGCCCAGGGAGGTGGTTGAGTCACCATCCCTGGCTGTGTTTAAGAGTTGTTTAGGTGTGGTGTTGGGGGATATGGTGTAGGGGAGAACTTTGTAGAGTAGGGCAGATGGTTGGACTCAATGATCCCAAGGGTTTCTTCCAACCTAGACAATTCTATGATTCTATGATTCTAAATATATGTTCTTATAGCCTGTGTGGTCTGCATAAATCTGAAGTAGAACACTGGAGAGTCATTGAACATACATTTTCTTACTTCAAGAAAATTTTTATGATTTAGATTCTATATTGAAAAAACAGGGGTTCTTACAGATGCTCTATTTACTCTCTTGAACCTGATGCAAAGTCATGCAAGCTTATAAATTTTCTTTGTCCTGTTGAAGTCAGCGTTAAAGTTAAGCATACCTGAATTTTTCTGCAGGAGTGATGGTTTGGGAATTATCTTGAAATAACCTTTGTACTAGTGGTCCATTGCATTAACCTGGAGTGCCGCTGACCTCACTGAGACTCAGGGAGATGCAGAGTTTCAGCTGCACTGAGCTCATTACAAAGCTGTAGGCTAGTAACTCCCATTGCTTTTCAAAAGCTCACATTGCCTTCAGTGGGACCAGAACATTTTTCTCAAAGTACAGGTTATTCAAGGGAAAATAAACAAGAAAGTGAAGCCTCTAAAACTTAATATAAGGATATGCTTGATCAACAACAGTGTTTCTAAACAATTCCATATTTTAAACAATCTGCGTTAAAACTTGTAACATTTGTATTCTAATTTTATTTGGTGTGGAATATCGGGTTTTTTTTCTTATGGAGAAAAGTGACATACACTCAATTCTTCCAGGCTTTGTGTCTTTTTATTTAATTTCCAAAATAAGAATGGTCATAGATCAGTTTCTGATTTTCTTTTGTGCTTCCAATGCTTTTTAAAATCTGAATTCCAAGTACCTTGCTTGCACATAAAAGGCATTTTTAATATTAATGCAATTCAATGATAATTTATTTTAAAGGTTAAATATTACTGCTCACTGAGTTCTTGGTAGGCTTCATGAAGTGGCACAAAATCCCACAGCATAAATTTAAAGAGAGAGGAACTCTCTCTTTTTTTTTTTTGATGTGAACATAATTTTTCAATTTAATGCCATTAAATCTAAGAAAAGAACAACACAAGTCTTAAGGTGAGAGACATATACTAAGGAAAATTAAACAAAGGTTGTTCTTGTTCACATGGTTTGTCTTAGTAGTAATTAAGTTACTACTTGGTATTATTGGAGAATTTTCTTATGTAAAATAATTTACCTACCATAGTAAGAATTTTCTGGGTGGAGATTTATTTCAAATACAGTTTTTCCAACCCTGCTCATGCAGAGATACAGTACATAGTCTTAGCTTCAAATAGGTGATTTATGTTTATATTGCTAACTTAATTATCTTTCTTTTATTTTCTTAGTGAGGAGGAATTTTGGGACATATTACCACAGTGGTAGTATAGATAGGTGAGAATACACTACTTAAGTGATGTTAATCAATGTCACATTGTTCAATGAATCCTAACATTCAGATATTAAACATAAAAAATTTAATTCACTTGAAGGTAATAATAAACACAAACAAAAAAAGCCATCCCAGGTCAGAAGAAATATGCATAGTTCTTCCCCTGTTGGTGTTTTGTGTTCCTATCACGCCATCTGCTCCATAGAGACCTTACACATTGGCACAACTTTTCCCTACGCAAAGTTTCAAGAGCCAGAGCTTTATGGCTATATGCTAAAGAACAAGCAGAACCCTTGGAAATGGAAAGCAATTGCTGCAACTTCCTAGGCAGGTACAGGCAGGACGAAAATCAATTTGGTCATTGTTGTGCTAATGGCAGGATTTTGCAGTCACTTCTGACAGGTGTATGGTCTCCACTGAGAAAGAGCTTCTACTCTGCATACACAGGGATTCTTGGGAGGACCTGCACACATGGCCTTTACAACACTCATTAACAGTCCAAGAGAAAATCTCTTCTCAGAGATTTTCAGTGCGTTTTAATCTCTCTGCTATCTGCACAGGTGACCCAAATACTTTGTTCCAGTGCTCCAAATCATTGCTTTGATTTAGGTGATTACTTCTTGGTCTTCACAGTGTTTTAATTAGGCTCCTATGACCTCTGAGCAGGATGTCCATTTTCAGTTACATATCATATATCTCACTGTTTTTCAGAGTGGATGAATCATAGAAAATACTTAGTAAAAGTAACAGAACTATTTCACAGTTGTGAATGCATAGAGCTTCCTCTCTCAGTGCTGAGCAACAAGAGAGTAGCAACTCTTAAGGAAAGACAAAGTGAAGACTGAGGCTGTTGCCAGACTAAGTGTTTATCAAGTACATCTCCTTTTTTTTTTTTAATTGAATAATTATGCTGTCTTTAACACCTGAGCTGATTACAATTACAGACATTCTCACTGATTTTCTTTAGTATACTCCTATTCTCACGCAGATGGTACATAAAGAGAATTCTGTGATGCTAGCACACAGAGGACGTTTGCCCGACTTCAAGTTTAAATATGAGCATGTTCACTGAAGCATTCGCAAAAACAGTGTGAATTCTGCACAACTCTTAGTTCTACACTGATGACTGTAGGAAGTGAAGGTTCAGAACTACCATTTTCAATTTAAGTAGAATGTTTTTTAACTTGATACAGTACAGATATAAAACAACTTAGAGAGAATAACTCAGCTACCTTCACAGACAAAATTCACACTAAGAGAAACATGGGTTCTTTTGGTCAAGCAGAGAATTAATAGAGTTCTGCAAAATTCCCTCAATATGTAATTTAGGGATGGGGAAATATTTTACTTGATAGATAAATATTTACCAAAGTGATTTTAAATCAATGCTGTAACTGTATTCCTTTTAGAGCAGGCAAAGCTCAGAATGCCATATTTTGCAGACCACCTACATTTTCCATTTATCTAGCTCTTTATTTAATTCTTCGCCTCCTGAAAAAAAATGGCAAGTACTGCATCAAGCATCACTCAGAACTGGTTCAGAGAAACAGAAGGTTTGGCTGATAGGAAAGTACTGTGACTAAGGCCTGAAGCCAAGAGGCAGAACTGCAACCTAGCATGGCTGAAACCGAGCATCGTTGAAAAATCTAATCTTTAATCTAAACAATATAATCTTCAATTAATTTTAATCACATCAGTCTCATCTAGTCTTCATTCTCAGGTTAAAAACCAGTATTTATGGCCTGAGTATTACTCAGAGTTGTTCAGCATTTTCAGTTACAGTGTTTCTTTCATTTCATCATAAGTGAAGTGGAAATATTCAAACCTGTGTGTTGAAAAATGGGTTATGGTTACAGCATCTCTGATTTCAGTAATTGCCACCCTGTTGAGCAGAGTGGAAACCACAATTACAGAGGTTTGAGACTTGTGTACATAAATACATCCAAGCTGCTCCACTCTTGCTCCAAGCTGTGTCCAGCTCCAAGGTGCTGTAGTTTCATTCATATGAGCCAAGCACTGGATTGACATGCTACTGTGGCTTGCAGTTTCCAGGCTACTTGTTTTAGTCTGTGTGGCTCAAAAGCACCCAGGAGCATGTGTCTGTCTTTAGCCATGTTTCCACCATCACCACCAACTAAATTTAGGTGATGACTCCATGTAGATATCCCCCTTTTCTATACGTGACATCTATTTGCTACAAAGTGCACTGAAAGACTGCAGTAAGTATAGAAAAGGTGAAACGGAGCATTACGGAATAAAGAGTCACAGTCAGGTTTCCCCCATATCTACAGAGAAGTCCAGTGTGCAGCATGTGGGTTCAATTGTGTAAGGTGGTAATTTTCCCAAGATCTCCTTGATCTAAACTGGGAACTTTGTGCAAACCATACCTCTTATGTGTTTATGATATGATGCCACAAATAATTTCCATATGCGTTTTGAGTACAGCTTTTTACTTAAAGGGTTTTAAAGCCTAATGTCTGGCCACTAAAATTAAGCCCACACTAATTGAAAGGTATATTATTTCAAAAAAAGACATGTCTTTATAAAGATAGGAACAAAACCATAAAAATGAATTAAAATAAACCTTTTTGGATTTTACAGCAAACTAACTTTTTCTTAAAATATAATCTAGGAAAAAGACAAGTGAAATATTTGTGTCAGAATGGGATTTTTCACAAATGAAAGATTATCGTTAGTCCATTTATCTTCCTTAAACCTCTGAATAAAATAATTTTGATATGAAACTTCTGATTCTTTCTGTAAAATAAGGTACATTAATCATTTACTAAATATTTTATTATGAATGATATAATGTCATCTCCATTGGGTTATCATAATATTAGTGCACACAAGCACATACACACACACAAACACAAAATGTAGAGGAAACTACCAAATATTTTAAATTTAATCATTATTGACACTTCATTGTAAGCAATTACAACAACCTGAAAATAATTCATTAAGTAATAAATTCTTATGTAATTAATATTAATTATTTGTAATGGCATGTTAATATAGATGTTAACTAGTTGTAAACAATCTTTGCATTAGATGTTAATGGCAGGTACAAAATATGTTTCAGAGAAGTTTGGTGAAAAGGTTAATAGTCATGCTTCAAAATTAATAAGTTTTTCTCTGCCTATGGGACATACATGATTCTCTTTGCTAAATTCTTTTGTGGTCAATTTTAGCCAATAGATTAATTCCATCTGCCAAAATAAGAAACTTCTATTCACATTTTTTCGTCCCTAGTCCAAATATGATCCAGGGAGCTTTTGTGGAGAGCTGATATAACTTGTCAGAAGATGCAAATTGCTCCTCATTCCCAAGTACAATGCACATCCTGTGCATATCTCTTGCATTGCCTCAAGCAAGAATGACTTATAAGTGAGCCAAACAAGTCAGGAGTTGGACTCAATGATCCTCATGGGTCCCTTCCATCTCTGCATATTCTTTGATTCTAAGTTTGTTAATCCAGCAGAAAACTAGTTTTAATTCATTTCTTTCTAACCAGGTCAAACTCATTCACCAGATGGCATGCCCTTTAGGTAGTTTCAAGGGTGGCAATAAAAGTTAGCAAACAGAATTAGGTAGAAGACAGTCAATTGCCCCTTTCAGTAGAAAATCACAGTTAGAATAAATTGTGTATAACGTTAAACTGCTCTCAAAAGATGCTTTCCAAACTAAACTTTAATTATTGTGTCACTGTGGGATTCTAACATCATACCTGCAATAATGTTTTACACCTGAGTAAAGTTATCAGTGCCACCAATTGTCAGGATGCATCCAGAACATGTCTGAACACATTGTTGTCCTTATCTGATCTTTGTGGTGAGCTTTCTCATTTTATTTGTCAAACTCAAAATTCAGTATTATTATTCTAGTCTTTACTGTCTGAGGATATAGAATCATAGAATCATAGAATTGTTTGAGTTGGAAAGGACCTTAAAGATCATCGAGTTCCAACCCCCCTGCCATGGGCAGGGACACCTCCCACTAGAGCAGGTTGCTCAAAGCCCCATCCAGCCTGGCCTTGAACACTTCCAGGGATAAGCAAGACTGACATAGATCGGGGGAAACATTTAAGTTTGGGTAAAGAATATTTCTTCAGATGTGAAACAGAGTAACAAAGGAGACTCTTTAGCATAGCTGTTCAACAAAGTAGAAAATAAATTTTGATAGCAATAGGTATTTATGCAAGAAGTCAGTAAAAGTTTGATATGATTTCCCACTAAAACATTATGTTTTTCAAAATTAACAACGCTATAAATTTAACAGAACAATAAATCTTTAAGGTTATTATTGATAAATCCCTTATAAATGTTATATACAGTCTTGCAACAAATTGAACATGAGCACTATCTACAGCATAAACAGGCAGGAAATCCAAAAACACAAACTACATATTGAACTTATTACTACCCTTCATAAGTATCTATCTCACTGCAAAATGACTATCATAACATTGAAAAATCTATGATACAGAACACAAGAAATGTAAAACAGAGTTTCAAATTTAGAAAATGATACCAAGAGTTCTTATATTACAGAGTGAAACTGTATTTCACTAGCTTCGAAAATGATGGCTGTGTCCTGTAGTCAAAATAACCCTCAGGAGACATCTTCGCTGTTTCACCTCATGGATCAAGGACATATATTCCAATATTGAGATTGGGATTCAATCTTACTCTGCACCTGACAGAACAGGACCTCATTCTAATTGGACAGATCCTAACTGGCAGATGCAGAATTGGTGCAGACAAAAACATGAAGATGGTGAACTGGATTATGAAAAAAGAGTATATCCAGAGTGTATGTTTCAAAGTTTTTATTCACTGTCTGTCTCTTTTCATTTCAATTAATCTGATATCACTCATCTGAGCCAACAGAATGGAATCAGACATCATTGGTCTCCAGACTCCTACCTGACATGGAAAACAGTTAACAAAGAGAACCAAATGCCTTTCAGAACCTCTACCTCACCTCAGCCTACACAGAGTGCCTACATATTTCACTACTGCTTTAACCCTCAGAGCTTCCTTTGGGAAGTAATTCTTTAACTCTGGTTCCTGGCTAATTTCTTTTTTTTTCTTTTTTTTTTTTTCTTTTTTTTTTTTTATAGAAATCTAGCTGGAAATGGATAAGGTACTGTGTTATGTCCCTAGCACAAAAATGGAAGTGCTTCTGGATCCTTTCTTATGGAAATATTCTACTTGCTACCTAGAAAAGGAGTTAATCTCTCTCCTAGAATCTCCAGAGCACTGACCTTTTGTGTCAATGCCTTATTTGGACAAGTACAAACAATTTGAAATTTGTTTATTTATTTATTTGCATTTGCTTCTTATTATGTTTTGCCATTGAAAGACAAAGAGGTTCTTCTTTTCCTGAAAGGAAGACTTGTTTTATCCTATCATCCAAGGATGTTGCATACGAAATACATAATAGACCCTTCACATAGACAGGATGTTTATCTAAGCCTACATAACCATGCATTCACAAATGTTTATTATTTTAAAACTTCAGAGTTTATGGATCTTGTCTTTCTCATGTTAATCTTCAAAAGCTGAAAGTACATGAAGTTTGGAGTGTGTGCTTTCACAGGAGACATACATAGCTTGTGCCTCAAGCGGCCAGTGAGCCTACAAAGACTAGAAGACTATAGACATTAATTACTGAGGATACCGTTGTGTGATGCCGAGGAAAGCCTAGGAAGCAAATTCTGAAGATCTACTGATTTTCCTGAAAAATTTGTTGATATGCGTTGTCTAAATTTTAAAAATCATGAAGACAAGTAAAGCATTATAAGGTACCTTCCTGTAGTCAAAATATTCTCTCTTGAGTGAAGTAAAAAGCATAGAAGACAATATGCTCACAGGAGCTGTCACATACAGGCAAGCTACTCATTGGATAGTTGCATTATTCTGTCTCAGATTTCAGCAAAGTAGTCAGTTTTCTTCTCACAGTTACTGTATTGAGCACTAATCCTGAATACTGCCTAGCTGCCCAAAAAATAATCATCTTTAGTCTCCCAAAGGTACGCTGCACTGTCATCCCACAGCTACTTGCTTGTTCATTAGGCAGGTCTATCTGTTAACCAGATACTAAGTGCAAGGTTGCAGCACACATGGCAGTAGAATCTCAATAAAAGAAAAGAAATGCTCGCACCTTTTTTTTTTTTTTTTTTTTTTCCCATGTTGTTATAAAGAACACAGTTCCTGGAAATTTTGTTGTGAATATTTCTCAACTGGTAGAACTGAGCCCTGGAACTCTATAAAGAAGTCTTCTTCTCATTTATGAATTGTGATGTTTGTGGCATGAACCAAGAAAAGGAATATATTTTCCATTAAAAACAGTAGTGTAATTGGAGAATTATTGCTTTGATGCAGCAGGAACACAGTGCATAAGACAAGGCAGCAGTTCAAAAAACATAGTGAACGTATCTACCATGGTTGAGCACAAGTTTTGAGATAAATTTCCCTCATGTAGAAATAATGATTTGAGAAGTAGCATGCTTTGGCAGTTATTTCAGATGCAATTGCATCAGAGCAGTTATACTGGAGCTTTTGCTTCAATGCATCTCGCTTTTAGATAAACCAATTTGTGTAGACATGCCCCAAGAGGTAACCATATGGTAAGTTTGTGAGGTTATGTGAACTACATAGTGAAAGTCTCAAAAATTCAGGCCATTCTTCAAGTGACAGCTGTGTCTTTATTTTTAATAGTCATAATTACCTGCATTAACAAATGCTCCAGGCTTCAGGTAGTTCTGCTGGGTTCTATGCTGTTCTTTGACTTCATTTTTACATGTAGAGTCGAGTGTAAAGGAAACTGAGGGACAAATCGGTATTTGATTTAGTTTAAGGCAGTTAAATAAATTCTAGCTTCTTGTTATTAATGTTAGTGATTTTGAAATAATAATCTTTGTTACACACAGCTTTTTTATTTTTTAATATCTATTATATGGACTTTAAACATTGGTGCCTAAAGGGCAAGAGAGTTAATTTCAGAGTGGTTGTTGATGGTAATTGCTCAACACCTGACCATATGTTTATAGGAAAGCTGTAAGAACATTATGTTCAACTTTCATCAGTGAAGGTATGCCTTCTAGCGCCTTTATTGAAGCAAAAAATAAAATGTAACAGAAACCAGTGTGCCCAGTGGTTCTGGAAGATATTTTACAAACACCATTTAAAATGCAACATTCAGTTCCCTGGCTGGCAGCATGTCTTTTCAGATTCCTAGTGGGTTTCTATGTCTCTGTGACATATAAAAGCAAAAAAGAGTATGATTAAAAAAATCAATGGCCTTTATACTTTGACCTTGACGAGAGTTACATTTTTCTCCAAAACTTTGGAAATTGTACTTGTTACAGTTTACTCTATTTTTGGAAGAGTAAATTGCAGAATTTAAAGGGAAATTTTTAGCTATCAAAGCAATCTGAAACAAGCAGGAAGACGTAGTCACCACACTTATGATAGGAGCACTCATGGTAAGCTTACGGGAAGAATCACTGAAGACATATCTCAACACACGAGAGAACAAACAAAAACATTCTCCTTTGAATTTTGAGGTATCAAGCTTTTTTGGCATCTCTAAGGTTTGAAAAAGAGACTATATGTTTTCAATAGTACAGTAATTCTCAGAGTATCTACCAGTGTGATTGTCAGTATGAACCAAGAGAAAAAAAGATTTATCCCACCCTAAGACTAATTACTTGATTTATGCTTCTGTAGCACAGAATGTGTACGTATCCTAAGATCACCTTGGAGTTTTTGTTAATCAGTTTCATTTTGAGAGTTAGAGTACCGGTGATGCTCATGAAGTTTTTGCTCTCTTCCTGCAGCATAGTGTAGATTTGGCTTCTGGTGCATTACTGTAGATCTGTAAGTTGTTTCCAGGGTACACGGAATTTTTTTGTCACACAGAAAAGTATGTGACAAAAGTGTGCGTCTATCCTGGATATTGTGGAGAACTTTTTTAAAGTTCTTGTTTCCTGGTTACTTGCAATGAAATAGACTGGATTTCATTGTTCAGAAGACTCCCTTGGAGCCCTCTCCTCCCAAATTCCTGGTTCCTAAACATACAACAGAGTAGTCTGCTACTGTTATTGCAGAGCACAGCAGCAGGAACCAAAATGAACAGAAAAATTGAGAACACACAGAGAAACAGAGAATAGACAGAGAAAAGTGATCTTAGATATGCGAATGTTAGATCTATTAGTGATTTATCAATTCATTAGTGTTATTTATGAAACAGACTAATGCAAATCAAAATAGCTCAAGAGAATCTAACAGAAAATCTAAAGCAAAATATCTCAGAAATTAGGAAAAGATCTTTAATTAAAGAGTTGCATTTTTTCTATGTTATTTATTGTTGATGTCATAAAATGTTTCATTTAAGAGATGCAAATAAGCTTGTGGAATAGAACTGTTGATATGAAAAGAATGACGTGCTTAAGAGTCGTTTAGATGTGGTGTTGGGGGTTACGGTGTAGGGGAGAACTTTGTAGAGTAGGGTAGATGATTGGACTCGATGATCCCAAGGGTCTTTTCCAACCAAAATGATTCTGTGATTCCATGATATCTGTGTTACATACCAATAACTTCTTTTGTAGTTCATAGACAATTGCTTACAAAACCGAATGATATATGAGTGTTCTCATGCATATCGTGCATAGTCAAATATACTTTATTAGTTGAGGCCAAAAAAATTATCACTGCCTTTTGTTTTGAAAAGACGCTGTGAAACATCAGTAGCCCCAGATTAATGGGACTTGCAGACTATCTTATTACATCACATTTCATTTTAAACTTAGACTTCTGCCATTTCCTGCAAATATCAGCTATAATTATGTATGCAACTTCCTGAAAAATAATTTTAACGGCCTGCAGCAAAAATGCATCTAAGTGTCTTCAGAAATCAGCATTTCAAAAAAGAGTAATAATGGTTATGTATAGAACATGGAATATTATTAACAAAACTTTTAATCTGATTTAGACACCAGCATTCAAATTGTGTACATATATGACTGCTGCATATTCACTAATATATATTATATTATATATAATAAAATATATATTTTTTATATATATTTATATACAGACTTATATAGACTTATACAGACTTTTTCCAGGAAAAAATGTGTTTGTAGTAGATAAAAGACTGATGGAAAAAAAGAAATTTCATAGTTCTCTCAGAGTTAAATCATTAATTTTGACAACAAAACACTTCTTAGGCATCTCTTCATGGGTACAACATGAAAAAAATATATTTATGTAATAATTTAAACTATTTTGTAAAGCCCTACCCATGGTTCTCTTTAAAAAAAATGGCATTCCTCATAGGTAAAATATATGTGAACATAAATATCAATAATGATGTTCTAATATTTTAAAACTTGTCTGACTGAGAGTATGGCTGGTATTCTATTCATATTTCTTCCACTTTTTTAGTTCAGGATTCAGGTCTAGAAAAAAGAGCAGAAAAATTCATTTTCTGTGTTGTCTGATGATTTCCTGTTAGTGGATGAAAGCAAGAGTGAACAGATGAACAGGTTAATTCACTTGGACGTCAGCAGTCTTTGATGACGATGATGGTCACGGTTGGATGTAATCTCAGAGGTACCATCCCAGAGGCAGAAGATGCTGCTGTTTCTCCTCTTTCGTGAGGAGGAAAAGACTGAAGCTGGGTCACAGATTGTTTTGCAGAAATATACTAGTTGGCAATCCTGTAGCACAAGGATGTAGTTCCAGTTGTAAGGGGTAATTGACTCCTTAAGAGGTCACAAGATGAAATACAAAATTCCCTTGTTAGTGGTCTTTAATGACCAAGTTAAAGTCTGTTAGAAAACTAGTTTATGAATAAGGGAGATTCAAAAATCCCTTTCTTGTCCTCCTAAATTCTTTTTCCTATTTGAAAATTTGCCTTTCATACTAAAGGCTCAATATACTTCCTGGCTCTGACTTGGTTATGGTCAGAATCAGTACTCACTTTAGTGACTTTCATGAGCACCAAGAAAGTCAAATGAAATAATATGGAAATAACAATAAGGAATGCTCTGCTCACAGCAGATGATCACTGCTAAGATATGAAAAGGAGAATGCTGTGGAAACTGGAAGATTTTCTAATGTTTTAGCCTAATATGTTCATGACGTTTCGTATCATACTGGTACTAAATTTATGAAATCACACATTGTTTACTTACACCTCCTCTTCTCTGTGTGAATATTTAACTAATTAATTCACTCCTGAGTCTTGGTCCTTCAATTGGCTACCCTGTACAACGCTATGTCTCATCCTCTTTTGGTACAAACCAACAAGTTTTCTTCTCAACAGATCTTCAGGATATTGTTCAGACCCAGGGATTCTTCTAGTAAACAGTATCCAGCAGATTGTGTAAGGTTCTTCCCCTGCACAGATCTCTAGTTCTAATTCAGCAGCTGAAGTAGCACTCTCTCTTTTTACTTCGTGCCATAGTCAGGCAGAATATTACCCTGTCCCATGAGTCACTCTGGTGGCCCATAACACAGCCTTCTACTTGTTTCAGATACTGTACACATACACATGTATACGCAGGTTATTTCTTAGGGCCACAGGAGGACCATACCTGACCCAGGAGAAACCTATAATCAAGTGCTGTGTACTGTGATCAATCTGCCATAGAAAATACTCTCATGAATTTGCTTTTTAAAACTGGAAACACTTTCTGTAGAAAATGTTGTTTATATAGCTCATATGACATACTGTCTTCTATTATCCCTCAAAAAATTTTCATATCAAACTTTCATAGAGTTCTTAAAGAAAACTAAATTCCCACAAATTTTCTTAAAATAAATAATCAGTTAGAGTTGTAGTAAAAATGACGTAATTGCCTCTTAGACTCCTGAAAATGTACAGAACTAACAAGGAGACATTAAGATTCTCTTGAATTAACATATTCCCTAATCACAAATTGTTATATAGACAACTGTTCTATTAGTATGAACTATGTGAAAACCTTATTTTTCTGGGTCTTATTTTAGTTGTGAATAGGCTTAGTTAACCACTTGGTCTGTATTTGTACGTAATACCTGTTGAACCCAGAGGTTGATTACAACCACACTTGATGATGAAACTGAGGAATCAAAAATATTAAGTGGTGAGGTAAAAAGGAAGAGTTAAAGTCTGACTAGCCTTTGAAATGAACAATGTGATTTCTTTACTTTGGGAATGGTAGTGGTGAAAGTAATGGTGTCAAGGAAAAACAATTCAGGTCAGTGTGATTTTTTTTTGATTTTCAAGTTAAAAAATCTTCCCAAGCTGAGATTCAGTCTCTATCTGTATAATAAAAAAATGTATACATTCATAATTAGTGACAGCAATTTTTTATCTACTCATTTTTTCTGAAAGCTTGTGGACTTTCAAAACTAAGACAAGTTAGAAAAAAGGCTGTTTGATGGACTTCCAGAAATAAATCCCTTTTTTTAAGTCATAGAATGTTACATTATCAAAGGTAAACACTCATTTCTTTAACCCTGAATCCTGGCAATAAGAGTTTCGAATAAGCGATTAAAAAGTATTAAAAATGATCAAAGTTTAAGTGATTTTTTTTTCATCTAATACATTTTGGAATTATTTTAATTCAATGTACAAGTTTAATTTTACTGTTTAGAAAGTCTATCATTTTATCATTTCACATTCCATCAGGACTGAAACATTTTTTTGAAAACTTAAATTTTTTCCGACGTTAGGACAATATTTATTTTTTTTCAATTTAGACATGCCATAAATAGGAGATAGCAGGAATTTAAAGATACAGATAAGGCAACTAGATTTCAAAAAGCTTATGAAGTCACATATGTGTTAAAATTATCTTGAGAAAAGACATTCAGAAAACCAAAACTGTTTGTGGATCTTATATGAACAGAAAAAGTGACATATGCTATACCAGTGTGATATACAAATATACATAAACTGTATAGTTCAGTCAGCTCTTCTCTTCTTGACAAAATAAGTAGGATTTGAAAATACATGTATAAAAAAGACTCAGAAATTTAGGGGCTGGGAAAATCAAAATACAAAAGCAAGTTTTATAGGCTTACTATAACCCTATTGATTTGAGTGGAGCTGTGACTGCTTAAAGTGACTGTATTTACCCTTAGAACTGCAAAAGGAATTAAGGGAATGCTTAAGAACTCAAGAACTGGAACACAAACTGTACCTTCATTCAGAGTCAGAGAGTTATGAATGGATTCTCTATGAAACTCAGATTTGCTACCACCCATTAGTTGTAGCAAACCACTCTTCAGTGGTTAATTGGATGTTTACTACAAGATCTATGCAATAGATTCATTTATCTTACACATACAATTTTTAACCTTTTTCTTCTTGAAAGGTAATATCACTTTCCGGACTGTTCCCTTAATTGTCAATATCCATTGACAACCTATGAGTGAAATCTGAAAGAACATTTTATAACTGCTGTTATCAATTACTTTGCGGTTAGCCCATGTGTTAGAAGAAATGTTTCATGTTATTATTTGAAGACAATGAGTCGGACATATCTGTTCAGCTGAGCTAGAGTGGCTTTTACTCCATTTATGATGACAAATGGCGAAAAAAGGCAGCTCTGGAAAAAATTAATTTCATTCTGAAGCAGTATTGAATTGATTATATGAATTCTTAGCTTAGAGTACAACTTTCTTTCAATATTTACTCAATATCACTTTCTACATTATTTAATTACACTGAAATACATATATTGTAGCTTAGAAGCGCATTTGTTTACAATGTGGTGTTAACCAAAACAAACATATAAATACAAGTATATTGCACAAAATAATTAAAATATAAATAACATATTCATTATAAAATACTTTTATACAGAATTGAACATATTCAAAAACAGAGCTCAATATAAGAATTTAACAAGCTCCCTTTAGTTCTGACTCTTAGAATGTAGTGCAGTAATTTGTGTTAAAACCAGCTATCCCTGTTTTAGGACTGGAACATGGTCAATCTGAGGATATTATCTTTTCTCCAAATTTTCCCAGTGTTGTTTTTTTCCCCCAGATAAAACAAGCTATGGCATAGACCATCTTGAGAACTGACTTTAATAATAAGTAAAGAACAGCAGCCAGCTGTCACATGATATTACATCAGGTTCTCATCTCTGCTTCCACTGGGGAATGTTCTGAATCATAATTAGTACATAATTAGTTTGTGTTTTTAATTAAATAATAGCCAGGAAGCCAAGTATCATAACGAAAAAATGTTTTTGTTCTTGATCTCTAAAAAACAAAGAATGGAGAAGAATGCTAGACACCAATATAGGTTAGGGGTGGACCTGTTAGAAAACATTTCTGAGGAGAAGGATCTGGGGGTCCTGATGGACAACAAAATGACAATGAGCAAGCAACGTGCCCATGTCGCCAACAGGGCCAATGGCATCCTGGGCTGCATAGGGAAGAATGTGGCCAGTAGGTCGAGGGAAGTTATTCTCCCCCTCTAGTCTGCACTGGTGAGGCCACAACTGGAATACTCCGTCCAATTCTGGCCCCAGTTCAAGAGAGAAAGGGAACTACGGGAGAGAATCCAGTGTAGGGCAACCAAGATGATTAAGGGATTAGAGCATCTGCCTTATGAGGAAAAGCTGAGAGAGCTGGGACTCTCAGGCTGAGGGGAGACCTTATCAATGCTTATAAGTACCTAAAGGGTGGGTTGAAGGAGGATGGAGCCAGACTCTTTTCAGTGGTTCCCAGTGACAGGATGAGGGGCAATGGACACAAGCTGGAACATAGGAAGTTCAATTCAAATATGAGGAAAAACTTCTTTACGGTGAAGGTGACAGAGCCCTGGAACAGGCTGCCCAGGGAGGTTGTGGGGTCCCGTTCTCTGGAGATCTTCAAGACCTGCCTGGATGCAGTCCTGAGTAATGTGCTCTAGGCAATACTGCTTTGGCAGGGGAGTTGGACTAGACGATCCCTAGAGGTCTCTTCCAATTCAGACAATTCCGTGATTCTGTGAGAACGCTGATCAAATTGGCCTTGTGTCTGTTAAATGAAAGTCACCAGTTGCTTTGGAAACATATTACATTTCTTTCAGACTCACTCAATGTGAAATCTACCTGCATCTTTCAGAAAGTTGCAATTTTAAAAACTGAGCACTTCCTCTCAAGAACTGTCAGTAACTACATCAAAAAAAAAAAAAAAAAAAAATAGAAGCAGATGGTAAGTATTTAAGAATGCTATTTTTTCCAGGCATAAAAGGAAAATACAGGATTTTACTACTATTGTGAAAAGTTAAAGCAATAACTGGAGAAAATAGAAAATTACATTAAGTGTCCAAAAGAGTCTAGGGACAATATAATGAATTTGTTCCACAATGTAGTCAATATATATGTATGGTCCCTTGCCATTTTAATTATACATAAAATAAAGAAAAGGATTATATGCTCTTAATGTAAAATCTTCCTTAATTAAGAACTCTTAGATTGAATATATTATGTTCAAAAAATAGGAATTTCAGGAAGACATGGCATAACTGGAATATTCTGAATTTAATGTGAAAAGTGAATTATCACTTTTTTTTTTCCTAGGTTGGTGACTTTTTTTAATCTCAAAACCTATAATAGGAAATAATATACTTTAATATACAGCTAAATATTTTAGCGTTTTCCCAAGAGACTTATTAATTTTCAGTATCAGGAAAATACCAGTAGGTGTCTCTATTGTCATATTATTTCCAGAAGTTAACAAACAAAAAACCAAACCCACACCAAAATCAACAAAAAAACCCTCAACAGCAACAACAACAAAACAAACACAAAGAACCCCACAGCAACCACCACCACTGCCTTGCATCAACCTCAACACAACCCACAGCATTTCGTATCTGAAAGGGAAATGTGAACCTTACAGTGAAAAGCAGATAATACTGTGGCTCTCCTCTTTTATCCTACTTGTTTTCCTACAGGAAGTAAAGAGCTTAATGTTATGTCAGTTTTGTTACGCTATTATTACCATTGTTAAAATATTTCAGTTGGGTTTGTTTTCCTGGAATCTGGGATTCCTTATCTTGTTGTCAAAACAGTATTTTAGACCTCTTGAAGGCTTGTGTACTGAAACCACGTGGACAGCTCTCCAAGCCCTCCTTCTATTTTGGTTTCCACAGAGTGGGTGGCCAGCAATTGCAGTTTTCACATTTAAAGATTAAGGTTTGATGAAGTTCTCTGAAAATCCAGAGGGTTTATGACTTAAGAGTACTTATAACTACTGAATCTGTATATTACCTGTATGTATCTGCACCAGAAAACAAGGAATTGCTGGCATGATGGGGGCACGTGTTTTGGAGAACTTCTTTGAGAAAAGGACAAGAAGTGATTCTCAGTGCCCATCGTGTCAAGATGTGTATCATCACTTTCAAGTCTACTTAACATGTTATTTCTTAACACTGATGATTAAAAGTATTGAACATTAATTAAAAAAAAATCCAAACTAATAAATAAATATTTAAAAAAGTAGAAATCAGTTATGTTCTTAAACTCTGAGGCCTTCATTAGATATTTCTTTTTTTCTGGATTTACTCGAAGATTTCAGAGGTACTGACAAAAAAAATCTATGTGAGCTAGTCTACAATATACCAATTTATTGATTTAAAAAATGACATTAATTACATTAGAAAGAAATAAAATTCATTAATTTGTACTGTAGTACTTGGAATTTTTGTTTCCTCCTTCCATCTCTGAAAGAATAAGAAATAAAAAAGAGCTTGTAGAAGTTATTAACCTTATTAAAAAGCCTCCAAGTCTTACTATATTCAACAATATTCAATATATAATATGAATTAATATGAAACAATACTAATTGAAAAACTCTCATTAAAGCATTTTATAAAAGCTATCTATAGCTTTCCAAAAAAGAGTATATAATGCAAATAAAAACTGTAATTGCAACTCTGTCTTCCCAGTTCCATAGTGCTTTTTATATTGAAACAAAAATATTTGCTGAATTACTATCTGATCCAAGCTAGTATCTTCAAAAGTGCAATGGTTAACTGGAGAACCTTTTCCTCAGAAACAGAAACAGAAATTCCTCTGTTTACACCTATATCTGAACTTCCAAGTATTTCAAGTGGTATAGTAATGTCAAAAAGACTTGAATCAAGATTAGTTTAACTGGTAGAAAACTTTTCTTTGCCTTCAGACAAATATAAAAGTTCTCACAAAATGTCTTTTCATTTTAAAAACTAGAATAGACAGTATATGTTTGCAAGGAATGGGCAATATTGCAGCTGGTAAGCTGGGTTGAAAACAGCAGCAAAATCAACACGAGCTATTCTCTGGTCTTGAAGTGGTGTACAGTGTTCAATGTGTTTCTGTGTGTTTCTTTGTCGTATATTTGTGCTTCACCAACCACTTTTCATGACTTGTTGCTCAGAAAATGCATAACCCCCTTGCTGCCTCTATTTCTGTAAATTTATCTCCTCACAAGATGGAGTGGAATGGTGAGGGAAGAATTATCACTAATTTTCTCAGGTGGCTGCCACAAAAACATTTTTTTCCCCTCTCAAATAATTATTTAATTTTGTTTCATTTCTGTATTACTCAGGCATATAAGCATATAAGCATGCTTGAAAGTTCTAATGTAGCTGGCCAGGGCACAACGCAGTTTTCCTACATCCTTTCTCACCTTCTTTTAGACCAGATACCTTCCCTGAAAGCGTAAAATACTATTAGGACCTAAAAGAGGAAAGGAAAAAAAAAAAGAAAATAGGAAAAAAAAAAAAGAAGATATGTGAAAGAACTTATATTGGGAAAAAGAGGTTAAGTGTCCTTTGATGCAGCATGAAACTTCAAGAGGCAGTTTAAAAATAACCCCAAAAACCTATTGAGATTCAGGGCAGCACTATTCCTTCACCTTCCCTTTATTTTGTACACCTGCTTTTGTCTGCCTAGAAATACGCTGCTTGGATAAAAAGCAGACCCCAGAAGGTATTAATATTGTAATATTATATTCCAAATTGTATCTGAGAAAACAGGGATATCATATTAATTAGTTAAATATATGGTTTTTAAAAATAATTATATTGGTGTTTGGAAACACCATTGAACTCAAAGGGCATTTTGAGTTGGGGAGTATTTCTTAATAAGGCCTGCATATACTTACTGTCTCCAAGATTGTGTCAATGATAGGGCACACTGAAAGGAAAAATTCAAACAATCAGAGGTGATAAAAGACAAAGAGTACAAAGAACGAAATATAACTTAATCTCCCTCTTGCATGAAATCACATTCTGAATTAATTTAAATATTTAATTTTACTGAAACATATCTTATTCTTTGCTTCTCTTATTTGCGAATCCATTTAGATCCTCACATTTTTATGTCTTTTTTTTTTCTTTTGTAACTAGAGAGGAAAGGAATAAAGATCTTCAGAAACACACACATACAAAGCCTTAAATGCAACTATGATACTCCATACCCCAAATACCTAAGTTTTAGTAAGTTATTTACATGAAGCGCAGAGGATTTCAATGTTGTGTGAATAGAGCACATCATAAACAAGCAAAGCACAAAGCAAGAAAGGAAAAAAGAAGATCCAGAGCCAGTTAATCACACAGCTCTAAGAGCAAGGGTAATGGGGCACTAAAGTTCACTCAGCCTTTTTAATTCATAACACTGCTATCAAAGAACACGATAGTCAGTGACATTTCTCCACAAAGTGCCAAGTACTTTGTGCTGCCACCAGAAAGCCAGCTCCTGCCATTCAAGCTCTCAGGTTCTCGTTTGGTGAACTTGTGATTTTCAGTTGCAGCTAGCACAGCTGGTATTTGATTTTGACTGACTCTCTAACAGTAAAATAATATTTTCACACTTTTGGCATATTCATAGATGCTGTTAAGAATAGTGTACATAAGAATATTTGTCATAATAAAAAAAAATATTATTTGGATTTAAAACCAGCAATAGTCTCTTAGATATTCAGAATTACTTACATCTTCTACTGAACCCATATGGTAATTACTTGGGATTATCTCTGGCTCTTGAAATATACAGTAACACGTCTCATCTTAAAGATTGAGTTAGGTTCTGAGACAACACGGAAATAAAATAAAAAGGCCCAGAAATCATCATCTTAAATTACCACAAATCTAAGAATATAGACTTATTGTCTCCTTTGTTGCTCAGTCCAAAATATGATTTAACTTAATTATCACTTTCTATTAAAATGTTTTTACTAGAATTATACACAAGAATCCTATCTCTATAATGAGTGGGAATATAATATGTTGTAAGGCAGCTGAACATAAATCTTTCCTAACCTTTCAGGCTTTCAGGCATGATGTCTCTTTTCTGCTCAGATTTTATTGAAAAGAGTAGCTAAAACATGCAACCACCCAAATAAACATTCAAACCTATGGAGCCCTAAAGAACTATAAAATATGCAGTCACAAGTCCATAAATTTCTATGCTTAGTTATTTATAACAATCCCATGGCTGTATTAAATATGCAGGAGTTCCAGTACTTAACTGCAGTATAGGCATTTAAGTAGTCTAGCATGGGAAATATGTATCCTGTCCTTAAAATATATATATTTGGGCATAAGAACATATACACCTACACTTGGAAATTATTTCCACAGCTGAACAGGCACTGTATTTACGTTGCCTTAAAAGGACACTGTTTAAACACACAAGCACACACACAGAGGAAAAAATTACTTTAGTACTTAACTTTGCAGTTAATATTCAATATTAAATGGAATATCCTTTTACCTAGCATACTCAGCAGCTGGAATGTACAAGCTTCTCTTGTTACATTTGTTACATTTTTTTTCCTACAATGGTTAAAACAAAAGGATTGCTTAAAATGCAATGACTAAACTTGAAGTACTGTTTTTGTTCCTTCTGAACACTCACCTTTGCTAAAACAAAAAAAAAAAACCACCAAAACATCTGATTTTTTTTCTGTCTTCTATTGTTAATAGAATTTATTTCCCAACATAATGAAGTATTTTAGTATTAATTTTTGCAAGTTTCACAGATTTTGTGTTATGAATGCTGAATTGATTGGGAGTGGGGGAAAGGAAAAGATTTGCATTTGTGATGAATGGCATAATTACACCTTTCTTCATTCACAATTTGCTGCATATACATTTTTGCAAAGGGTAAGGACTGGTCGGCAGAGACAAGATGTCTGTCTACTTTGCCACTGCTGCCGGCTGTGATTTCATGGGAACCTTTGCAGAGCTCATTCTTCCCCCTGGAAGGGGCCTGTAGCCTGCAGGGTTGTAGTGTCAGAGCAGGCCTAGGCAGCAAGGAGGGAGTCAGCTCCATCCATCCAGAAAAAAACAAGGGAACTGATTGCAGAAGGAAGTAAATGTCAAAAAAAAATAAAAATAATAAAGCCAAAATATAGAGGATATGGGAACAAGATGACCTTTTGAAGACTCTTAAGATGATCGTGTGGATTTAATTCAAGAAAGAGAGGCAGTGAAAACTGCTAAACTATAAAGCAAAGATAGAAGGTAAGGGCTTTCTTGGCAGTTCCTTTGGGTGACTAAATGTGTCATTGCAATATCTAAAAAGAATTTCTACTGTGACCCTTACCACGTGGAAATATTCTTACTAGATCTCAGCTATACATGGAATATTTAGATTTCGCGAAATTAGATTATGAGAAATCAATTTTAGCCTAAAAATAGCCTGGAAATATTCTAGAGGAGTTCATGGAGGCAAAGAGCTGACTGAAAGACCAATTATGTGTGTTTCTGTGTGTAGCAAATCCACTGCAAGACTGTTTAACTCTTTCTGTTGTGAAATAAAGAACCAGGAATGGGCTGGTAGATCTTCCTGTAAAGCAGTAAATAATTTAATCTTCTAAATACTATATAGCTCTAGTAACAGTTATTGCTCAGCAGCCCTTCTTTTAGAACATCAGCATTCCCTCTGAAGCTCAAAATATTGTTTTGAAAAGGGTTGTGCTGGGATTAAAAACATGATCAGAGGGACTGCTTTTCAAGAAGCTGAATGCATGAAGGGGACTGGCTTCAATGAAGCTGCAGTTTTGAAGCATCCTCAGATTTTCACTGCCCCACAGGTGCTGCTTTTTCAGAGGTGTCTCTACAGAACTGCTTACTGTGAGTCTGACGTGGACCGCCAGACTGATGACAAAAATTGCTGGTTGTTGCACTGTCTGAGAACTGATCCTGTCCTTAATCGCTGACTTCTGTTTTCTTTCCAAAAGCAACAATCAGATGTTTTTCAGAAGGAGAAGGTGAAAGGGATGCACAGTGACACACAGAAGTCTTCCGTATTGTTAAAGGGGATAGTGAAAGTATGCAACAGAGATAACTGATTCTTGTAAATTCATTGAAGTTTGAAACCCTAGACAAAAATGTTTCATGCTGTGCATGGGTATGTGGGATTGGGTGTGAATGAGCTGTCTGGATACCTTTAACGTGGCTAGTTCTTTCATGCGAAATTGCATTATGTGGTATGGTATCAAGAAGCACTGAGTCTGATATCCCAACCCTGAGTGTCAGTTTTTCATGGCTGAGTATTTAGATCTACAAAACAGTTACTAAAAACCTACATCTACGTTAACTGTAACAGTTTAAATGATATGCTGTGAAATACAACTTCGGTTTTTACTATTTCTAAAAAGATGTTGACGGATTACATTAAAATCTTGCTGTCCTGCAATTTGACTAGACTTGTAGAGAGCAGATGAGCAGATCAAAGAAACACTTTGTACAGCTGGAAACTCTGATAGTGACTAAAATTGAGAAGGCAAAGCATAAATAGACTGACCGTAAAATGGATTCATCCAAAACCTGTATTTTTATTGGGCTGGTGATATAAAGACTTCATTGATTTATATGCATCTTGCTTTGTGACTCTTGCCTGCTAAGACCTCTGTACAGCAAAGATTAAATCCAGTGTCTTGAAATGTGGGTGCTGAGAGTATTGCTCTTCTGTGGCTCTTTGACTTTCAGGTCAAATATAGCTTGCAACAAGCAAGAACTCTACAATTTACAGAATATGATATAATTAATCCAGTTTTAAATTTAATCATTAATCTAATCTTGATTCATTGGTATCCACTGACTGTTTAAATCTCTGGACATAATTTCAGAAGTTATGTTTCCTATTTGCTTTTCCATTCCTTTTCCCTTCGGGGAAACTTTCTTCAGCATTAATTCTATCAGTAGCAAGAAATTAAGAGGGAGGAAAGGAAAGAAATAATACTTCCATTCTGCCAAACTTAACACAAAAATTTTACTGGAAAAACATTTATATGTAACTTCCAAAAAAATTGGAATGGAAGTGGATTAATTAATTTATATGGAAGTGATTAATTTTATCATTAAAAGAAGGCAGGAAAAAAAACAACTAAGGTCATCCAGAATAATGTGATGTTAAAAAAAAAAAAAGGAAAGGGGAAAAAAATAAGGAAGACAACAGAGACAGAAGGGGACATCCTCCTAGTGTGCAAGATTATTCTACAAATAACAAAGCTATTTCTTTTCTATTCACAAGCCATTTTGGCAGTTTCCTGTCAGGCAGGATTGCATTAACCACTTTTATCAAAGCAAAGGAAAATGACAAAACTGTTATAGCACTCAGAAGAGCTGGTATCTTGCAAGGACAATATCCTGCTTGTATTATTCTGTGCAGGAGAGAAATATATTAAAAGTCCTTCAGTACATGGAAAACAATAAAATCTGAAGCTCCATTGAAATATAATATCTGGGCAGAACTCCTCCCCCTCTCACATGAAAAAAAATCCACAAACACCTGAAAAGAGAAAACAAATGAACCATGGAATCCCTGGATCAATATATAAATAAGAAATTATGAATGGTCTTAAGATATTAAAATCCCTTATTAAGTGGTGACTTCTCATATTTTTCAGTGCTTCAGCTAGACTACTTCTATCAACCTAGACAATTCTATGATCCTATTCTATGATTCTATCAGTCAGGACTTTGGAGTGGACAGGATGATGTACCTTGAGCCTATGGTTACTCATTATTGTAAACTTACTAGGTTTAAAACTTGTAGTTTGAATCCAGTTCATATATCTTTTTAGAAGCTTTTATCTGTGTTGTTTTTGATCACTCAGTCAATTATTTAGAAACTGCCCATGTACTTTTTTTTATTTTTTAGAGGAAGTTTCCAACTGGTATCTATGCATTTCACATCATCACAGAAGTAGGATAAGATAATTACAGGAACTGGTTTCTGAGTTCTTCCTTACAGTCTTCTGAACACTGAATTAGTCTCTTGTGCTCAGTTCTGAAGTAATATCTGAACACCTCCAACTTCTATCAAACCAATATATTTCTGCGGACCTCAGTCTTCTTTCCCTCTGGCTCTATTGATCATCAAAAGAATGTTACTCCTGTTAATTCCCTAGACTTGTCAAAAAAGTCTATCTGACATTGGAGCAGAAAGAGAATAAAAGTTTAGCAGGTCATTTGGAATTTACTACATAAGTACTTGGAATAATTCTGTGAGTGAGTTGGAAAGGAATCTCTGCGAGACTCTTTAAGGAACAGTCAAAGTGGGCTTAAAATGAGAATGATCAAAACAAGAGATATTACAAAAGGCTGTAAGGATGACATTTAAACCATTCTCTTGCTAGGAAAAGTTAAAAAGTCATAGATTATTGTCCCTGTGTTCAGACTTTGCTTACAAAAATATCAGTGGAAAATGAGATTCAAGAGGAGGTACATACTCCAGTAAAGTCTTATTTCTTCCAGAAAGTGCATTGGAAATCTGTGACGTGCATTGGAAATCTGTGACATGCATTGAATCCTTCTTTGATAAAAGTGTTTTGTCACACAAAACTTTAGAACTGTAGAACAGTAAAATTTTACTAGAATTTTATTATTTTCTGACAAGAAAAAAGTGGAAATGCTTATGTATTATGTTGATTAAAAACTTTAATTGTTGGATATATTTCTGAGAGCATAATTCATAGTAGACATTTTTCATAATAATAAAGGATTCATTTATTTAAATTATCTCTTTAAATCATAGTACAGAATTTTATTCTGGAAAAGTTTTAAGAATTCTTAAAGTCATTTCTGTGTCTCTTCTAAGTGAACTGGAAGATTTTCTTATCAGCAGAACAAATCAAAAGCAACTGGAAGAATTACCTAGTATAATTAGAGAGAAATTTAATTAAGAACTCTTGTGATCGAGTTGATAATTAATATTATGACAGGTGCAATTTTAAGTACCTTCCTTTGGTGACTAACTTCAGCAAATATTTATAGTACATCAGTGTTTCAGATGTTGATAAGAGTAATGAATCCTATCTGTATGTTTTTCTTGTCTATTAATTTATTAATATGTTGCTTTTATTAGATGTATGCTACTGTCTTTTTTTAAAAAACATCTATTTAGAGTTGATGGAATTCAATGAAATACTCAAGGTATTTCATATTTTCATCTAGTATTTTGGAGAATGTTCTGTGATAGTTAGATTATGTCAAAAGAAATTATTAGACAATACCTTAATTAACAAAATGTAAGTGACATATATTAAATAAAGCTCTGAAGAAATACTACTGAATATTTTAACACAATTCTATTAGGCTTGTGTTTTCCTAAATATCTTCTTTCTGTGGAGCTGCATCAGTATTCCCCTTTCTTTGTCTCTTTTATAATTTAGCTTCTTTTCTTCAAAAGTAAATTTAACAAATCTTTTTTCAATATTTATTTCATGCTTTTAAAAAAAGTTTAATTAATCAGCTCATGAGAAATCCATTAAGTGCATGTGAAATAAATCCTACAAATGTTTACCTGCAGCACTACTTTTTTACCTGTTGTAATGCAAGTTAGCTAACCAGAGTAAGCACAGATGCAATTTAATGTTTTTTACAGACAATGCTATTTCAAGGTCAAGGCAGTCAGCTGAAGCTAGCTATATGCTGCTCAAGGACAATGACAACTGCTGAGAACCTTTATGCGCAGGCTGAGACGACGTCTCTCTGATATGGCCTGTGAATTATATAAAGGCATAGACTGGCCTTTAAAATTTTACTGAAAGCAAATGCTCATGTATCAAAGGCATGCCCACCAATTGGGCAACTGATGAAGAAATCTGCAAGTAGTTGAAGAAATTGAGGGTTCTAAAAAAACAAATAAACAAACAAAAAAACAGCACCAAAAATAAACCCCCTAATTTTTCAAATAACAATAGAGTTATTTGTTAGAACAAATTGGAAAGGTAGGCTGAAAATGTAAAGCTCCAAAAAAGGTTGTGTTTTATGAAACTCTTATTCTACATATATTTGTAACACTATTCTAATTGGACTCTTATCCTACGTATATTAGTAACACTATTCTAATGGGAGAGACCTCAAAAATTGTCTACAGGCGGATTTTTCTTTTGGGGAGTGGGGATAGAAAAAGTTTTACAAGAATAGATTGTGATATCAATTATGTATTTAAAAAAAAAAAAAAGAGGCTTAACAGCCTAAATATGTGCATTTGTCAGACCTGTGCTCAGACAAATGTTAAACAAAGTGCTTTCTAATGTGACTACCTATCTCATTTTCCAGAAACTACATTGTTGTTATACTTCCCAGTAAGAACACCATGGTTTGCAAGGTGTAATTTTCAGCCTGAGTTTGCTCTATGCAAGTTTCGTTCAGATCATCAGGAATGAATGAATACCGACCATGAACAAATAAAACTTTTATTGTAGCAGAACCTTTCTATGTTCTCCTAAAGTTAATGCTCAAAGTGAAAGACATCTGAGCATTACAGGATGTATCTTGAAAAAATTGATGTCCAAACAGGAAACGTTTTTATTTATATGTTATCTGTGATGTGCCTCCCAGACTTTCGGTGCTATCTTATAAGTGTAATAATCCATTTACAATTTCATACTGTGACTACCTGATAGCAGTGTTAGTTGGCAGATGACTATCAGGGTTTGTACTTGCAACATGCTCCTTGTACTTTGCAAACACTAACATTTCAAGAGCTGCAACATTATTTAAATATGTTTATGATAAGCAGAGCAGGTAGAAATTGCTGACACCTTCCATCCTAAGACATTTATTCAGCTGATTAGAACTCTGCTGCATTTCGGATCAGAATTTCAATGAGATATACATTTTCCTGAACATAAATTTAATTTTATTTTCATAATTTTAGCAAAAGCTGTTCAATCAGACAGAGTTTGGGGCACGTGTTTTATAAAACAAGCATTAAAGATTTTCGAAGGATTCTTCGGATACACACCTCAGCTAGAAGTGTTCACATATTGGTGTGTTTCAGAGGAAAGTAGAGGAAAGGTATATTTGCCAATGCAAAATCCAATGACATGGTTATGGCCACCTAAAAAATTCAATTATGTAGCTCATTTATCTGAATATTTATAGGTAGCTCATTTATCCTTGGTGTGCTTTATTCTTGGTGATCAGCAGACCAGCAGATCAGCTTTCTTCTGAACTGCTATTTCTGCCCGGTGTGCAACATTACACACAAGCTGGGAGCATGGCAAGTGCATTTGCATTCCCAGCATCCTGCCTTGCTCAGGCCATGAAGCTGGGAGTAAGGGGAGTGTTCAAATGGAGAATGGAGGGATAAAGACTATGATTATATATACCCAGCTTTGAGCTAAGGTGAAGCCTTTTCACATTTCTCAGTACAGGACTGTGCAATGTTCTTAGATTGTGGTTCATCATCTCAGCCAATATCAATGGGTGATGGATTTTTAATATGCAGATTTTCAAAGTCACAGCAAAGTTTTTTATATGTCAAGTTAAAAGTTAATGAAAACAGAATTTTGTCTTTCCACCAAACTCTGCATTTAAAAGCAAGAAATTAGGAAGCTTATGTTAACATCACAAGAACATACTTTTTAAAATATTAAATGAACTATATGTTTAGACACTTCTCCCTTGCTTATCAAAGAGCCTTACAGACTCCACAGATTTCAGAAACACTGCACCTTTTAAACAAACGAACATTTGTATTGCCTTGGTGACAGAAAGTAGGCATCAGATCATCTACTAAGGCAAGCGCCTGCAACTTATGGGTTATAGAGTTTTGGAAGCAAAAGATGTGTGGCTTCCTTGGCCAAGGTGATACTGAGTGTGCATTTCAGCCCATTCTGGAGTATTGTCCACACTGCTGTGGTAAGATATTCTTGAGGGCTCTTTCCATGTTTTTGGTGTTCACCCTGAAGACTACTAGGATGATCCAAGGTTTTCCAGTTGTTACCAAAGTTCAGTAGATATTTATCCTCCAAATCATTTTCTCCATGTCTCCCAGAACTCTCCTAGAATTTTGCTATGCCCAACTTGCTTGTTTTAATTTCTTCCTGATTCCACCCATACTGAAAATTATATCTGGTACGTGTGTGTTTATGGACATGTAAAATATTAATGTTCCCTGTGCATTTATACCTATCATGCAGCCAAAAGAAAAAGGGGTAGCATTGGTCCCAGTTGACATGTGCTTTTAATGCCTACAGAAGCATTCCAATCCTTATCTACAGCTGTGATATTCACATCAAGTAGGGTCTCCTCCTGGGCCTTGCCATACGTGACTCAGCTTTACACTTGCAACAGTGAATGAGAATTTAGGCCATCCCCTTATGTACTTGCTGTTCCCCAATTCGCTGCATGTACCAGTAACACTATGTTCTCCTCAGTGTGTGATGACAACTATGATTGGCCAAGGACAGAGAAAATGATCTAGAAACCTGTACTGTACAGATCTAAGCTCTCAACCTCTTCCAGTTCTCCCTGAGACCCTAATTTTGTCTTTAGAGGATTACTGACACAGTGCAGAACCAGCAACACGTAGTCTACAGCCTTGGGCTGCTTAAGTGCCTTCACTTTAGGTACAGAGAGCACATCCTGCAAGATAAGGACTAAGGGCATTGTCACATTCTGACCCTGGTCTTTATTATCTCTTTCTTATCTGTTATTAACTGGGGTCTTTATTCCATCCCTCCCTGCAGAGGCTTATTAAGCTCCTTGGGCTCAGGATGGGTAGGAGACACTAGCAGGGATAAATGAAGAACTGCAAAAAATTATGCATTCTTCCAGGAGTATTTTACTCAAAGAGGCTACAGGAGAATTTAACTTTGGTACAAAGATGACAAGAACAGCACTCTTAGGCTATATTCCAACATCATATTCATATATTCACGTTCATATATAAAACCCAGTCAATATTAATAACTGTGCACACATGAAATGATCTTGCACACTCTAGTTTCCAAACTAAACAATAAAAACAGTCAATTAAAGCAAAATGGACTTTAAGTCTATCTAGAGATAAAACAGAAGAGATCTGGGGGTTTCCACTGTCAAAAACTGTGGCCGATTTTGATATTCTCCACAATCTTGTTGGTCATTGCAATGTCCTCTTCACTTACCAGGGTTCTGGCAGAAATAATTAATTACTCAAACACTTTCGCTGGTCAAGGTCATCTTTAATAGCCTTTTTAAACTTATATTGAAGTGCAAAACAGATATTAATCAGTGGAATATCATAAAGTAGTCTGTATGAACAGATTTTTGACTTGTGCTTGGGAGCCTCAGTTGGCATTTTATGCACAAGTGCACAGCTGAAGGTTGTAACTAGAAAATCAGAAATTATGCAATATCATTTTCAGATACAGAAGGATTTCAGTAATTTTCAGCGATTTTCACAGAACACAAAATTATATTCAGAATCCTGAAAAAGGAAAGGACATTTATAATCCTCTGTTGATGAGAAAGGTGAAAAAATAATCCAAACCCAAATATTTTCCCATAGTGGGAAGATCATTCCCTGACTTTTGTCAGCTCCTTGTTGGGTCTTTAGTTCTGTAAAAGAACTTGTAACAAATACCAGAATTTATACCTTGCAGAAGCAAAGATATATCTTCCTAGATAGCATCTGCTACTAAAGAAACATCATTAGATAAAATTTGCTTGACAATAAAAATGAAGACTGATTTTTCTTTTTTCTCCACAAAGTGGAGATACTACCTGCAAGTAGTAACTACTTTCTAATGAAAATGTTTCTGATTTCTCTTTTACCAACAACTCATGAAGCATCAGATCAGGGTAACACTATGCTGTAGGTTTAGGGGCTACAAGATAGTAGTTCTATGTCAGGCTTTATTCTATCATGAGCCACGTGACAATTCTGAACAGTCATCATCTCTTGTAATATCAAACAGGGTTCTTATGTGAGTCAATAGGATCCTCTCTTCCTCATTTACTGAGAGCATAATATTCACTGCAAAGAATGAGCCTTTCCTAATCAGACCACTCAGTTTTCTCTCTCATCACAGGTGAGGCTATTAGCATTTACCACTTGAAGGTATGTCATAAAGACACTGTTTCAACTAAGAAAATGTTGATGCAAAATAAGCCTTGAAAGCCGAATGGTTTTGAACTAACTTTTTGTAATCATCAGTGAGTTCCTATACTCTGAAACATGCATACAGATTACTAGTTTTAAATATGCTACAGCCTGGTTTGTTGACTCTATCAAATGTAGACCCTCATCTGTCATTTATCAACCATCTGGTGTCTGTTGGCAAAGCACCACTTCATCATCTGTAGAATATTGTTCATGTGAGAGCTCTAGTCCTAAAACAAATCTTGAGATATTCATATATTCAACTTGATCACATCTATTTTTTTGCTCTTGCAGATCTCAATTTTGTGGATTTATATTGATATATAAAGTGTCATTTTCAAGCAGAAACATATTTAACTATCCTTCAGACCCTGAGGCTTAAAATTAGATACTTATTTTGGTGCCCAACAAGAAACCTGTTCAGGATTTTGAGAACCAATCAGCATATGCCTTCCCACCGACTTCGGCCCAAGGTTTCTGATGCTCAGCTGCCCTCATTGTGCTCAATAAGTCAGGTAGGTGTTCAGTGAGGTCATTGATATATAACGCTAAGTGCTGATTGAAGACTGTAATCTTAAACAGCAGGTTTTGAAGCTATTGGTTATACTAATTTTTCCTAGACTAACAGCCTTTGACAAGTGTCTCTCTAGTTTTCCAACTGTTACTTTGATTTTATTTTGCTGTCTAATAGAATTTCACTAAGCCATCAGATTCAGCGGAAAAGAAATGATGGCTTCCCAAAATTTGATTTGGTGCCAAAATTTGAAATTATATGCAAGTACGATAAGAAAATTATTCAGAGTTTCTGCCAAGTGTAGACTACTGTACAAACATTGTGAAATAATATCAGTGTTATTATAAAGAATAGATTCTTATATCAGATTCTTTTTAAATGTTTGAATGCAGTCATTGAATGTTTGGGGCTGGGTGGTGTTTTTTTTTCCATTCTAGGGCCTTTGGTTGAAAGTTGATAAGATATTAAAACACAACCACAGTCTATTTTCTCCAGTGTAATTTTCTCAGTGAACCTTGGGCAACTTTGTGGATTGTGCTCAAAGATGACAATGTAAGTGCTTGCAGCCAGACTCAAGAACTTATTAACCACAAATTTTGTCATGCAGAATTTCCTAGCTTTGGGAATATGCAAAAATATGTCTTAGATACTTTTGAAACTTATTATTCATCACATTCAGTGTTCTTATGAAAAATGAGTTATTCTGTTAGCTATTCAATGCCTGCAGTTTTTTGTCTTTAGTTTAGATATATAGCATAATCAGAACTCCGTTGTCACTAATACGCTGACGAGTGTTTCTGTATGTGGGCTGTAGGTAATAATGTGCCTACCCTGCAGTCAAAAGGACTTGCGTATGGGTGGTGCTGTCATTATTGTATCTATAGCAGTAGAAGGCACAGTATGTATTAGCTGCTCAAATTGATTCAGCAGCTTCTGCTGAGTTTGGCTACAGTGCTGTGAGTAGTTAAACGAAAGAGTTTAATTGTAGCTTATGTATTTGTACCACTTACTAACTACACTTAAAATTACTAATTTTCGATGCTTAAACCCTCTTGGTGTGGAATAGAGAGAAGACATTTAATTTTAAACAGCTGGCAAACCTTTCAGTTCTCTCAGCTTTTATGCTTTATTTTCTTGTTAAAAATTCTCAGAGTGCCTCATCCTGGATAATTGGGAATATTTCTTAGAAATTACTTTTTCTGTCCGTATCTGTTTGAAGATATGTATTTTGTGATGTGTTTAGCGCTAAGGTAAAATATAACAAAGAAATCACTATATTTTTCCAAAGTTATCACATGAATATTCATGAAAAAAATCCTATTGTTTCAGCATTTTATTCTAAACTCCGGCCTTGCATATGGCCTGCTTGCTTATGGATTAACTAAACATCAATAAGAAATTAAGAAGAAAGTTCTTTTTAAATAATGTCATCTGGTATTAATTGTTCAGAGGTTGGAACGTTATTTGCTAAAATTAAGTTTTGGGTGAACCTCATTAGGAACACAAGGCAGAAGTGGTCTTGAGGTCAAACTCAAAGACAGACTTGCCAGCCTTCCTCATTGCTTATTTAAGGCCGGTACAACCTATGTTTACCTCTGGTACAAGCTAGCTGAACTGCTTCGGGTGTGAAGGGAAACCGCAGACAATGAGGCAAACTCAGATATGGATCAAGGCAAACTCAAATTTTTTAAGAGTGCAGGTATTCACTCTCATGAAATGTGGATGCCTCCTGTCACTGTGTGTCAGACTGCCATCTATTTTCTTTGTTTGTTTATTTGTTTGCTTGTTTATGACAATAGTAGGTGACCATCTCTGAGTTAAGAAAATGATTTAGAGCTTTTCCTGAAAGGGCCCTTGGAGCAATTTCTAAAGGTGACAATTCCATATACAAAGTCAAATAGGATTACAGACAACCTGAATCCATTTTGTGTGGACAGTTGTGGCTTGGTGTCAGGATTTAAATCCCTTATGATGATCCAAGTGATTTTCCTGAACACTACCAATATGAAGGCATAATTTTTACCTGGAATTTTGGAGATACTAAAGTAATACTTCTCCTATTGTAATAGGTAGGTCATTCTTAGAATCATAGAATCATAGAATTGTCTAGATTGGAAGGGACCTTTAAGATCATCGAGTCCAACCAACAACCTTACTCTGATAAAAAAACATCACTAAACCATGTCATTAAGCACTATGTCTACCCATCTTTTAAATACCTGCAGGGATGGTGCCCCAACCACTTCCCTGGGCAGCCCATTCCAATGCTTAATAACCCTTTCAGTGTAAAAAATTTTCCTTATATCCAATCTGAACCTCCCTTTGCGCAAATTGAGGCCATTTTCTCTTGCCCTATCACCTGTTACCTGGGAGAAGAGATTGACCCCCTCCTCTCTACAACCTCCTTTCAGGTAGTTGTAGAGAGCTATAAGGTCTCCCCTCAGCCTCCTTTATTTAGGCTGAACAATCCCAGCTCCCTCAGCCTCTCCTCATAAGACTTATTCTCCAGACCCCTCACCAGCTTCGTTGCCCTTCTCTGGACCTGTTCCAGCACCTCAATGTCTTTCTTGTGGTATGGGGCTCAAAAGTGGACAGAGTACTTGAGGTTAGGCCTCACCAGTGCTGAGTACAGGGGGATGATCACCTCCCCAGTCCTACTCACCACACTGTTCCTGATACAGGCCAGGATGCTGTTGGCCTTCTTGGCCACCTGGGCACACTGCTGGCTCATATTCAGCCGACAGTCAAACAACCCAGGTCGTCTTCTGCCAGGCTGCTCTCCAGCCACTCTGCCCCACGCCTGTAGCACTGCATAGGGTTGTTGTGACCCAAGTGCGGGACCCGGCACTTGGCCTTGTTGATCCTCATCCCATTGGCCTCAGCCCATTGATCCAGACTGTCCAGATCCCTCTGTGGAACCTTCCTACCCTCAAGCAGGTTGACATTCCTACCTAACTTGGTGTCATCTGCAAATTTAGTGAGGGTGCACTCAATCCCCTCATCTGGATCATTGATAAAGATGTTAAAGAGAACCGGCCCCTGTATCGAGCCCTGGGGGACATCACTCGTGACCAGCCACCAACTGAATTTAACTCCATTCACCACCATTGTCTGGGCCCACCTCTCCAGTCATTTTTTAACCCAGCAGAGAGTACTCCCATCCAAGCCCTGGGCAGCCAGTTTTTCCAGGAGGATACTGTGGGACACTGTATCAAAGGCCTTATTAAAGTCCAGGGAAACAACATCCACAGCCTTTCCTTTATCCACCAAGCTGGTCACTTTGTCATAGAAGGAGATCAGGTTTGTCAAGCAGGACCTGTCCCTCATGAACCCGTGCTGGCTGGGCCTGATCACCTGCACCTGTCTGATCCCTCATGCACCTCATATTGGCACTCAGGATGATCTGTTCCATGACCTTTCCAGGCACCGAGGTCAGACTGACAGTCCCATAGTTCCCTGGATCACCATTCCGACCCTTCTTGAGGATGGGCATCATATTTGGTAGATGCCAGTCAGCTGGGACCTCCTCTCTTTGCCAAGACTGCTGGTAAATGATGGAAAGTGGCCCAGTGAGAACTTCTGCCAGCTCCGTCAGTACCCTCGGGTGGATCCTATCTGGTCCCATAGACTTGCTTATATCCAGGTGTTGGAACAGGTCCCTCCCCACCTCCTTTTGGATAACAGGGGGTTCATTCTGCTCCCCGCCCCTATCTGCCAGCTCAGGGGTCTGGGTACTCAGGGAACAACCAACAATACTACCAAAGACTGAGGCAAAGAAGGAATTAAGTACCTCAGCCTTCTCCTCATCCTTTGTCACATCCAACAGAAGATGGAGATTCTCTGGAGTTCTCCTCCTGTTACTAACATATTTATAGAAATTCTTTTCGTTGTTTTTAATATCCAAGGCCAGGTTAAGTTCTAGTTGGGCTTTGGCCTTTCTAATCTTTTCCCTGCATAGCCTTACAACACCTTTCTTCTTATAGGCTTTATGAGTTTGTAGTATTCTGTACAATATAGTATAATACACTGAAGTAACACGTGCAGATAGTAGGAATTGAACTGATCCCTGAAGAAATCAGGAATCAGTACTGGGACAGCTGCTGTGTAACATCTTTGTTGGTGACATGGACAGTGGGATTGAGTGCACCCTCAGCAAGTTTGCAGATGACACCAAGCTGTGTGATGCAGTAGACACACTGGAGGGAAAGGATGCCATCCAAAGGGACTTGGACAGGCTTAAGAGGTGGGCTGGTAAGAACCTTATGAAGTTCAGCAAGGCCAAATGCAAGGTTCTGCACATGGGTGGGGGCAATCCCAAGCACAAATACAGGATGGAGGAAGATTGGATTGAGAGTAGCCCTGAGGAGAAGGACTTTGATGTGTTGGTGAATGTGAATGAGATGATTATGATTCTATGAATTTTCATCCTTTGAATTACAGAACAAAGGAAATCTCATTTAGGTATCAACTCTGAGAATATTCAGCCATATTATTAAAATAAAGTTAGTGGTAGAATGCATTACTTTCTAATAATCTCTTCACTTCCTTTACATCTGGATGTTGTGAATGACCAGAGAGCCAGAATTTCTACCCAAAATCATTCTACCTACTGCAAACCCCACTCCTTGGTCAGATGTACAACATCTGTTCTTTATATATTGAAGGACAAAGGTCTGCGTTGTTTCTGGTTCTGTTGAAACTGATATCTGAGTCATCACATTTCCAACTTCTTCCATAATCCTGGCTAGTCTGAATAGTAAATAAAGGATAACCTTAGTAACATCTGATGTCCAATCCTGTCAGCTGTACTAAGAAGTCAACTTTTTCTTGAAGGTATTTGGATACTGTTTCAGCATGCCTAAGAACATCGTAATGACTGATAAATGATTTGATGACTTTGTAATTACTCAGTAAACCTGGGAAAGGAGTTTGTTTTCTTCCTTCTTATGAAATAAGAAAGAAAACTCAGCTTCCGAAGTTGAAGTATAGCACAGTTAAGACTGCTAAGAATGTTTGCCATACTTGTGATTATAAGTGAACACGTGTACCTAACTGAAACAAACCTGTATTTAGAATTTGGATGAGGATGAGATCAAAAAAGCGAGACAGTCTGTTAGAGATGGGATAGTAAAGTGTGGATGCAAAACTCGGTCCTCATTTATGGGCAGCTAAGCATTCCCTGTGCCATGCCAGTCAGTACAGCTGACATAATCCCAAAACCTTTTTACTTTTCTTTGTGCTGTCCCCTCCAACCCTACCTGCTGGGATTCATTGTCAGTGCTGTGTCTTTGAAGAGCTCCAACACCAAAATCGATGAAGATGTGGCATATTCAGTCACCACAAATACAGGACAGGTGACTATAATTTAGTTAATCTGAATAACATTTTTCCTGATTTGCAATGAACAGAGGTCGCAAGAAAGAGCAAAGCATAACTTCACCATGTTTTCAGAAGAATATGAAAAAACCCCACAGATACTCATGAAGACCTGAACTGGGAAACAGGATTCTTTTGAGATGTGAAACAAGCAAAAAACCTCTCAGAGTGTCTGAGGTTCAGGCTCTGTTGAGGTTTGACCATCATGGGCAGTTAAGGTCCAGAGAGATGAGGATCAGTTTTCCTCTGTTCCCTCCTGCTTTCTATTTGTGCTGCCCCTGTGTCATTTTCACTTTTCAAGTGTGAATTTAGCACTCCACCATACTGTGCATTATGAGATGTCTCAAACAATGCTTTACATCTCTATTATTATTATTTGACCTGACCTAGTCTTTTTAGCTTATTTGCTTCTGGCTCACCAGAGATCTATGAGATAAAATACTTTAAGTCCTTGAGGTATTTTGCTGTGGTGAAAGGGTGGCTTCTCCACATCCATTCTGTTTCCTATGCTCTCTGACCTCCCTGTCTCTGCGTCTTCTAGCCTACTGACTGTGCCTGATATTTGGGGATATATATTACATTATATATATATATATTATATGACTATATTACATTACTAATTAAATGTCACCATTTTCCCTTTATTCTCTTTCTTTTTCACTTGTATCTCATTTGGTTGCTTGTAAAATTTAACATTTTCCTCCTACTACAAATGTTATTATGCTACTGTACCTTGTTATATTTGTTACACTTTTTTCACTGATTTAATTTACGATTTTGGCAAAACGTTGTAGGATAATGCTTACCTGCTTTAATTTTGCTCCAGAGATTATTGAACAGCAATTTAGGCCTGTCGTTTTTTGACTGGTGACAATGTTTGTGTTCTTCTCTCTAGTCTCCATCTTAGACTGCTTTTAAACCCTGCTACTTGGTTTGATGCTGTATTGCCAGATGGGAACAAGTCACAGTTACTTTCATTTTTGTCAGCAATGCCTGGCCAGCCTTTATGGTGCATTTTTCTGTTTCCACTCCTTGACAACTATTCTAAGAAAAGAACGTTTTGCGATTCAGGACACGTATTTTGCTAAAGCTCTTGAATATTTGAAATTACACCATTCTGAGTTTAATAAAATAAGATAGCATCATAAATTACATTCATGTTGACCATAAAAGGGCTAAAATCTGATCTTGAAAAAAATTAGAAACTGTATCTTATATATACATGCATTATCAAAGTTGCTATAACTAGCATATTCTAGATGTCATAAAAATACTAAAATTCTATATCTTTGATTGAGTTGTCACTAGTGAGGCTATACTTGTATTTCTGCCTTTGTATTGTCATGCAGTGGAAACTCCTGCACTGCTCTGCAACTCTGTGTTACAGAGAAGCAGTGCTCACCATCTTCAACATGGATACTAACCAGGTCCTGCTTATTAAATGGAGACTTGTTATTAATTGGATTCTGAGAGCATCTGCTAGATTTGAGGATTTAAGCAGAATCATGCTGAACATCTGAATCCCTGTAGAACTAGCAGTTTGGTTTCCAGCTGTTACTTCTGATATGTCAGAGATGAGAGATTTCTTGGAAATACCAAGGGAACAGTTTTCAGGTGTGTGGAGAACCTTTTTTTCAGAAACATCTATGCACAATAACTGTTGATGTGCCTGTGACTAGCTGCTGAGAGAGCATAACTAAACCTAACCCTCCTGTAAAAGCCCTTCCCAGCCAGGGAATCAGGGGCTGTGTCTGACCCCGATTGCCCTCACTGGGCCTGACTTTGACCCCTATCCAGGGGCTGACATCCCTGCTTGGCTTCAGCCTGTTGCCCACTAGGTGTCCAATGCCCAGGACTGGGGCTGCCCTGGTGACCCCCAGCTGCCCTGTTCCTGGCTGGGGTGGTGGGATGGGTCTTGTCAGGCCCTGACCTGCTGCCCTGGGCAGCCCTTTCTGTCCCCAGGCCTCAGGGAGCATCGGGCCCACGTGGCACCCTGGAACTGAGGGTCAAATTTGTTAAAGCTGGTTCAGCCTGGCTCTGGAATTGCAGTCTTAGTGAAAGTGATGAATGTTCAAATCTAGGTTGCTTGACAAATTTTTTTGGAGGCCAGAATGCATTAGGTGGAAAAGACAGCATGCCAGTTTTGAAAGGAGAAGGGGACTGAAAAAACCCTCAAGAGGGAAGAGTACATTATGTTGATGGGCAAAAAGCTTAATTTCGGATTTTGGGGGACACTAACCATATGGAAGGAACGGGTCTGAAAATGTGCTGGACAATTCTTTGCATCGTGGTGGGGTTGGCAAAACACTGCAGGAGATCCTAATTGTGTCAGATGTCTCATGTGCATGGTGATGAGCCACAGTTTCACAATCTCCATTAAAAAGAAAGATCTCAGAAATTTAAACCATAAGCAAAATTGGGAAGGCAGGACACTATACTGCTTTTTTGTCCTGACAAACCCTGTAAAAATTTTTATGCAGTTTTGTAAAGGTCTAGTGCTAATGTTTTCTCATTCGTTAACTAAATCACAGATTATAAGTGCTTTTAGACATTCTCTTTGCATTAATGTTGCTCTCTGACTGGTCTCCAATGTGTCACTTTCTAAGACTAGACTTTCTTTTGGGTTATAATATTTCATTAATGGAGAATTTGAAATTAACCGCTTTACATCTTCAAAAGCTTTTTCTTGTACTTCTGTCCATTCCCAGATGACAGCTTTTAGTTAGTTGGCTCAGAGGCTCACAGTTTTTTGACAAGTGATTAAGAAAGTCCAGCACTATCCTTAAGGTCCTTTGACCAGCACATATTTATGGAAGGGAGCATCTTTAAGATTTTTTTCAGATTATAGTTTAGTCCTTCTTTTGTCAGCTTTCCTGAGCTCCTCAGTTTCTAAGCTCAGGCACAACTCGCTTAGTTTTAAGTGTCAACAGCTTTGATCTCAAAATAATGACGTCAAAGGTAGGGCTACTGTAAGAATAAGACAAGAATTGTATCTTAGGAAACCTCCTGGTGGAAGCACATTCATACAGGTAGTGCTAGTCCTGTGAAAACTAGATGGTTTTAAGTAATCTATGGTAATAACATCAGGAAAAATGAACTTTCTAATATTTTTTATACTGCTTTATTTTATTATATGTGTGCATGGTGGATAGGTGGGAAAGGGATGGCACTAAGTCAACATGCCCCTGGGTACAAAATACCATAGTTAGCTCTGGTGAAAATAATTTAAATAACAGTGGTTAATTTCCCCAGTGTAGAAATGTTTTTGGAGGCTGAATGATAATGCTGATCTTAACAGTCACAGTAATTTTTGTAGATAACATTAAAAAATTGCAAGAAGAATTAAAAAATACTGGAGCAAACTTTAGTTTTGCTGGCCTTTTTCTCAACTGCATTTCATAGGCACTTGGATTTGAATTGGAACTACACATCATTCACTTGAGAGATATACAAGATATAAATTTTACTGCATGTTGTTTATTTCATGCCATATTGGGCTCTACAGAGTTCTATCTAGAGATCATTTAAAATCCCCGTGATGCATACTGCAGCAATCCAGCTTACATTTCTCCCATTGCATAGAAAGAACTTCACACATATTTACAACAAACCCAACAAAAGTATGATGACTTTGAGGTATAAAATGTGAGACTGTAATGTACCTACCAGAGAAAAATGTGTGTCATGGCTTAAGTAGGTAAAGGCTGATGATAGTAAGAAATGATTTAATGGCTAATACCCATAGCTCAGAGTACCTACACTTTCAGAAAAGAGAGCTTACTGTTCTGCATTTCCAGTATAATAATTTCCCTGCAATTTAATGCAGAAGATTCTTCTAAATTGATTCATAGGCAATTAAATGAATCCTTATTTTCTGTCAAAAATCTCTGTGATTAGCTCTTTGCATATACATTAAATATTTGGTGAGAAGCTCAGAAGAATATAAAGGCTGCAGCCACTTTATAACCCTTCTTACTTGGGAAGGAATAAAGCAGTTTTATAGCCAATGCACCTTTTTTTTTTTTTTAAGTAACCTCTAAAAATCATGATTCTTTGAACAGAAGATAAAGGAAAAAGATAGAATATAGATAATTATCTAAATATTTGTGTAAAACTGCTTGTCAAGCTGGTTTGCAACAGGAGGTGCCAGTCCATGCTGATTTCAGTAAGAAAGGCACTCAGATTCTATGAAGTATCATTTAAAATTCTATTATTTATTAAAGCTAACTCTATAAAGAATGTGAGAATGGTATAGATAATCTTGCATGTCTTTAGATATTGGGGCCCCCAAGTTGTGCAACATCAAATGAGCCTCTGAGCTACGCGCAGCACATCATGCAGATCACATTTTGGTCATTAGAGCTATTACAGATTTTCCTTATAAGAAAACAAAACTTTTCATCATTTCTCTACTATCCAACAGAGAGGATGTCCACGTGATAGCTACTACATTTTCAGATAAAGGCAAAGACACATGGGTGGTATAATTGCTGGTTATGGCTGTGACTTCTGTTTTAAATAAAGAGTACATTGTGTGGTATCTGTAGTCCTTTATTTTTTGTTTGAGGTGGTGTGCATTTGTATTTCTCTTCTTCATTGCTTTGTTATACTTCTCAGTTCAGATAGACCTGCAGTAGGGATTGTGCAATATTTTGAACTGTGTCCATAATTGAAATTCAAAAAATCTGTGCTTAGATGCTGCCTGCTCGAGGGTTTTCCTCTCCTTGAGGGGAACCTACAGTCCATAGCCTTCCTTTCTACCGTGAAGATTTTTGACAACTGACACTGCATCTTGACAGAGTTGGATGGCTCAGAATATAATTTACTTTAAATCCAGTCAGGATTTAGGAACTATTGTTCCTGTACCTAACTCCCCGGATAGATTACAAGGTTTTCTAGGATCATGTCAAAGCACACCATCAGGACCATATCTTCTGCAAAATACAGTGATGATCCTGCTTTCTTTTAAAAGTGGAAAGGAGGCTTTCTTTTTTGATGTGACTCCTGACTTCTTATAGTACTCAGTCTTAAAGCCTGCAGCCTAATACATACAGCATTGCCATTGCTAGTAAGAGGCCACAGATTTTTGCACTGATGCTTTTTCTTTTTTCTTTTTTTTTTTAAGTTTCTTTACCTGCAACAGCACTATTTGGGACCATTTGGGACCATTTCTGTTTAACATCTTCATTGATGATCTTGATAATCACAGAATCACAGAATCACCTAGGTTGGAAGGGACCTTTTAAGATCATCTAGTCCAACCAACGGAAAAAACAAACGAACAAACAACCCACACCACACACAAAACTACACCAACCCAACACTAAACGATATCTCCAAGCACCATGTCAACTCGTCTCTTGAATACCTCCAGGGATGGTGCCTCAACCACCTCCCTGGGCAGCCCATTCCA
>JAOXNO010000013.1:142218672-142230854 GCA_028565335.1 Limnodromus scolopaceus
TCACCAGTGCTGAGTACAGGGGGATGATCACCTCCCCAGTCCTACTCACCACACTGTTCCTGATACAGGCCAGGATGTTGTTGGCCTTCTTGGACACCTGGGCACACTGCTGGCTCATGTTCAGCCTGCTGTTGACCAACACCCCCAGGTCCTTTTCTGCCGGGCAGCTTTCCAGCCACTCTGTCCCGAGCCTCTAGCACTGCTTGGGGTTGTTGTGACTCAAGTGCAGGACCCAGCACTTGGCCTTATTGAACCTCATTCCGTTGGTCTCAGCCCATTGATCCAGCCTGTCCAGATCCCTCTGCAAAGCCTCTCTACCCTCCAACAGATCAACATTCCCACCCAACTTGGTGTCGTCTGCAAATTTGCTGAGGGTGCATTCGATCCCCTTGTCTAGACCATTGATAAAGATGTTGAAGACAACAGGCAAATAATGACATAGAGTGTATCATCAGTAAGTTCACAGATGACACTAAGTTAAGCAAGAGTGCTGATCTGCATGACAATCAGAATCAATAGCATGTTCCTCCTATCAAAGGAAAAGAAATACCATCATTGACATCACTGTCCTCCAGGAGACGAACTTGGGATAAGTACAACTCGCAGCACCCACCTTCTGCTAGAGGCAGTTGGGTACACTGGCAGTGGGTCCCAGGGAACATCATGAGGATGAATGCAACAGCAGACAAAAGAGAGCACTAGAAATTTTCCTTACAACAAATTTTAACTATATTATTCATGAGATTTGTTCTGAGTTATTTATCTAATTTGGACTGTAAATGTTAGTATCATTGTAACTGGACTAACTATATCAACTGTTGTAAATTAATTATACATTTAAAACCTTAAGTAGAATAATAATTAATTTTTGGCGTCTCATGAAGGGCATTTTCTCCTATTTGCACATTAAAAGATTTTGAGGGTTACATTCTGAAAATAGATACATACATGAGTTTTCTTCTCTGCCTGTAAAATTTATATCTCTTTCCAGAAATCATCACAAAGCTGTTTAGGCTGAAGATGTTTCAGTTTAAAGGAATTAAATTAGGAATGAATGATGTATCGATTTCCACTAATTGGGAGAAGAGTACTGTAACTTTAGGCGGTGCTCAATTTCTGTGTTTTCTTCCCTCTATCTCAATCTTGATCCTCAAACTTCCCCTGTCATTCAGTTGTTGGCTTCTGCTCTCAGAAGCAGAAGAATTTGTACTGGTTTTACGATAGTGCTTTGGAAAGTATCATTTTGTCTGCTTTACAAGGAAGTCTTTCCTGAATGACCTAAAATTGGCAAAGGATAATGGCTGGAATTGGAGCATAGAGAAGTGCCTTGTTCTGTCATGCAGGAAGTTTACAGATGGCTTCATAAAGCTAGGATTAAACTCCATATATTCTGAATTCCATTTCAATCCTTTAACATAAACCCATTACATTTCTTCATCTTATATCCCAAAATAACTGTGAACTGATTTTTTGGTTTTGGATATTCCTGTTTCCACCAAGGATTAGGGGTGGGGGTGGGGGAGTGAAGTGGTCAATGTAGAAGGGTTAGACGTACAATAATTTATTAGGTTTAGGAGGTTGTATAATGTCTTAAGAGTGCTTAAATATTTTCCTCTCTGCTGACTGCAGCACTAACCTTTTTACTGTCATGACTGAACCTGAAACATGTACAATGTGTAAATAGTAATAAACATGTGACCTAAAAAGGCCATTGCTGAGAATTCATGGAAAAAGTAGGAGTTAGTAGAAAAAGTATTATAATTACATCAAAATAAGTAACTTTAAATCCATCGCATATAGATGTCTTTAGGAATTTTTAAATTCTTTGGGGAAAAATAACTTTGTTTCCTTGAGGAATGTAAATACATTTGAAAGGAATGATTGCTTCATTGAGGTGTTAGTGAAATGACAAAGCGCAGGGAAAAAATTAAAAGTAACCTTAACTTTGTTCAGTTAAGAATGATACCTACACAGTCATGATTAGTCTTTCAGCTTTGTTATGTAACATCTTCTAGAAGTTACTTATGGGCAAACAATACTATAGACTCTTGTTTTTCTGTTTCATTCTCTCTGCATTTAATGAGTTGTCTTTCTGCATCTGTGTTTCATGACATGTGCCTACGAAATGGTCTACCATTTGAAGTCTAATTTATTCTCTGACAGATGCCCATTCTCGATGTTAGCTTACTATGGTATGAATTACATTATTTATTTCAGGTTATTACCCAGAAATAAAACCATCTTATTTGAAAATAACTTTCAGCTCAATATCTGTTGCTGCATGAAAATACTGTGAATCTACCAGTTTCAGACTAGACTATTTATATCAGTATTTCCTATAGCTATCTATTTTGAGGCAGAAAAATTACAGAACACATTTTTCATTAATCCATCACTAAATTAACTTGTGTGCTGAACAGCAGAAAATGTCTGTGCAATGATTTGGATACAGGTGTTCCAGTTGATTAAAAGTATATTCCACTATACTATGTCATTATCCAATTTTGTAAAGTATGAGGCAAAATGAGATTGCATAGCACAATTAGGTAATTTCTGCACTAATTAAAGAGGGATCTAAAATATATTAAGATTTTTGTATACTACTGTTTCTACTACTAACGTAAGCTCCTTTAGAATGGGACCAGAGAATTAATAATAAAAAAAAAAATTAAAACAAGGAATGAGTTCTGTTTTCTCAATACCTACTTTGCTATTACGTGTACATTGCTTTTCATCCTTCTGGAATTCATAAGCAGTCCTTTATGCTAGCTAACACTATATAGAAATTGCTTATAGTTTTCCATCTTTCCAGTGGGCTTCTCTGTAGCAACCTTTGGCTTCTGAAGTGATAAGCAATAAGCAAAATGTGCCACCAGGGCAGAAATTTTTCTGTTTGGCTTTCGTATCTGATAAACCACAACTTTCTTTATATTGCCTGGTTTTTTTTTTGAAGGAGTGGGAAGAATTACACATAGATGCTGAAGAGAATGTAGTAGTCATAGTATTTTATAGTGTCTCTTGGCTCATACCATTGCTTACTCTTTTCATTCCTAACTGACGTACATGGAATCTCATGAAGATGGTAATATTTCACTTTATTAGCACTAAAGGTAATCCATTTATTATTAAATGATATAGTTTGTCTTAATTAAAGATCATCTCTTGATGTTTTTTGTGTTTGGGGTTTTGGGCGGGTTTTTTTGGTTGCTATTTTTGTTTAGAATTTTTTTCCATCCAGGCCTCATTTTCAAGAAAGATTTGATCAATACATTATAAAGAATAGAGAAAGGCAGAAAAGTATCAATGTCTATTTATGAACTGTTTAGCAGCACTAATCCAAATACCTTACAATGTAGTTTTTAAGACCTCAATATTTCAAAATGTTAAATACCGGTGAAGAATGGTAATGGTAGAGGGGTTTCAAGTCATAAATGAAAGTGTTGCAGCAGCTCTTCTGCTCTGACAATCCTATATACTCCTCTATCACTGGAATAAAAGTAGTCAGTGTACTTTCATTACTAACAAACCAATTCCATGGTATGCCATCATCCTGACAAAACAAATGGATTGAAAATTACGGGTTTTAATTCTGCACATTAAAAAGCAGTTCTTTGAACCAGAAAAAATAGCTAAGTAAATTACTTTTTGAAAGTATAATTTTTTTTTTTTTTTTTAATGTCTAATATCCATCAAGTGACAACTTGGTTCTCTCCTCTAAACACGCAATGTTGTCATCTTTGGTAATCTGAAGTTGCAAGATCATGCTTATGGTTGCACAATCTTTACAGAATATAATAAAACTGTTCAGAACATTTTCCAGCTATTCATGAATACAGTTGAATACAGCATCACTCTAAATCAGAACAGCTTGCTTTACCATGTACAGTTTTCCCTAAACTAGGAATTTAAAATTTACTCACTCATAACTACATGTATTTTTTTTTCTTTTTTTCTGAGGATTAGGACACTTGATAAATATTTGTCAAAATATTGCGAATTTGTGTTCCTATTTTTTTGTTTCTTCTTTTCCTTGTGTCATCAAGGAAAAGTATTTTGAGAGCAAGAAACTGTAGAGGATTTACCAATCAGTATCCACAGACAGGAGGAAGATTAATAGTTGTCTGTTTTTCAGAACAAGGCAAAATTCAAGTAAAGCTATTAATTTTCAACAACTGACAGAGGCAGTGAAACTCCAAATATTTATAAATAGCATGGACTGTTAAAGAAAAGAAAATACAAAAGCCAAATTTAAATACTTTATTTGGCAGACCTTTTGCAAAACTTTTTTCAGTGTGATAGATTCTTTCTGAGTACCCTGTGTCTCAGGTTACATTCTTCTGAAAGAAATCTGTGTGACAAAGGATTTAAACTTTTTTAACCCTCTGTTTTTTGAACACCTGCAAAAGTACCCTGCAGGGTCTATCTTTCTCATATAAAAATTATTTTCCTTTCTTTCTTTTCTTTTTTTTTTTTGGTAGAATCTCTTGCCATTGCTCTTTCACCTCTTTAATGGATCTAATGCTATCTTTGACAGTCCTTAAAGTCACTGACTCAGCAATGGATTCGTTTTCTCTTTCCCTCCTATCTTTACCCTAACATTTTTTCTTTTATGCTGGACCCCATATATGCATTACAGCATGACTTCAATGCACTGAATCTTGCATTTTAAAACGATATCTTTGCGTTCTTTGTTAAAAGTTTTGAAAGCTTCTGATTGAGATTCCTGAGATAAAATTATCAATTGTCCTAGGTTGAAGCCAAACATGACTGTAACCAGCTGCTCTGGCTTGGTGATGAATGAAACTGTAACACCCATATACGTGTGTATTACCTGCTATTATTCAAAACATTTCCAGGTATCCTGGAAAAGACTGTTATTGAAGTGTATCATGTGACTGAAAACCACAGTTGTCTTGATAGTTCAAAACCAGAGTGAATCTGTTTGTTATCAGGCCCAACATTTGTGTCCTTATAAAATATAGGATAGACACACACAATGCCTGAAGAACTGCATAGAAATTCAGTGTTCTTCAGTGCTATCACTGCATCTCCAAGAGAAAACACTGGGCTTCTTGTCCCCTGCAATGAAAAAGTAGAGAAAAAGGATTGATCAAAAAATCAGCAAAGAGAAAAGTGAAACTGAGACCTGAGAACCATCTGTGTTGAAAACACTGCTACAGCTAACTTTCTTCAAAATTGAAGGTGTTAGGGTTGAAGTAGCTGTCAACATGATAGGGTGTGAGGTGATACACAGTAAAACAAAAAAATAGAAAGGTAATTGTCTAAATTTTTCTGATTTTAGGTTCTAATACAAATAGCTACAGTTTTGAGGTCTTAGGACATTGGTACAGTATTCTTTTTGTCTGAAACATTACTCAATAAGGCAAGAGAGCTATATGAACAGGCTTCAGATTCCACATCATTTCATATCAGCTACAGCTGTATGTAGAGTGCACACTGGATGTCAGTTTGCTTAGACATCAACTTCTCATTCACTCACAACAATACTATAGGGAATATAAGACCTGCATTTGAAATGTCACCTTCACAGACACCAAAGACAAAGAGGTATACTGCACACGTCTTCTAAATGATCAATAGCATTGTGATAACATTCTTTAAATATTGCTTTTTAAAGTACACGACTTCTTTCCTAAGCCTGATCTGTTTTGCATGCACCATTGCTTATATCAACATAGCTACAAAATGTCTTAAAGGCAATTTCAGAATTGACAGGATTATTGCTTTTTTTTCCCTCTATTTGGCCTTTCTGCCTGGCACCACTCAGTGCACAAGAGTAGTAGTTTGCTTCAGAATCCTGTTACTGAAAATACTGTGGGAGCAGCTGTTCTTAGAGAATTTTCTCTAAAGCTTCATGAGATGAATGTGGAGAAGAGTTGGGAGGACACACCGTGGATTCATAAGAGATTATCTCAGCATGTGGGAGAAAAATAAAGTGGTTAAAATAGCCAAAGAAGAGTCTGTCACATAGTTAATGTCAATGGTCCTTGAGCAATCCTAGTGTTGAGGTGAAAAGGAATTGTTATGGTTCAAAACTAAATATATAGGTATACATTTGTATTTAAAAAGTTATCTGTGTATTTATATTTATATATATATATATATAACTAGATATATAACGATATATAACTAGAGTCATAAGCAAAAGAATAACCAGATTTATGATTTTATAACTATTATTAGTGTACAAGATCTTGTATTATTTATTGGAATGTAAATTACGTTCATATTTAGAAAATATTGAAATACCTTTCTTTCTGTGTGAACATCTCACTTGGCTTTGGCTATCCTTAGATGTTTTTAAATTAGTTGTATATTAGGAAAGCAAGGAATCATATCTTAGAAACTTCTGCGAAGATTAAGGATCACTTAACAATCTAGTTTTATTTTCCCACTGGGAAGTGGGAAGATAAGACATTATCAATGTGGTAATGAAGCATTAAAAATCATATTCAAATTCTGTAGAATCCACTTCATTGCACGCTAGTTGTATTTGAGGAGTTGTAGCAGGATCAGCTGCATATCTGTACTCCTGATCCAGTTACAATGATAGTCAACAGTTTTGCTGACTTTACAAAGATAGAACTAAATTTCCTTGTGACAACTAGTTACCAGAGAAACTAAATAATGTGTGTCTGTGACTCCCACAGTTTTCTCACTAGTGTCTCTAACTGAGCAGAGGAGCATACAGTACTTCCTGCAGTATGGAATTCTTTCTTAACTCAGAACAGAACGATGACAGTTCTAAACGGTTCTATTTCTCTGCTACATTAGCATGTTTGAGGAGCGTCTTTGTTTTCCAGTGTAGGCATATCTTTAAGCACATCTTCTCTGCCAAATAGTTTAGCTTCTTGGCTGGAGGCTTCTGACAGCCTACTTTGGATAAATTTTCATTACTATTGTCTCAGAAAGTTTTTTGTCCTGAAGTTTTCTCATAAACTGACAGGAGTTACACAACATGTATTTCATGCTCTTATTTTCATTCTGTAAGAAAAGTCATTCTGGTCAATGACAGCAAAACCTCACATTATTTTTATTTTGAAACAAGAAACACAGAAGATAACACTGATGTCTGAGGACTGCAGAGTCATTTCTTGGGAGTTTCTTCAGTGAAGTGTGAATACACCAATTTGCTAAAAAGGGTGTTAGACCCAGGCAACATGGACATGACTGCTCAGCCCCTCCTAGCCTGGGGGCGGACCCTGGCGCCTGGATTGGTTGCGTTAAAGGGTGTGGAGTATGGAGACTTTAACTTTTGTAACAGAATCTGCTCAATGAATAAGAGATGGACCCTGTACTGGTGAGTCCCTTACCTCAGTTTTCTTCTCTCTCTCAGTTGACTTCCCACTATAACTGTTCATTCTGTGAACTATCTATCAGACAAAGTGTGATGAAAGGAAGACTGGTTTTTCTTTTTAAATGTTATTCAGCAGCCCAAATCCTGCTTTACAGGCACTTTTAAAGATGATGTATATGATATATAATCTTACAGATTATGTGTGAATGGATTCTGGAGTTAGGTTCCTCAGTTTTTGCCACTCTCATTTTATCTGTCTTCACAGACTTCCTCAGGAGTCTTTCATTTTCTTATTTTATTTTAGGCTGGGAACTCTCAACCACTTAAATGATATTAAACTTACCAGGAAAGAACCTGTCTAGACATCTGATAGCATCTTACATTTTATGCCAGTGGATCACAAAGTGCTTTATAAACAAATAGAATGCTAACAATTTAGTACCATACAGGAATCACTTAACTCAGCATCCACATACAGCGCTCTGAGGTAAAACAAACCATTTGGAATAAGGGATGTAAAATGCCATCTAGTAATTACTTCAGGATGATTTACTGTAAGTATACACACTTTTGCTGACAGGATATAATTTATTACAGCATTTTTGCACATATAAGTAAGCATAATATCATTAACCAGCTTGACGCTTTGTCCTAAACACAGATCAGATAATTGTGTCATCAGGATTTTTGCATGGTTCATTTGAAATAAGATACTACTACCAGCCCTCTACCTCCTCATGCCATGCATGCAATGTTTTTGGGAGTGGTGGGTTTTTTGCACATCTCCCATACCTGTTTGAAACCAAAGTGTAACTGTTGCCTGTCCAATAGATATAGAAAAGATTAATTCAAGGGAAATGTGTCTACAAATTATCTCACTCCCAAAGATGCACCTTCCCCTCCCCCAACCCCCCATTTAGTACAATTTGTCTGAAAGCCATGAAATTAGGCACTTGAAATTTTCATTTATTGATGCTAGAAAGAAAGAGAGGAAAGTATAATTAAACTCCTTATGGTCCTAAAAGCAAAAAAGGATGAAGAAGCACCTACATTAAGGAGTACTACTTCAATACATACTGGACCTGTTTACCTTAGAAGTGATTTCATTTGAGCGCAGGTTAGGAGTAGACAGAATTATTCCCCACCTAGTCTGCATATCTAGATTAATTTTCAAAGGAATTTAACTGCATGCTCAGAGTAGGAGCCACAGTGCACTCAAATGCACACCTCAGAGGGATGATCAAGACAGCAGGACACCAGGATATATAGAGAGTATACTTTCTCTGCAGTTGGGCCGTAGTCCAAGTGCCCATTCTGGAAGCAGAGCTGCAGGATATTCCTCTGTCTTGTAATTTAGCTGTGATTAATTACAGAGTCAGGTAAATGATGTTCCTGTCAAGAGTGTTAAAATTTCCTATTTGACATGAAAACTATAAGAAGAAAAAAGTTCTTGCCTTTAAAGTTCTATATGCATTTTTAATAACCTTAAATTCCTAACAATTGAATTTACCATTTTTAATGATTGAAAATGCTGTGTCTTTTCATAGAACACAGAGCACTTTTTTCCCCATGATCTTGGCTACAGCTATCTATCCCCTTTTTGGGTAGTGTACCAAATTCAGACAAATAGTTGTTATCAGAGCAATTGAAAAAATGCAAAGACATTTTGTTCAAAATTAGTGAACAGTAGCCAGAGAGGAGAACTTTAGGAAACAATTTACATTACTGGAATTTTGTGGCTGCAGAAAACAAGGCTGACTGTGGGTTATTTGGCTTGTTTTCCACTCTGAAATCAATCATATGGGAATAGTGGATTTATGTGACTTTCTCCAGTTTATGAGAACTAGCTTATTATTTAAAAGCTAAAAACTAAATTCCATTAGGTTGAAGAAATAGTCTGTGAATACTGGATTTGGGAACTTAATTACATTGTAGTGCTTTAAGGAAAAAATGTTTTCCTTTTTAAGTCACTTACTATTGGGAAAAAATCAACAAAATGACATGTAAAGAGGTTTTTTTCTTATTTGCTTCCAAATAGCATATCTGGATTACTTTTTTGGGTCCTCTGAAAAAGTCAAGTGTTTTTGCAGCTGGTGCACTTGAAGTAATTAAGTGACAGGAATTCATCTTATCAAACAAAAAATGAAGCTGATCAAAAGAATAAAAATTTAATTTTAAATGTCATCCTTCACACAGTCAAATACTAATGTTTTGTAGTGCAGAACCACTACAGTTTGAAAAAAGTGCATTAGAATATAATTACATGAGTTTATTTTTTTTTAACTGGGTTTAAAGAACTATTTCTGCTTTAAATATCTTTTTTTATTTATGCAATAGCAGAATATTATATTTTTTGCAAACACAGTGCATATGTTTTACTCTGTGCACAAACAAGTAACAACACCATTAAATGAATTCCTGTGATTTATAATAAAGGAAATATGTCGTAGTGTACATGACAAAATGTTTAATCACGAGATATTTCTACCAGGGAGTTCAGCAATTGCACAGGAGGTGAAAAACACTTATTGAGCAACAAAAAGTGAAATCCATCATGAAAAGATCAAAATGTAATTAGGTTTTCCACCAAGGGGGTACATTAACATCATATGAACAGTTAAGAAATGTTTCTTTAAGGTTCTCCAATAATAAAACTTGTATAATAGATTAAAATAAAAATATGCAAAATAATAACTACTTGACATTAATTTTCATATTTTCTTTCCAAAAAGTTTTTGTAAGGGAGATTTTTGTCTCTTTTATTCACCACAGCTTTTGAGCGGGGAAGATATTCAAAGTGTTGTATAAGTAGATATGAGAAATATATAGCCAGAATTGCGATGCATAGAGAAAATGACATTTGTCACTAGTCCAGATATTCAAATGCATAGAGTTATGCTATGTTTTCCAGACATCATTGTATTCTAATGATAGGACATACCATAGGTGGTCAGGTTTCAAGTGTATGTATGGGAAGAACTCCATTTAAGGTATGGTGAAAAGCATTTTTATGTGAGGGTGTTGGGTTTTTTGCATTCTAGCTTTGATTTTACATTTTTCCCTTTATATAATCTGTTCTAGCCAATTCTGTCTGTCTGCTTGCCATTAAATACCTTATTTCAAAACACTTGCACTATGTAGTTACAGTACTACTGCTGAAATTCTTCATTTTCATTAGCCATGTTATTAACAGATCTGTCAGGATATGTAAGTTTCAAAGAGCTTTTCTGTTAGGTGGAGGGGAAAAAAAAGGCTTGTATCAATCATCTGAGTGTAGGCAAGTGACCTCCAATTAAATAAATAAATGGTTCCTCAAATGCCCAGTACCTTCAACTTATTTTAAAATGAGGCACTATTGATAGCAAAAAGACTCTTTTAAGCAGTGCCTTGCAAGACTGGACCACAGCATGGAAAACTATATATGCTATTATGGCATGTTTCCACACACGCTTCCTTCTAAAAGTGCCAGATAAATCAACAGATCATCTTAAAGTGGAATTTGCCTGTATCTTAGTTCAGTTCATTTTTTTCTCAAAATTATATTCTTGAAATCCTCCTCTGCCTTCCCCCTTTCTCTATTTCTGCATTTATAAGTCTTTCATATGGATTACTAGGTGTCATGGTCTCATCAAAAAAATTATTTTCAGAGAGAGAGATGGGGAGAGACCAATTAATCTCTATCACAATTAATTAACCTCAGTTTAAACAGCAGTATTAATCAGCACTTTCCCTCAGGTACTTAGACTTTGAAAGCTCTGTTTGCATTGGTATGACAGAAAAATCATGCATTATGAAAACATGTTTAAAGCCACTTTATTTCAGGCATTCTTTGGGCATTGTGACAGTGATAGTAATAAGACCACATGTACCTTATGAGTATTTTGTTTCTCCTTATGCAGTTGGAAGTTGGGTGCTTGGATACTGAATTTTACAAACTTTAAAGGTTAAAGCTTTATGATCAGAACTGGACATCATGGAGGCAAACAACAATCTAAACCTGATTTTACAAATGGCTTTCTCAGCTGCTATTAGGACACACTGAACTGGTCACAAATGACCCTGCTACTTGCTTTGTCAACTTGTGTATTGCAGTGCTAGAGCAATGCTGGAGCAATCTAAAGCATCTTTACACCTCCTTTACACCTCAAAGATGCACTTTGGAGCAGATGGACTCTGATTTATCTTTGCTATATAAGCAAATCATAGCCACATCAGTGAGTACTTCTTTTTTCCCATTTCCAGCTGTGCAAGTGTCAAGCATTAGATTTGGCATGGGTGATTAGCAATTCCACTTATACTCAGAAATGAAACAGGTATGTGTTTTATTATGGCAAGTTATTTAGGAGAATACATAAAGGTGTATGCTTATTTTATAGGATGGTTGAAGGAAGCGCACTTCATCATCCTGAAGTGAAACTTCATGAGGCACATGATCTATAGTTAGGTAAATTCTCTGTCCTTTTTTATGTTATGTATGAACATGAAAGGGATTATGATGAAGGTCTGCCCTGCACTGCATTCTCCTTTTATCCAACCCTATTAGGAAAACCTAGTTCTTCTCAAAACAGTGAGGGCTGTAGGAGAGGGATGATACTGTGGTGCTTCCTAGACACCCTCCTGCTCACCCACTGGCCAGATGTAATTCATTTCCATGTCATACTGGACCTTCTCCTGGTGTAACATCAGCAAGTTTGCAGATGACACCAAGCTGTGGGGTGTTGTCAATACACCTGAGGGACGGGATGTCATCCAGAGGGACCTGGACAGGCTGGAGAGGTGGGCTCAAATAAACCTCATGAAGTTCAACAGGAGCAAGTGCAGGGTTATGCACCTGGGCCGGAACAATCCTCGGTATCAATACAGA
>JAOXNO010000013.1:142230954-142287506 GCA_028565335.1 Limnodromus scolopaceus
TTCCCTGGAGACATTCAAGGTGAGGCTTGATGAGGCCCTGGGCAACCTGGTCTAGTTGGGGGTGTCCCTGTGACTGCGGGGGGGTTGGACTAGATGACATTTGAAGGTTCCTTCTGGCCCAGATGATTCTATGATTCTATGATTATGCTGTGTAGAAAGTGTTTGAAATGAATACTTCTCTCATATTACCATTTATTCACCATTATTGAAGTACATGGTAATTGCATCTCTGTTGGTCTTCAAATCTTCCAAGAACTTTTTTTCCATATTCTCAGACTTTACCCATTAAAACATTTTTCTTATTTTCCCCTAGACAAGCAAGTTTTACTGTGAAATTATGTGAGACTATGAAGAGGTATTATAAAATACACGCTTAAGTTATCAAATACTTCTGTACAGTGTCAAATACATTATCAAATACTTCTGATCTTGAGATAGCCATCTCATATTTCAAAGGCATGTTCAGTGGGCCATGAAAAGAAGTATTCAGACCCTGAACACAACCAATTGTTCTAATTTTTAGTACTGATTAATAAGTATATAAAAAAAAATAAAATTTTATTGACCAAAATGTTAGTATAAAATAAAATCTCCTTGGTCATCCAGTTTGCCTCTAAATGCACATTATATTTCATCACAGAAGGGGTGGGGGGGCGGGAGGAGAGAGAAAAACAGTATGGGTCAAGAATTTCATTTTCACTACAAGGTAGAACACATCTATCTACCCCAAAAGATGTGCAATATGTGGAATTCTACTCTGTTGCAGTTTCACCTATGCAATTCCCTTGAAGACATTCTCTGCCAGTTTTATGACTAACCATCATTGAACCTACAATGTTTTCTTGAAAATGGAATTTTTGATCTGATTTTCCTTCAGACAACCATTGAAATAAGCAAACTTTGTGTTTGACTGCATTATACATTTTGGAAAGGTGATAAACTTATGTTCAGTAGAAAGCATGCAACTACAATTACTCTTAAGATGCTAGTTTGACTTTTCTAAGCTTAAAAGACATAATTAATTTTAATTTTGGATACTGGCTCACATTTATTCTTCTTACATGATCAATGCAGAACTGTCTTATACTCTTTCCTTACAGTACATTGAATAACAGAATGGAATAACAGAGTTGCATTAGCATGAATAAGAGGATTTTTCAAGATGAATGCATTTGAAGAATGGTATCCACTGAATATTAGATCCACTAGGATTTCTTTCTAAGTAAGCTAGGTGATACTAATGAGAAGTGCTTCTTTTTGCCTGGATGGCTTCTTTAGACAGCAGATTGACTTTGAAGAGACACTATGTAAAGAACTCTTATATATTTTTTAGTCTTACATTTCCTCCCCAGTGGGATTCATACAGCCATCACACAGAAGAATCTATAATTGCCAAAATATATACCAACAAATAATTAAATTGACCAAACATCGTTAGTGAAGACTTTACGTGCTGGGATTTTGAGCAAGTGAAGTTTCTTTCACACTGTGAAAACAGTATAGGTAGGTATTCTATGTATACTCTCTTCTGAAGAATGAATTTTACTGTTATTTTAAGCCACAAGATATATATCTTCCTCAGCATCTTCTCTGAACTTTAATCAATCTTCCAAAATATTTCCTGAAAGATCTCAGTTCAAACTTGTTTTGTTTACATTAAGAATGTCCCAGCCACTATTACTGTACATTGACATAAATGGATTCCATGTCTATTAGTAACAGCTTAACATCTTTATGCAGAATTATATCCAGGATGCATAAGAACTTTTTCAGAAAAATCTTTTGGTTTGGTTTTTGCAGAAAAGTGCTGATTTGTGAAACATGGAAACACCTTGATTTTGACAAGGAGGCTTTTCAGGCTGAGTTTTGCTAGGATGGTTCAGGGTCACATCAGACACAGTGATTAGCCCTCTAATGAGTCTTTTCCAGGAGGTCTTATCAGGCAGCTTTCAAAAAAAAAAAAAAAAAAAAAAAAAAGAAGAAAAAAAGAAAAGAAAAAAAGAGTGGAGGCTAAAAAGCTTAATGGGCTCATGCCTATTTAATGAATGGTGAAGGTTTCAGAAGTAGGTATCTTGACTTAATACTGAGTGGACTCTATGTCCCTCAGCACAGCATTGGGCTGTGCAGGGAAAGAAGATAACACTAAAAAAAAATGATTCTCAAGCTTATAAGATCCCTTACCTTATGTGGAGTAAACATAGAAAAATTACTTTCAATCTTGTACATGGGTAGGGTAGGACTCCAGGGTTCTCTGCATTGAGTTCACAGTCTGTGTTGTCTGTACAATTTGTTAATGCAAAAGGAACATAAATCCTATCTATAGATTTGCACATTCCCTTCTGAGAATCGAACACATTAGTATCAGCACTATACTTTGCACATGATCTTCTTGCTGTTAAGCTCACATTTGATTTATATATTTCCAAAGTAACCTTCTTGTGAAAACAATAGTCAACATATCCTGATGCAAGAAAGATAATGTAGAACCCCAGGATTTATCCTGTAAGGGATAAAACTTCATATGGAATTTTCAAATTTTAGTGCTAGTTTGGGCTTCAATCATGGTCAAAAGTATTAATAAAAATGTTTCTTTGAACTTAGAATAAAGTGACAACTATTCCTTTTAAACATTACCTGCTCATTTTATTTTCTTGTTTATTCAAATCAGCTGCAGTGGATTAAAAAGTTTGGGTGGATAAACTTCTTTAATAGTCTTTACACGTTCATTTTAGGGGTTGGTGCTCGTATGGAAAGACGGGGAACAGTCAGATTGCACTGAAAGTAACTTCATTGTTTTGATACTTCCTGCTGTATCTTAATATGATCAAAGCAAAGGAATAAACTAATGAGAAATTACTTTTTTGTATTATATATGATGTATAATTTTTACATTTAAGATATTAGCTTAGCTTGCAAACGCTTCATGACAGAATGCATTCAACTGGAATGTAATGTATTACAAACAAATTGGGATTAATGATTTATGGTGCAATTTTATATTGGGAAGGCTCTGTGATACATCATTCCTATTTCTGCTTGTTTACATCTGGCATTCTTTTATAATCACTTGCTCTCTGGTTATTTTTTGCCCATTTTGGGGATAAGTGATCAGATATTGAAAAAATGGAAGGGGTGATAAGTAAACTGACAGATTTTAACAACAAGTAGTAGAAAAATTGCAATCTTATTTTCAGCACTTCAGGCTAAATAATATCTAAGTTTGGCACTTGTTCTGTTAGCATGTGCCTTCATAAAGATTTCCTATGAATATATGAAAAGTTTTACCAGAACTTGGAAAGAATTTTTCATTAAACTGTTATTTTTCATCATAAAATGATCATCTACTGAAACTGTAGTTTTCTGCCTTCCATTCTGTTTTCCATTTCTGTTTCTGTAGTTTTCCATTTCTAGCATCCAATGGAATAGTAAGAAAACATTTTCCATTTTAGGGTGAAATTTCTTCTTCTAAAATTTCACAAGAAGCCCATATAAAAGGAAACATAGCTTGGAATTAAGGCACCAAGAAGTGATTGATGATACCCTCTTACACTGTTACTCATTCTCATTACATTGCGTCCTGTTTGAAAGAAACTTCTAAAGGGATTGGTTTCTATTTTGCTAAGAAGATTCACGCATTTTAAATATCAATTTGGGATAAGGAACATTTTTCTGAAGCTTCTAGCAGAATAGCACAACAAAATTAGATAAAGTCTATCATCTTCACTAAATCACCCCATTTTGCTAAAATAAAAAATTAAATCAATGAAGGAGCTTGTCAGTTTTCACCTTTTTGTGGTGGCCCCACTAATATATCTGCCATCATTACTAAAAAGACACAGCATTGCATTGGGGTGCTAGGACAGGGCTTAGCAATTGCCTGGGGTTACCTGGGTCTGAGCTGACGCCAGCTTGCACCAACAATGACCTGGTGGTCACAGGACTGTTGCCTGGTCTGAGCTCAACACTTGTAATGGCCACAGATGGGAAAGGCTGGAGAAGACACTGCAAGACATTTTCCCTGGGGCTGGGGAAGGCTGTGGTGCACCTTCCAGGCAGAGGACAGAAACCAGTGTGAATGAAGAAGGCCAGAATAAGAAAACACATAAAAATAGGCTCAAAAAATATCCAAGTGTGAGCAGGAAAGGATCTCCACCACCACAACCACTGTACTTCTCCTGAGGAAGACCTCAGTATGCTTATGATACATCACAACCTCCTGCAGCCCAGTTCTTGTGACAGACCAGTGCTCTTGACCTGAGAGCACAGTGGGACACTGGAAGAGTGAATATAAAACCACAGAAAAAGGATAGATATTCTGAAGTTTTCCTGTATATTAATTTTAAGAGTATTACTGAGACATTTCTGTATTAATGTGAACAATGATTATTATCAGTATAACTGAACTTAAAATGTTTGTTATATGTTTATTAGGATAGGAAAACAGTAGTTGAGCTAACAGTAGATTCTTTTCTCCACGTATGGCATGTTTCCCTTTTACCCATATCAAGGTGGGGAGTACGTAACAAGCTGGAAGTCTGATGTGATCTGTTTTGCTAGTCTAAGATATATGGACTTGGCAGAGTCTACTGTTGTCTCAGTATTGCTTAATTCAGATAGTTTAAACTAAACGAAGACTAAGTGGTTTATTGATTTACTAATGACACATAATTAATCAGCAATCAGTGAACTATAGATTCAAGACCAATATCAGCAATTCAAAAGAAATATCACTTACTAGGCTCTTCTGAAATATTAATATTTACCCACAAATTTCTCAACACCCTTGTATTACTAATCCTGAAATTTTTTTTCACACACATACAGACAGAGTTGCAAGTGCACCCACTCTCCTGGGTGCATCTACCTTACTTGCACACCCCTTCTGTGGGTGCTCAAGCTTTGGATCAACCTATGCATCTCCCAACATCTCATTAATGCCCACACTAGTGAGAAAGCACCCCATAAGTTCAGGTTCATACCCCCAAGTGTGGGTCTCTGTGTGCTGCACTCCACCTTGGTGCTCCAGCACCTGGGGGCAGGCACTTCACACCAACTGACAGGTTACAATGCTGGTAGGGAGGTGCAAGTGCTGCTTTCAGTCCAAGATCTGTCCCCACTGATAAAAAAAATATTTGTACTTCTTTTATATCTCGTTTCAAGCTGAATCCTTTGTTTCAAATATCTCTTCGTGATACCCTGGCTACTGTTTAATCTGATTGATGGTCACCACCTTCTTTAACGTGATGAATTTTGGGTGAACACACTCCCAAACAGCACCCTTCCAAAGAGTTTTGGAAGTCTCTTGACACACACTATGTATATACACATTTCTTTTTTAACATCTGTTGTTATTGAGGCCACAGGTAAGCCCCGTGGGCACTCCACGCCAGTCTAAATGAATAAGCAAGTTAGAGAGTAATAAAATGTGACATTTTAAGAGCAGAATACTATAAAATCATAGATCAAAAAATGCAGTCATTCGGAAGTAGTTCTAGGAGTTGCTGTGGTGTGCTCATGACAGTTGCTGTGGTACAACTTCTCATACTGTATTGGGATATGGCTTCCTCCCACTGTCCATGTCTCAGTTTTGACTGTGTCACCCTCTTCCATTGCTAACTGAACTGTATGTCCTATTTTTCATTGTGATCAACTTTATTTATTTAGATCAGAGCAAAGAGGATGTAAAACCTCATTAAATCAGAAAAGTAGTCATTTATACCACTTTGTAGTCACTGTACACAGATGTAATTGGTTACGTAAGGTGACAATCAGTAAGATACCCAGCCCAAGCTATCCACAACGCTATACAGCTTAAAGCAATTGATTCCTCAAAAGATGTATACATTCAGTGTATTCATATTTAACTATCTGTACATATTTGAATAATAAAAAAAAAATGAAGTGGAAGAACAAACACTTGCATTTTTCAGTGTAACTGATAATTTCCCAGATTTTTATACTTTGGGACAGGGAAATGAGATAGGAAAGGAACAGATGCAAAAAACATAATGAGATATATTTTGGATGTGAGAATTCCATGTACTATAGTACTTATGAGTCCAGTTCCAGCTGGAAGAGAAGCAAATGGGAGAGTGTCCAGAGGATCTGGAGAAAGCCTAGATGTTGTTAGAAAGGGAAAGTTCACAAGGGTGGTATTTAACAAAATGGTTATGGAGAGAAAGAACAAAGGAAGAGACGGATCTCCTGGGATGTTGTTATGAATGAGATCTGGCATTAGAAGATGCCCAATGTGATGTTGTAAATACACTTATTTCCACAAAAGAGAAACAAAAATCCACACACAATTGGAAAGAAGAAACCTATGACATTATGTTCCCTTCACAGAAAATAAGGCATATGGTTATCTTGAGCATTGTGCTGCTCTGCTTTTAATGACTGGCTGCCAGAATTAACAAAGCTTTTCCTGAAATGCTGAGATATACATTCTAACCATGTTGGTGATGCTGTCTTTTGACCTGCAGCTTTTTTTCTTGTAGTCAAGGTTTGGTTTTCCTCCCAGAGGGACTACAGATATAAAACTGTAATAAGGAAAAGTAGTCAAGTAAAGAGTAAATTGCTTTTTTGGAAAAGCATAGGTCTACAGAATAAAATACAAATGGGAGAAGAAATGCTTAGGCTTTTTCTCCTGTTTCACCAAACACCTTTTTAAAGCAGATTAAAATGTATGCTTTTAGAATGACTGTTTAATAAAACACTGCTGCATATGAAATAATACTCTAATCATGCTAGACCAATAGCAATACTTGGTTTATATATATATTTGATATATTGCAATAGCAATATACCTAGTTTACTAAGATTTAAAGATCGCTAAACTCTATTAATTTTATATTTTCATTAAATAAACTGATTTCATGTTAGCAAGTCTCTGAGTCACCTTTCTGCACTGCTTGTTCTGATTTTAGGATTTGCTTTTTTGCTTAGTTTTGCACATTAAATTTTATGTTTGACAACAGGACTAAAAGGAACCAAAGAGACCAAATTAACTATCCAGCAGGTGAGACTGTAGAATTTATGATGGACTGAAAAGAATTTTACTCTGAATTGTTTATAAGAGGCTCTGTAACCTCTTTAGAAACTATCAATTTACTTTTGAGTTTAGAATATGAATAAAAAATATGTATTTGTGCACAACTACTGCACACTTACATTGAAAATGTTGGCCATAAAGGCTGGAAACCTTGAGCTTTCTAAGGAATTTAAAAAGATACTCTCAGTCATGCTGTTCTTTTGAAATGGATGCTTTATGCAATGGAGTAAATTTCCATGGAGCAGGTGGATACGAAAGTTCCTGAACAATTTCTAATCAGTTATTGGTTTTAAAACTGCCTTTCCTTAACCCCCACTAAATGGAATTCTATGGAATCAGAATTTCTGAAAATTAAGTCTACCAAACAAAAACATAAACATTGATCCTGGAGCCTAACTGACAAAAGAAAGTTTAGAAAATTAGCTTTAGCAAGGTGGATTAATGATTTCACTATTCTTGATATTAAAAGTTAAAGTGTTTAGTGTATCAATTCAGTCTTTTAATGTCCTCCCCGTGCCTTCCTTCCCCAGTTTCCAAGCTGGTAGACAGAATTGTGTTTAAGACAAATGCATACTGCTTTCTGTTGATAAGGGTAAATTAACCCAAGATCAAGTCAAAACTAGATTTCTGTGGAACCTGTGCTGCCTTTCTTAAAGCTACACCAGGGTAAGTTCATGGCAGTCTGCTATGTAGGTGTACACCAAGTGAAGCAAAATTTGGAGGACTTAAATGTAATTTATTTTTTTATGTTCCTCTTTTCCTTAAGTTTCATTTGGACAGTTTAATAGCTAATACCACCATGAATAGCATGACCTGATACATGCTTTCACTGGCTTCCTTAAATGGAACAAAACCAGATTATAATGCGTGAAATACCTTAGTGGTTGCCCTTGATTAATCATCACTCAGAATCATTTCCTATGTTATAATTCATGCTCTTTGTACTGTACTCACAGCCTGCCTCTTTTAAACTAGATCTTTTCTTCTATGATAACTTTCTTACGTTGTTCTGTGTAAATCACAACTCACATTGATTTTCTGAAAGTGTAGAGTTCTCTGTTCAAATAGCTGACAACTGTTACTTTACAGCAGTCTCCCTAATCATGTCTTGATAGATTCACATATTTTAAGGCCAAAAACGAGAATGATGCATGTCTGTTGCATAATACAAACCAGTAATAGATATGCACCAATTAATTACAGCATCATGCCCTTACTTTTCATACAGTATCTGATCTGTGTTTTAAATGTTTACCAGTGCAAGTTCTGCAGCATGTCCTGGGTAAGATGTTCTGGTGGTTAACAACCCTCACAGTAGAAGAAATTTTTTTAACCTTTGTATTTCATTTGTATTCTAGTTGTTTCTGACCTCTTTTTGGGGTTAAAATATGGATTTGTTAAAATGAAAAAAAAAAGTTCTCAGCTATTAGGAAAGCATAAACCATATTTTATCAAACTTAGTCACCACATTCCGGCTATATCTCCTTAGCTTCCTATGGAGTGCAATGCTGAAGATTTGCATGTAAAATTGATTATAATGATATAAGGTTTTTTATTACCAATTTAGCCTTCTCATTTTTGTTGATCGTACTAATTAATGGTAAAAAAGCCACAGTGAGCAGTATGATAAAAGAAAAGATGTGCAATTTGTGATGTGCATGTGAAATACCCCAGGTGGAATTTGAAACTTCTTGCCAAAAGCAGTTCAGTCTAATGTCAAAATTGTGCTGGAGTGCTGAATTAACAAGAAAGTAATCTATTTAGTGCTGTCACTGCAGAGTAGAAAAACATTAGGCTCCAATTCAGTCCTTAGACTATTATCATGAGGCAGATTGTAGAGGTAGTGCATTATTCTTAGCATATTTCTCAATTGTTTCACCACTGTTTTAGAAACTGGTGCCACAAATGGGTACATTGTCTCAGTCGTACTACCCTACTTGAGTTTACAGTTTCATAGACTGACTTTCTTTACAGCCACTTCATCACACTATAAACTAATTTTTGGCTGGTGAGTCACTGTCTCTTTTCAGGCTTTGAATAATTCACGTGTTTTAAAATATAGTTTCCCATTTTATATCTGTTTGGCTTTCTTATGATTAACAGCTGTTCTATGCAGCTGCTATAGGGTGCTTGCATCTTTTGAATGAACCTCCAAGGATCCAGGTGTTCAGTATAAAGTAATTGCTATCACTAATGGAGTTATCAGTAATACAAAATTATAATTGGTGTACAAATAATGGGTCATATTTATAGTTTGCTAAGCGGCGTCAGAAGAGTTTATAAATGAGTGACAGCGAAATCACTTTGCTTACATTTTTTTTAAAAACCTTTGAAATGAAAAATGCTCCAGTTATAAATCATGTCTTTTTGATTTATTGGTAAGTCCAACAACCATTCTGTCCTGTTTCTGAGTAAGACATATCAAGAAAAATGAAGGAGTGATTATTGTATATTCTACCATATTGATGGTAGTTTGCTCTTGTCTAGTATGGATAATATTAGCACTGAAATGCAAAGACAGTCCATAACATTTAATAGCAAATAAGGTATTTTTCCCAGGGTTTGTAAATCTGTATAGACTGCTAGTATATTCTTCAATGACTTGTGCTGACAGAGAGAAAAATCATATGTACTCTCTTATTCCTGCACATGTGCAACTGCTTTTTTTATGTCAAGTTCCACTAAATTCACTGAGACTTACTAAAATACGTCAAATTAATTAGGTATTTCAGTAGGAGATCAAAGTATTAAATGTGCATTTCACTTGCTAGACACACATTGCAATCTTTCACAGATTAGGGCTTCACATAGTGTATATCATATTCGGTGGCATGCACATGTGTCTTATGATGCAGATTAACACACATATGTATAACTGATAATCCCTATACAGTGCCGGATTTCTTTTCTAAAACTGTACTTTTTGAAGGTTATCCATTCAAATGGCATAAACATTTTCTCTTCTCCAGCCAAGAAACAAATATTTTTTTGAGAAATTAAAGGTTGCTTAATTTGGATCTATTTCTTGCCAAATCTATCTACAATATGGATGCACGTTGTCAGAGATTCAGATTATGACTTGAATTCAAGAGGAAAATACAAATGTCAGTTTGTACATAGAAAAAAACATGCTGCAGTGGGAAAATACTAGCAGCAAAGGTTACTGAAAAGATCATATCACTAGTGATTTGTTTGCACGGTAAATAAGCACATCCATGGGTATATGGCAGCATGAACTAAATAGTATTCTGCCTTATCTTGTTATTTTCCGGTGTTAAAGTTAAAGTTAAAGATGCCTGGTAGAAAAAAAAAAAAAAGATGATGATAAAAGTTTAGCAGCCACAAATAAGTCACACCTATTTTAGAAAGAGTTTTTTTTGCTGTATCGAGAATTTTAAATTAAGACCTGACAGTATCAGAGTAATGGATGATTAGCAAGTGGGTTGTACTTCCACGTGTTTTACTTTTAAAGTATTTAGGCAGTTACTTCAGCATAATTAACCAAAAAAACTGATTAAAAAAAAGGAGACTGTGTTACCCCAAGCTAAAGCTAAATGAATATGCTGTTATGTATAGTTGCAGGTATTCTCTTCCTTTGTTATTAACATCTCTTCAGGATTGCTAGCTTATCATATGTACCTTTTCTCTCGCTCTTTGTGATCTTGCACTTGCAGTTTTAACTTCCACAATGCAGTTTTCTAGCATTATGTACCACTGTTTCATCTAATTCCATCTCACTATACTTACCTCTTTTCCATCTGAATTTATTTTTACTCTGTAAATCTGTGCCCTCGTGCTGTATATAATATTCTATTTTTTCTTTCCTTCTTGGTAGATTCCTGAAAGAGGATCTAATGATATATGAAACATGACAATGAGGCACACAATTTGTTTTAAATTCTATTGTGGAATACAGCTTTTGATTTCTTGTCAATACTATGTACTCAAAATCTCCAATGAAATGCTGACTTCTGAGAGAATACAAAGCTTCTGGTTGGAGACTAACAGTGTAAAATATCTGGGAGAACTTCAACTAGTACAATTAGCTGGGAAGATTGTCAGCCTTAATTCTCCAACACATCAGACATGACTTCATTTCAAGAACTTGAGCCTAAAGCTGATTTTAGGCTACCATAAGACCAAGTTGAAAAGAAACCCAACTTCCTGTCCTCCTGTGGTCTTTGATTAGCAGCAGATACAAATACCTGTGCAGAAAAACAAAGCCGAACAGAAGTGCTGAGCAAATAATGGATTTTTCAGTTCACCGTAGAGTCTCAAAACAAAACCAAAATGTTTCCAGCAATACTTAACAGGGTTTTTTTTTTCTTTAAACTTGCAGTAAAAAAGAAACTAAAATGAATTGATTAAGCAAAACCACTTGTTTTATCTAAAATTGAAATGATATCCCTAAATTCTGAATACAATAGAATGAAAAGTGACCTTAAACCAATCTTTTTTTTTTTTCACTTAATATGAAATGAATGGCTTCAGTGTTTTGGTGGACAAAAGGGATTAAAATACTGATAAATAAATGGGGCACAGTCTTTGCCTAAAGATGCATACACAAAGACAAGAAACATCACCTAAAGATTTTTCAGAACGATAAGAAATCAATGTGATAGATTATAATTAAGAAATTACCAGTTGTCACGCTAATTTAATTACTGCATTATCTTAATATACTTCCAATGTTAAAATATGCAATAGAAAAAATGCATAGCCATATATTAAATAAATGTTATATCCATTTGTGCCCATTTCATTCTGAGGTCTGGGATACAAACCAGAGAGTAAAAACATTTTCCAGTGATTGAACTTCCAACTTTGATTAGTGCTTTTGGTATTAACCACCATCCATTCTCTTTTGCATCCAGTTACCTTAGATGCAGCATGTGTAATACTAATTCAAGAATAATTTTTATGTTTAAACTTATCTGTTCTTTTCTCAAAGCTGTTGCTTAACTATTAATTCTAAGTGATATCTTGAGCCTTTCTACTGTGAGGTCCTCACAAAAGCAATTGAGAGAAGAGATACTTGACAGTTCAAGTAGGAACAAGGAACAAAGAACTCCTAAGCTAATTTAGCAGTAGCTCTAATTTCACTTTCATTTACTTCTAACAGGACAGATCCACTTTGATAAGTCAACAATAAACCTAACCTCATGAAAACTGAAGACCATGGGCCTGAATAATTGTACAACAACAATAAATGCCTAGCAATTTTCAATTTGCAAGAAGCACTTAGCAAAAGCATAAATATTCACATTACTTAATTAAGAAAAAGAAGTTTGTCAAATACATTGTAAAATCATATTAGTAAAATTACCTTTCAAGCCTCACTTTATTTTGAAGAAAAGAAGTTCTGAAGAGAAAAGTATGCTAGACTTCACAGAGATAGGGTTATGAATTTTTCCTATATTCATTTATTTTTCATGTCATGTTCTTCTGTTGTAGCCAAGTTGCAACCTGGGAAGTGTTTATCTGAATCCTGTAACTCTACCAGCTGTCCAGACATGACTCACTATTATCAATTAAGGGGAGAAAAGAAACAGCAAAAGATGAATCTAATGGTATACTTTACTTAAGAACTCAGGCTCATTGACCATGCAGGATTATACTATTTTCCCCATGAGGAAGCGTTAGTAACACTACTATATATGTAATACTATATATATGTAATACTATATATATGCTAAAGTTTCTTAGTTTAAATTCTTTTATTTTTTTCCCCCATAACACCCATCTTGTCATCTTATCTCTCGTGACCATTAACTATAACTTGTTTTTAAACTTTCACTGGTGCCAGCTTGAAGATGACCTACTACAACCTGGAGAGAAGCCCATCAATGTCACAAGGCATACCTCTACGTCCTGAGGTTTTTGTATAGTCTATTTGATTACTTTATACTTTGTATATGATTCATCTTTCTGAATTACAAAATCAAATCTTATTTTAAGGTCATTAGCTGACCTTTTATGGAGCAACTAAGCAGGGTTTAAAAAAAAGTCAAGGAGTTAGTTGCTGTGTGATTCTGCATGGGCAGGACTCCACCGAGCTTTTCTTCCTAATACATTCCATTAAAACTGCTGTATCTTTCCACAAAACTCCAAAACAATTAAAGCTCTAGCTTGTCAAGCATGTGTGCATGAGGACAGCAGGAGACACACTGTCATGCAGAGGCTTATCTTCCCCCTTAATTCATTCTTGTAGGTATCTCTGAGAGATGCTGCCAGGGCTATGAAGCCCACTCTGGATATGTTCATAAGGGTCATCAGTTTGTAGCATGTTTATGCAGTATGCAACACATTTTGTTGATACGATTATGCCTATTTGATTGTCTCTTGGGTCCTATTAACAGAAGATGATACCAAGAAGTCAGCCAAAATAAGTGATATATTAGTTCCTCACTAACCTTGAGGTTAAATTGTAAGAGCAGCCGGCATTCAACTCAATAACTAATAACAAGGGCTACTCTTTCATTGATGCAGCTTCAGAAAGAACAAAGCAGATCAGAGGAAAAGAACAGATGCACAATAAAATACCTGGTGAACTGTAAAAACCTTGATCAATTTATCATCTGTCACTTCACAAATGGATATTTTCTGTGCTTGTACCAAACTTCTAAAAAAGTCCTTTTCCACACGCTTTGATTCTTTTGCATGTTTACAGATAGGAAATACATCTGATTTTCTTTTAGTTGGTCTGTATTCTTAATCGTTCAAATATATTGCCCATTCTGCAAGTGGTCAGGAAGAAGGAAACATGTTCATATGTGGATTTTTTTACAACTTAAAGTATGCTTCACTGGCAAAAGTTTGATTTCTCTTTCAGCCCAAGAAATAAAATTAAAGGAATCTTTCAAGCACATCTTCCAGACTAAACACACAAATTCTCTTAAGATTTTTTTTCATGCTTTTGCCCACTGGAATTTAATGACAGTTGTTTTTGTTGTTTTGTTATCTGCTGTTTATTTCTGAAGTATTCAAGGTCACATGAATGTCACAAATGCAATTTAATAGACAAAGCAGAAAGATTAATATTTTTTTCTGGGGGTGGGGGTGAAACAATCAACAGCCAATATTACTGGGGTGGGGAGGGGAACAAAAACAAAAACGAAAAACAAACCAAAACTTATTCAGAGAAATTCTGTATTTTCATGCAGGATAGGTTCCTTAGGGCTTTCTAGATTTTAGATTCTGGTAGATGGAGAAGGTGTCCCAATTCTAGACCATCTTTCTTGAGATAGCCCTTTCTTGTAAGAAATGAGAGGCATTTATTAGAAAAACCATCAAGTTATTTTTAACCTAAAGAACTCAATTTAGAAATAAAAAACTACAGGTATGTACTTACATGAAGTATCAACCTAATATTTTAGAGACTAGAGCAGGCAAGATTTTTAAAAGTTTTTTTGCTTCAGAATTTTCATAGGAAGTTTTCAGAGTAGTAAAAACAGGTTGTGAACTGATTGTCACAGTCAGAATTCTTGCATTCTTCAGAAAGGAGAGACTGAAGTTGATGTCATTAACCTAGTCAGCTCCCTCTTAGCTGTTCAGGGTGGAACAGTCTTGGAAAACAGTGAGTAAAGAAAGGAAAAGAGATGTTAGCATCAGACATACCTTTACCCAGACAACTAGAATATTTGCAATGTAAATAACTGTACAAAGTGCAAACCAGGAGAAATTAGCAGTAGTTACTTTATTTTTTATGTTCTCTAATAAGGTATAATCTAAATGTTTTTTTCTAATGTAAAATGGAAGATCATTCTATGTTAATAATTTTGTTATCCTCTATATTTTTAATTTCTTCCTCTTTAGCACCAAACCACCAGTCACAATCACTGTTTCAAGTCTGAGTTGCAGGGGATGTGGGTACCCACTTGAGTTCTGTGAGGATCTCATGCTTTTTTTTTTAAACAGATGTTTTTCTTCCCTTCCTTTTTCAGCCCCATGTTTATGGCTGACAGTTTTCATGACATACCAACTCATCTCATAGTTCTTCATTCAAATCTCTTCTGCCATTTACCTGTGTCATTCTTATACAAGGGTTCAAGAATCCACCTGCAACAAGGTGGCCAACAGGTTTTCACCTTCTTTTTCAGTCACATAATGAAACAAACCATTTTAAATGGCTTATTTAAAATTCATTTATTTTGAGCCCTGTTCTTTAGTATAACATGCACCTTTTTTTTCAACTTAAATCCCTGTCGTTGGTCAGGAAGGCAATTACTGCAGATCTGCTTTCTCTAACTTGCCTTGCAGATTTGGTCGGCCAGACCCTGTTTATTTACTTACCCATTTTACTGAAATTTTAGATTCTCATTTTCCCCTTTTTAAGTGCAGACTCCTAATAACTGTTGTAAAATTATGTAAACATTGAATTGGATTATTTGTATGACTTGGAGACTTTTTCCATCCTTAATGGGTTTGGAATGAGTGCTACATAATTCAGAGCTATGTTTCTCACAAACATAGGCTATGAGTGGGCGTCTGCCTTTCAGAACACCTGCGGTACAATCAATGATATATGCACAGATGCTCATCACTAATTCTTTTCTCCATAACAGTCCTTTTCCTTTCCTCTCTTTTTGATACATCAAATACAAAACTAGACAGACTTCTTGAGCAGAATCCTTGGCTGTAGCCTGGCTTAATCAGGTCTTTCACCAGTCCTTGGACAACTTATTCAGTTTGTTCGATCTGATGCACTGGTTGCTCAGTCTTCAGTTATATTCAGAGAAGTGATATTTAATCTATCTTCTGCCTACATCAGTGATCTCTGGATTTTTCCTTTTCTTCAAGTTTTTTCCCATTTTAGATAACATCTATTCAGTTCTAGACTTGGAGTGGCAGACAGAGGTATTAGGAAGGCAATGTGAAAATAACTGTCCTTTCTTCAGTGCCACCATAGCTAAGGTCTGAGGAGGTACCTCTCCAGTATTGGTAATACTGTAAACTTGGAAAGAAAAAAGGCCTCCATCTATCTCCCTGTTGACACCAGATATCATACTACTTTTTCATTGACATCTAAATATATAAAAAAGAGGGCAAAATCTCTTATGGAAACTTCTACACATGAATAAGTACTTTTTTGTTTGTTTGTTTTATAAATTGTGCATGTTTTCAAAGAGAGAGAAAATTGAAAAATATTTTATTGTCAAAATGTGTGAAAATTCCGTTAAATTCTGAAAAGTAACCTCATTCACTAAAGAGGAATGCTGGAATTCCTCTGCCTGATTCAAGAAAGTTTCCCATTTTAGAGCATTCTTCTTCAAGTAATGCAATATCTTTAATCTTGATCTTCTGCATATTATCATATACCTATCAGACAGTAGGGAAGAAATGGTTTCTTGTAGCCCTGATTAAAAAAAGTTGATTTTTTTTTAAAAAAATATTGTTGAAATGTACCCATACAATAATTTACCCTAAAAATATGCATATATAATTAATTCTAGTAAAAAATTTAGTTTAAAAATAAGACTGACTCAGTTCAATGAATGGATTTCAAGGTCCCATAGTACTGATTCCTTTTGTATAGGATGTTTTAGTAATAAGTAAAGATAATGTAGCCCTAAATAAGGGGGAGTTTTAAATTCCTGCCAGCTGGATTTCCTTGCAGACCAACTGTTAAAATTTAATGTATTTCTTATAAACTCCTGAATAGCCAGATGTTTTTCAGAGACTAAAATCTCTGTTAAACATGCTAAATTTATGCTAGCGTGCATATGGAATTGATTTTTTTAAAAACCAAGCTTGAATGGAAATATAGTTTGCTTTATTAACATATATTATCCTGGAAGGAAAGACATCTTCCTGGTGACAGAAAAGAATTTTCCTTTTCTCATAAAATTGTCTGTGTTAATTGTTATTTCATAATGCTTTTCTGAAATTACTAGTATTTATCTGGACCGTACTCTAGGGCAAAGAATTTTTTCTGTTTTCCTCCTCCCCCTCAGTGCTTTCTTCTGCTTCTTATTTTCTCTCATTTTGGGCCTCGGCTGCCCACCCATTTTCTGCAGACTCAGTGTTGTCAGAATCTGATAAATTGCTGTTTCTGTTTGGAACATATTCCATACCTGCTAAATCTCTAATCCATCTGCTTATGACAGTGATTTTTGACAGCTCTGTTGCACTGGTGTTTCTGTCAATATTATTTAACTATACTGTAGATTGGACTGTTTCACTATTTTATGACTGTTTTAAGAATTTTGTCATAACCTTGGCTGATCCCTAAAATGCATGGTTATAAGTGGAATGTGTTATTTGTTTTCTATAACTAAAGCAAATATATTTACATTAGTTGCATACTGATACTACTTTAATTTCAATATTGATGTACCATAATGTGGCATCAATGAAAGTTATCTTTAAAAAAATAATATATAAAATTACCTCTATAGCTGTAAATATAACGGTCAAAGAAGTTTATGATATCATCTTATTTTCATTGAACTTTTTATGAAGAATAACGTTTCTTATTTACTAGATACTTATATACTAGATACTAATATACTAGATACATTATAAATAGAAAAAATATCTATATTTTTATATCTATATGAGAATTTTCAACTGAAAAATAGTACACTACAATTGTTTTGATTGCAAACTACTTACAGAAAGCTAAGTGAAGAAATAGGTAAAACAGAATTGTAGTACAGGAATTGTAAAATCCTGTACTAAAAACCTTTTACTGTAGTGATGTCCACCGTTGCTTTGTTATGGTATACACAACATGTTCCGACACTCCATAGATAGAGTTCTTACTCAGTTTTAATTCACAGGATAAGAAGGCTTTTTAGCAGTAAGTATTGGTTGACAGTTATCAGATTGTTTACCTTACCAGGAAATTCCACAGAAGTGGTATACTTAAAAAACTGTGGTACTTTTTTCACCAAGTACCTCAACAGCTAACTTAGATTATTCTGGAAAGACTTTATTGTCTATGAGATAATGTGATGATAAGTGATATTTCCGTGAGTACAAGGAAGAAAAGTGTGGATAGTGTGACTGCAAGTTTTCCTGGGAGAAATTATTTTTCATTTCATCCATTCCAGATTTCTGTAAGTATCTTCCACCTCTTCAAGAAGTTCAAGAACCTGTGATATACCTATGACTCTAAAAAACATTGCTAGATGCTTACTAATCCATCAAATTAGGTGAATAACATTAGGTGAAACATTAGGTGAATAACAACAGGCTTGACTATGCAGACATTTGTGTAAAAAATACAATTATACCTAAGGTTACTGTAATCCAGAATGACTGAGGATGGCAATCCACATAACCTAAGTAATTTACTAATTACATTGCATTAAGTAGTGCTAAAATTTAAATAATAATAATAAAAAATTGAGACAAATAGAAATTATATCTGTTTTTGTAAAAGAAATATTGACTTTATTGGGAGGAAGGGGGTCAAAATTTCTGCTAGTCCTGATGAGCTTCCTGGTTTCTATACACCTATAAGATTTAAAAAGAAGCTCTGTATAAACCAGAACTCAAATTTTTAAAAGCATAAAATAGAATAAACTCCTTGTCATTACAGGGAGGTTTAAATTATACATATACATGAAATTTGCTTTCCTTAATGCACAGTGTAATTGAGTTCAAATCGAGATTTTGCTCAAAGATCAAAACAGTCTCAAATTTTTCTGCTTCTTTCAGAATTCTGTAAAATCTATGGAACTGCATAAGAAAGAATATAGATATAAATGTATGGTTTATGTCTACAGGCTGGCAAGAAACTGGACAAGACTGCTGATTAACTGAAACATTAATATGTTTCAGTTAGGGTTCCCTTGTGAAAGTGTTTCAAGTAGTAGGAGGACCTCATAGGATTGGACCTGTTGATTATTCTTCTCTGACCTGTTTCTAGATATATAAGGACCCAGCTACAGAACAATGGGGTGAAACTACTGGTAATATCAACTTATTGAAGTATTTCCAAAACGCTCTACTATTTATCATATTTGTAAGTTATAGACCCATTTTAAAGCCCTGAAAATTAAAATATATTAGTTTATTAGAAATCAGTACAATTCATTTAGAACTAAGCACAATTCTTTCATTCACCTTTGAACAAGAACATGACAAAGTTTCTTGCTTCTGAATTTTATATTTCACTAAGTTGCATAATTGCTGAATGTTCTGATTTAGTAAAATGTAATTTTTAATCTGTAATTCAGACTAGTAAATTGGTTTTGCACTACCAGAACTACAGACTTTAATCTTGTCTTCCTACCTTTGCCTATCCTCCAAATCTTTTAGCTTCAATGTCACACCTAGGAAGATAACTTTTCCAGTTTCATTTCCCCACTGAGTAGTTTGTCTGTATCTATTACAGAGACAGATCTGAAGTTTTTCTGTAACCTTGTGTCCTGTCATGTCTGGATCACTGCCATTTCCCCCTTGATGCTCTTGGTTATGTATTTATTTTGCTGTAAGAATCAACTGGTTCGGTTTGATGCATGAAAATATTTCCTTGGTCTTCCGTCTCATTGCAATTCAAAAAGTGGCAAGTTTCTTTCCTTCCTTCTTGGCCTCGAGAAAAAGCTTTGAGGTGTCTTTGGGATTGTGATAAGGGGTTTGTGTTACTTTGTTACTTTTTTTGTCAAGGCCCAAGGATTTATTGTCTTTTGAAGAAAGAAGGGTTGAGCAATTCATATTTTATGTTCTTGTGTTTGTAGAAAGATGTAAAGCCATCTGTGGGGAAGGTGGAGGGCCTGTTTAGAACACAGGTGACAGTCAGATTTAAAATTTTTGAGAAAGAATTGGAAAGTATATCCATATTTTGGACATTTTTTGGGGTTGCAGTGATATTATTTACAATCACCTTGTACTAGAAATAGACCATATGGGAAAGAACATAAATGTAGCAGGAACATGAAGACACAGTAGCAGATGTTTTATGTGTAGAAGACACTGCAACATTGTGATCATCCTGGAAGAGTCCATTTTGAATCTGAACAAAGAAAGGTAAATGTTTCAATAAACTTAAGGTTGAATTTAGACTTTATATGAGACATCAGAAGAATTACCCATAATTTGCTGACTATGCTTAATTATTTGATTGATTTATTACAACATTTCTTTTAAAACTGTGCTTAGTATTCAAGTTATATATGAAATATCAGTACCAGCATATGATATTTTCAAGCATCCAGAGACTCAGCATAATTGTGTCTGCAAATGTTGTGGTAATAATTAAGCTTTGATGCAAAAGTACAGAGAAAAATATTCAGTAGTATTTCATTTCCAGACTTTAAAATTCACTAGAAAAGGAAATTCAAATTGTTGAAGGGTATTAAGTAACAGGATTCTAGAGAGCTATTATTTGAATACTATTTGAATACTTCTGTCTGTATCTACCTTAACAATGAGTGCCATGCATTAGCCCAATAGGAGTGGACACATGGAGTGAGACAGGGGCTGAGGACCAACACCCAAACTATACATATATTGTGTGTCTCTCTCTTTATATATATATATATGTATGCATACATACATATACACATCTATATATAAATCTGTTAATATACCCATATACATATAGCAGAGGAATTCCTCTGGAGTAGCCTTAGCTCAAACTAAAACTGAAAGCTCATCACCATCTGGAACACATTAGTTGCACCTGAAATTTAATTTCATGTGAAACAAATCCAGTTCCTCTAACCTGAACTAGGACTCTGAAATAGATGTACACTGTGTAACACCAGTGACTGTTTATTATATTCTTTGGATATCTCTTTTTCTGGCTAAATTTCCACAAACTATTTAAATAATTTCAGTCCTTGTAATTTGGAGTTCCATTTGTTTAGGTTTTATTTTGTACTGATAATTTAGAATATAATTTTGCAAAGTTCTGTGTTTGTACATGACTCACATAAAATTGATCTAGTTCAGGCATTAAAACTTATTGATTTGATCTCTAAGTTACAGAGAACTAAAACACTTTGTCTGCGCTGGCAGTGAACAAATGGTGAACAAACTTTGAATTAAAACAAAAGAAAAATTTCCTTTTTTTAAAAGTTTTTTTTTAATAAATATTAGAGTCCATAGTGCTTAGAGATCACATATAAAATAAACATACAGTATCTGAACTGTTATGTTGGTTTGAATTTTTTTCATGCTGTTATAAAATACAGATTTGTAGCAGCTGCACGCCGATCACGATTGAAAAGCAATAATTTCTACTGCAGGACTTCTAGTTGATTTCAGATCCCAACCTGAGAGATATCTGCCACTGAGTTAGGTAGGCAAGTCTGCAAGACAGGCAAAAATTATAAAAGTGTCTTTCTCCATCTCTTCCTGTTTGCTTGCTCAAGTATCCTTGCCCTCCTCTAGCTATATAAGTGCTATATACAAATATCCCATATTATTTTCAGAGAGATACAAACAGTTGAACTTCCAGCCTGCCCATGTTTTCAGATGGGGCTTGTGAACCACTGGGGAAGGCAAATACATCCACAAACATATAACCCATGAGGTGTGGACCAGATCATAGGACAGAGAAGGAAGAATTTGGCAGACAAAAGATATAATGAAGTTTTAGGTAGAGAGAAGTCAAGCTGGGAATGATTTGAGGACTGTGAATTACAGTAACAAATGCAATAACAGTGTCAATAAAGTGGAGCGAGTTCATGAAATTAGGTCTGACACCTTCCATTTGAGGAAACAGCAGGGCGCCTGTGAGGTCATATTCTAGTTAGAGAAATTCATGGTGGGGAGACATAAGAGATTCATAAACTCAGAGTTAGTAGCTGGAGCTATGGGAGCACTTGGTAGATCAAAAAATTCCATTTAATTCAGCTTTGTTTTGCAGTTTAAAAATTGACTAGCCATTCAGTGACTCAGGATTTGCAGTTCTCATTACAAATTATCTGCCAAACAAAAGAGACATTAATTGCATCCTGATGAGCTGTTTCACAAACACAGAATTCCAGAACTTCACCAAGACCTTACCTTCAAAGCTATTTTTCCTCATGCTGTGTTTAATTTAACTAATATTTACTTGCAGTACTTGATGATAAACTAGTTCTGAATTAACTATGCTGACTCATTATTTTCTTGGCATCTATGTAACATGACAGAACAAAGACATAGATAGATATTTTATCAAATAAAGTGTAAAGATTATCTTACAAAGCAGTTATTTAAACTCAGCCCTCTTGAATTTTTTAATATTAATTGATACAATAATTCATTTATCATCTGAGAAGCAAAATGTGACTTTATCAATGACAAACAGTATTACAGTAGTTTCCATAAGGCTAATAAATTATAGAAGTTAGTAAGCATAGGCAATAATACTTGTAAGGATAAAATACTAAATATGATATCTAATGTGTTAATTATTGTATGATATAATATGTCACTTCTCTGTGTTCTAAGAGAGATTTGGCTTTACAATCATAATACATATGTTCACAATGTTTTAATGTTGGTATACTGCTACACAGAGTTGCATTTTGAACCAAATTATCAGATCTGAGAATTGCAAATTATCAGATCTGAGAATTGCAACAATGGTAAGAAATGTCTGGGTATTGTTACATGATGATTGATTTTTATTGACAGCTGTGCAGTTTGTTCTAAAGGAATGTGAAAGACCAAGACTGGTTTTATGAGAAGAGCATAGTGCATCAAAGTAAAAGTTAATGATAATGAGTGCAGGCTAGAGAATTACAGAAAAGACTGAGAAGCTTTATGGTGTATTAATCTTCCTAAAATGACGTGAATTATAAAAATATTGCTGAATTATATTTTTCCTCACAAAGACATTCCTTTGTGTAGATAATGCTAATTCTTTATTAATTATAACCGTGGCATAATTTGCAGTTATGAATGTGATTCAAAACCAAAAATATTCAAAGAAAAAATAAAGAAATTGTAAATTATATATTCTTTGGAAACCAAATCTCTATAATCTCCTATACAGTTATAGTTTGTTCAATATTTTATTACTTCAATTTCTAATATTGCAACAGCTTCCATCTGCATATATGTGCAGGTTCGCTTTTTTCTTTCTTTTCCCAGGGTTGGGGGAGAATGTTGCTTTCTTTTCATTTGTAAGCAAACGTGTACAGAGTTTTCCACATCTGTTAAAAATTTTAGCTCTTCCAGAAATTTTTCAAACTCAAATTAGTCCTTAATTCTCACTAACATTTACACAAATTTACAAATTTATATCTGTCTGTCTGTCTGTCTGAAATTTTCCTTTGCAATGACCTGGTATGGGGGCTGGGGGGGAAGGAAAATGTTCATACATACAAAAAAAAACCCAGAATTTTTTTCTGACTTTCCTAGAAGCATACTTTGTACTGAAGCATAAGTAAAAGAAATCTAACCCTGAGAAGTAATTTGACAATAGAAAGCAAGAAAGGTCAGATTCACAGCAAAAATTCAAATTTAACTAAAGAAATATTCATCTAATTGTTCAGAATTTATTTAATATTCTGTTTGTTTTATTGAAATAAAATGTTGTTTTAATAGTACCTCGGAAACTTTAAAAATCAGATTATTTTGCAACAGGAAAAGTAATCTGAAACTATATTGGAAGGAACAATTTTGGCTCTGTTGGAAAATAGAATATTATCACATCCTTCTAATAGTTTACCCACGTTCGGGAGAAGAAATTGTTAAGCTGAAAGCTAAATAGGTCAAAGAAAAAATGGCTTCCTAGTTGCTCCAGATCAGTGTAGAAATTTATAATGGAAATAAAGTTATATTTATTTGACTGCATGTTTTTAAATTCACCTTTGCTTTAATTAGCTGTTAAGATTATAAGGTTAGACAATGCATTTATGTGTATATATATATTTATATGTATGCATGTGTGTGTAGATATATATATTTATGTTAGTGAATCCGTAGGCTCCTGCTTTCATAAAACAAATCCCAAAGGATTGTATCATAGTTGTACCTGGCTTAATTCCTGACTTTGACTACCTGACTATCCCAGTGGAACCAGAGGTTCAGTTTAGCGTTACAATTTATAATTTTACTGTGCTGTAGAAACTTTTATTGTGCATGCAAATATAAATCAAATAGCAGCATTCCTCAGTCAGAATGCATAATAGTTTAAATCTTGCTGGGTAATATATCAGTACTATGGAAGCTACTCAACTTAATAGATCCTTGTTATGTATGACAACTTACACCTTCATTTGGGATCTTAGTCTACACAAAACCTACCACTGAATCAACTATGAGAATGACTATGAGACTATGAGAATGAAACAATTTCAAGGCGATTAAAGTATGAATACAATATAACTCCACTGAAAGCAGTGCTCGTGAAGGGTTTGAATGTGTTTGGACTGGAACTCCATTATTTTAGGAGGTGTACAGGTAACAAAGCCACTATCAGAGGGAAAGCATATGGACTGTGTTCTACATCTTTACATGTTTGCATAAAAATTGCATGACTAAGTGAAAATTATTGAATGCTACAGACTCATGCAGATCCTATGTTGTTCAGCAATGAACATCTTTATGAAAGTCCTGTTGCAACACTGCCAAAGTAATCATTTATTTAAGTTGAATGATGTGTGTATCATTATGTATATGTGTTGCCAAATTTTCAGAGACAAAACTTCTTAGTTCTGTGTTCAGTAACTATGTTTTATCTTAATTTGTGACATCTTTGTCATTAAATATCAGCTGAGGAATTTTTCTTGTTACTGCAAAGCTTAAATAACATTGCTCACTTGAGGAACCTTTGAGTTTCAAGGCAATATGCTAAATCACTCTGAGGAAATAGAATTGATGTTCTGTTCATTTGAAACATTATGTTTCAAGCTAAAAGTACATTACTAGGTACTTTATTTCATAGTTTTATTTGAGGACATTGATATGCTAACCTCTATAGAACATAATTCATTCTTAAATTCCAGTGAAAACAGGCACTGACAAAATTGTCAATTGAATTGAGACAAGACCAATTAACACACCTCACATCTAGAAAGAGGCATCTATTTCTTAGTTTGCTGTCTCACAAGCTCTTGTCTCACATCCTCAAGCCCTAGGCAATAGCTAGCTCCAACCAGCCAGCATCAGGAAGTGAAACTACCAACGCTTAGAATCAGAAATACTGAAAATAGCTGACATTTTTGAAGTCTGAAACCATGATGCTCACCTATCTGACCCCTGACTCACTAGTTCATAGAGAAGGGAAACAAGATTAAATGGAAAAGGCAGAGTATACCCAGAAGCTTTATACTCAGGAAATTTTCATGCTGATCTGTTTTCCCACTTGTGTAGACAGGATGAACTTTTACTTAGTTCCCCTCCATACACCTCAGAGACACAGCTTTTGAACTAAGGAGAACCGTAATAGTGTAATGTGAGGAGGAGTTCAGATCAGTATTTTATAAAATGGTAGCTATGAATAAATACTATATATCCCTTTGCTCTTAGTTTAGGCGATTCCCTTTTATATGGCTGGGAACTATATTTATGTCTAATTACGCAGTTGCCCATACAACATATTTTTTTCTTCACTTCATGCTCATTTTACTTGTCATGGAATAAACCAAATAGTTCTGAACTAGGATTAGAATAAAGACCTATATTTACTATTTTTTCATGTAATAAGATAAGCTTAGAGTTTTTTGATTATATAATCTGGAGCAATAGAAGGAGTGTTTAACAGGTTCATGAAGAACATTCACTGTATGTTTACAAGGAAAAGATAGAAAAACTTAAAAGTATTTGTGTAAGAGCTACAGTTAATACTGGTAACAAACTTTTGGTGCAAATCTACCTTGGTATGTAGTGCTGGAAACTCCTCGATGTGAGCTAATTGACCCTCTGCTTCAATGGAGGCATTTTGATTCCATTCTTGTGCACTAGATTTTTTTTAAAAATGACATTCTGACAAAAGACCTAGTTCATATACATAGAGTAAAAGAGAAAGTGGAATTTGTACTGGATGTTTTTCTTTTTATATTTCTTTATAAAGCTACATATTAAAAAGAATCTGACCCTTTACAACATGCACAGATTTTGTTTGGAATGCTATTAATTCAGTGTCTCATGGTAGACAATTTATTTCCTCTTAAGAAAAAAATCTTGTAAGATGCTATGTGTCTCTTACTGTAGAGCTTGTTCCATCCTTCCCTTTCTGTGAAAAGTGAAAGCAGAATAGTGAATGACAAGTGTTTTTCTACATAGATATGTTTATGCATTGGGATGTGCCCCTTATTTTCAAACTGGAGAAGGAAATTCTCCATAAAAATAGAAGAAAGTTTATCAAAGCAGTACAAAAGGAAATGTTTTATTTTCACTTACTATAATTCCTCACATTTTCACAATATAACAATTGAATACATTTTTATGCAATGACAGCAACAGTCATTTATTAAATAAGTCAACACTACCAAAAAAACACACTTGAAATTTGCTTGGTTTAGAACACATCATTGAAGACATTGAGATAATGAGAATCAGGACAAAAAGAAATGTGAATTATAACCATCTAACAAAATCACAGAAGAGTCATTGGTTCATATTAGGTATTTAAATATACCAGTCACATTGATAGAGCGTTTCTATAGAAACTTGCAAATCATAAGGCATGAATAAAATGTTACTGTTAAATATGTTTCAAAGAAACTCAAAAAGAGGAAGATTGAGCATCGTTTTTTTAAGGAAGCACTCTTCATAACTTTATAAAACCAAAGTAGACTGTTTTACAATATATTTAGTTAATTGCAAAATCACCAATTATTTTTTACAATTGCTAATGTCCTCCTCCCCCAACATCTTGGGGAAATAACAGTAATTGCTCTGTTCCAAATTCTTCCAAAAATACTATGCATATTCATGACTTACAGTAGTCTACTATTATTTTTTTTCAGTATTATTAGTACTAAGAAACCTATTTTACTGAAAGACCTTCATTTATTAACGTACATCTCAGATTTATTAGGAATGGTTCTATGTTAAAACATTATTATTTATTCAGTAATTAGCTGTTATTCCAGGGTAGATAGTCATAAGCCATTGCTTTTGCATGCCACCAAAACTGAATTTTTTACAAAATTATTTCCTAGTAGTGAGCTACTGAACTCATGCAGACACCCTTCTATTAGAGTTTAATTATATGGTGGGAATTTACAAAAGCTTCACCACTTTGTTGCTAGCAAATGCTCAGTCCTCAGAGGCAAGAGAGGGTAAAAGAGACAGCATCAAATCCTTCTTCCTTGTGGCTTAGTGTGACAGGGAATGAGACTCTTGGCTCGTCAGTAAGATAGAAAGATGGTTTTCAAGAAACTTATCATACTTCTTATAAGGATTTAATGGACTTTTGACAGTAGCACTACTCTCTGCATGCAGCAGGTTCTGCAACCTCATTACCTCACAGTCTGAGATGTTTTGCTGCCCGTGCTCAAAACCAACACTATTATAGTGCCTCGCTTCTTCAGAGAGATGATCCGTGAGAATGTTCATCAGGAGCCTCCTTCTTCCTCTGCTCAGGAGCTGCTTTTAAGCTTAGGTCCTGGAGTCTGCTTGAGCTCCATTTCAGGGTGCCTGTGCCTGGCCATACATTTCCCTGATCCTAACTATGGACTTTGCCTGGCAAATTTGACATCCTGGCTTGACCTCACACCGTTCTCAGCACTTTGGTCTCTTCTCTGAACCTAGTTAGTGTCATTGGAGTACATTTGCTCACAGGTAATGGTGGTGGGGCGCTGCGGGGACTGTGGTGTACCCAGGGTCTGATGTTGGACTGTGCTCTAAACTCAAGAAATAGTGTGAATAACATTTTTAGAAAGCCAGGAAGTCTTAAGGATTGTCAGTTTACAGAAGAAACTTTTACCTCAGATGAAGATTAGCAATTTTTTAATTGTTTTCCTTTCTTCATTATACTATGTGTTAAAATTATCACTGACTTCGTTACAGACTTTTATGAGTCAGTGAATATGTCTATCAGCAAACAGAATGGTTATTTATTTATTTAAAGTTGGTGATAAGAACAAGGGAATATGTTTACTCTTCCCGTGATAGTAATCAGTAAATTATATCACTGAATGAATTATCGTCAATTTAGTCAATATTCAAATTAGACGGAAAAATATGCAATTCAGAAATTCTGTGTCTATGTACAAAAGTATCCCCTGTGAAACATGAATCTTAGTCCTCAAAAGAAAAGTAACAGTACTGTAGTATCAGACCTTAAGTCAATCAATAAATATGATTGTTAACAAAGCACAGCGATAATTCAAATAAGCTCTCTGATCTTTGGTGATATACAAGTGTATGCCCTTTTTTTTTTTTATTTTATGTGGAGTATTAGAAATAATCACTGTACTTAGCAATCACTGTTGTTTACTGGATGTGAGCGATATAAACCAGATGATTAACTGAGTGCTGTTTAACGATTATCTAATTTCTTTTGATTAGATGTGACAGAAAATATATGCATTATTTGCATTTTTTCCCTGTATTCTAAAAATATGATTACTATATGGTTGAATGCTATGAATAACAGCTAAATAACATCGATGCTCATAATACTGACATAACTTACTGTCTATAAATATTGATCACTCTTAACCTGTTTATCAATCTATTTTTAAGATGTGTTTTTTAAGTGACAAGACCGCTAGCCTAGAACATACGCTGTAAGAATAAACTCCTGGTTTTTTATTCTGTGTATTTTAGTCTCATTCAAATATCTGGATGGTCTAGTACTTTTTCTTTTGGTTCCTTCCATTGTCTGTAATTGTTATAAATTATGACTGAAACACTGAATATTCACTAATAAGCTTACAAAATGATCAGAAGCAGCAGTTAAATGAACTGACAGATTTCATTTGCAAGGTTATTTGCAATTTCCATCTTGTCTCATTCACCTGAATTCAGCCAGTTGTCAAGACAAAAGAACTCCACTTTGAAACATTCTCTTCTGGAATAAGGCCCTTCTACAGATGCTTTTCAAAGGTGGTAATGCAGGTATTTTAATGAATTCATTTAAATACAGCTCTTTTTTGTGGATCCTTTTACTTAGAGTTTGATTTTTATTCTCCTTTTTAATGAGGTTCTGGTGTGTGTGTCGGGGGTGTGTGTGTTTGCGCTATTCCAAATAAAAACACACAGTAATTTGATATGGATTTTCAAACTGTAGAAAGAATATTATAAGCACGCCTATTTGGTCCTTGCAGTACTGGAAACTGTCCTTGCAGCACACATAAAGACAGAATAGAGAGTGAGATTACACAGAAAGGCAGGTAAGAAAAGATTTAATACAAAGATATAAGAAGATAGGACAAGACTGCAGTGATTTGGTCTAGGGCTCAGCCAGACATGCCCCATTTTACTTGTTTCCATCACCTTCTCTATCCTTTTCTGTCTACCTCCATTTTGATTCTCCCTGTTTCCCCTTTCCCCAGCACATCCCCTCAGGGACTGGATGGTCTATCCATTCCTGCTCGCCTTGAAGACCAGAGTCTCCCTGGTTTTTAATCTTACCATTTGCGAAGCCTAGGTTGATCTTCTGGAATTAACGTGTGCAGATTCTTGATAGCCCATCAGCATGAGTGCAGACCTCTGTTTCTTGTCATTGTCTCTAATTTGCTTTATCAGGTATGTGTTTCTGTGTATTTTTTGGGGGGTTTCCCCCTTTTCCCTTACTTTCTTAATTGACCACATCCTGAGGAGATAATCTCACACCCTCATCAGTTACTGTGACAAGCAGGTTTGGTTCTCATCACTCTGTCCCTTAACTTTTTTCCCCCAGGTTTGTGTCCTTGTATGCTCTTTTTTATGGCTTCCTCCTTTTCTTATTATCCCTTAATGCACTGAAAAAGGTCCTTCATTCTAAAAGGAGCAGACACTCTCCTTCCATATACTCTTACACATATTACAAAAACATTCTGGGATTGGATTTTCCACCCAAAAAGGGATACATATGCAAAGACTGCTATATCTGATCATAAACTTTACTGTTTTCTCCATGATCAGTCTCTCCATGTGGTGTTACAGTGCTCCCTTCAATTCTTTTTTTTTTTTTGCTGTACATGGAAAATCAACCTGTTAGAATTTTTTAAAACAGGAAGAAGTCTCTCCCAATTCAGTATGTTGTATATTTCATCTCTCTGTTTCCATAGCTCAATTATTTTTAATTGTATTAATAATTAAATTATTGTAATTATTCCAATTATGTTATTGTCTTGTAATATTACAGTACATTATACTCCAGGATTGGAAGGTCAGTGTTAAAATTCTGCACTACAGTGTGGTTTTCAAGTTCTTTGATTCATCTTTTCCAATAAAAATACTGTAAGGAAAGTGTATACAGAAAGGGATATGAAGGTGCAGGGATAGCTACGTTTTCAAACAATGGGCTGCTGTTTGGAGACTAGTAGTGTATAAGAAATAAATGTAAACATTTTTTCACTGGTATTTGTTTTTCTCCACTGGAAAAATTATACTGAATCATAATGTAAGGTCTTTGCACATTTGTGAATTAACAGGAGCAAGCAATGAAGAATAATGGAAGACTTTAGGAGAAAAAGCAGAATTTAAGCCAACAGTACTTTTCTGAAGGAGATCCACAGCATTGGGGAATATGGAAACTGATGTCTACTCTCTTGAAATTTCCTAAATGCTCAGTGATTTAAATATAGAAACAAGTGTTTTTCTTTACAGGGTAGAGACAAACCACAGCAGGAAGCATAGCTGTCAACAAGAATGAAAATCCTAAAGGAAAGAGATGCAAGCTACAGAAAAATAAGGGGAACAGGAAAAATCCACATACTAGGCCACTTTTATTGTAAAATCAAAGAAAAATCAAGACAATTTGGAAACACAATATAGGTTTTAAAAACAGGATTTCTCAAATAAGTTCATCTACCACTTTTGGAAGTTGTTACATATTTAAAGAAATAAAGATCTTCCACATCCAGAGTCTCGTGGCTGTTGCACAGAGGCAGCTGGGAAGGTGAGGTAGGCAAGGAGAGGGTTCACCTGCTGTCCTGAGTTTGGCCTTGCTTTTATTCACTCTTTTTCTTTAAGCTACTGCCTTCTGCCTGGTGAAGATACGATACAGGATCCCCTTGTTCTTGGTTCTTTTCTGGTGGCTGTTCCTGTTTCTGTCTCACAGAGGGCAGAGCATGATTCCACTAATTTGTCTCTTTCTCAGACTCATTGGTGCTCCTTAACCTTTCTCCTTCCTCTCATAGCTCTGCTACCAAGGTTGAGCAGATTGTCCACCTGGTCACATCTCACACAGCTGTATTACTAATACCCTCCGTTACCAGTGAAAGGCTGTGGCATTCCCTGCAGCCTGAGATTTGGATGGTTGCACGCTTTTGTGGGAGCTATGTCTGGGTTACCACATTCTGGCAATTGCAGAGGACATGGCTTTCTGCAGCGTGGATACTGTAGCTAAGCTTGTTCTGAGAGGGTGACAACCACCAATTGAACTGACCTTTCAAGCTGGTAGGGTGATGACACCCTTCCTGAATGCCCTTCCATACAAACTGCCACACCAGGCCCTGGGTGAGGCACCACACTCTCGCTCTGTTGGCAGCACTCCTGGTTGCTCACACTGCCCAGGCTACTTTTTATAGATGGTGTGGTGGTTGCCATTGCTCTGGCAATGCCCAGCTCTCCTCAGCATCTCTCACCAGAGCTGCTGGATCCTGTCAGGTCTCTGCACTGCCCTGGAGATTCCCTGCCTCAGAAAACCCCCTGTGTGCCAAGATCTGCTGCTCCACTGCAGATCAGGCCAGCTCCAGAGCAGCTCCTCTCAGCATCTGACCTGACCTAAAAGGCAAATACTGGATCTCCGGTACAAGAAAAATATGGAGAGAGTCCAGCAAAGGACTGTGAAGATGACTGAAGGACTGAAGCACCTTTCAGATGAGGAGGGACTAAGAAAACCGGGGATGTTAAGCCCAGAAAAGATAAGGCTCAGGGGTCTTATACTTGTGTATAAATACCCGATGGTGGGGATTAAAGAAGATGGAGCCAGATGCTTCTCAGTAATGCCCAGTGACAGGACAAGAGGCAATGGCAACAAATTAAAAATCATTAAATTCTATCTGAACACAAATTTTACATTGTGAGGATGGTGAAACCCTGTAGTAGGTTGTCTAGATCCATTGTGGATTTCCTATCCTGGGCAATATTTAAAACTCAAATGGAAATAGACCCTAAGAACCTGCTTTAGGTGACTACTTAAAGATGGTGTTGGACTAGATGATCTCAAGATCAAGATCTTGCAACCTTTCTGTGATCCTCTGTGAAGCTTTCACCTGTCACGAATGTGAATTGTTTTTCAGAAGTTGGATAGGCAACTACACAGACCAAAATTGGAAAAAGGGAAAATATGTTACTTATTAAATGGCAAATCTGATTTTCAGAAAACAGTATAAACATTTAAAAACTTTAAATATTATTTACTTTGAAAATCTTGATTTTTTAAGATCATTGAAAAACTATATTTAAAAGAAAATAACCTGTGACTGTTCCGAACTTCTTTCATTTCTGGTAACTCGAAATGCACCTCCTCCTCACTTTTTCTTGTACAACATAATTTGGTAAAAGCTTTGTCATAATTACACAGATTTTTAAAAATAGAGATGCACTATCTGGAAGAAAAGGTCTCTTCCTAAAACAAACCACAATTCTCAAAATAAAGGTTATTAATGTCAGGGCACTACATGGGACCATAGCTCCCTGAGGGCCCTTTTGGGCTCCCCTAGGGCAGCAGGGCAGGGTTTGGCAGCCAGGACCCAACCCACCACCTCAGTCAGGACCAGGCAACAGGGGGGCACCATGGGCATCAGCCTGAAGCATCAGCCACTTCCATGGGAACTGGCCAAGGCTGGGCCAGCATGGGGACCTACAAGTGGGGGCAGGAGCTGGAGGTCCTCTGGGGCTGCAATGGGGTCCTAGGCTGTGTGCAGGGTGGGAAAGAATGAAAGAGGCACCATCAATGAAGTTTATTGGTGCAGTGACTCTGGAATTCCATAATTCCTTTTTATTACTAACTGTAGATCTCCTGTGAATATCCTTTGCTGTCTGAACATTTTGTATGTTAATATTTATTGCACTTAATGATTATCCAGACAGTAGAGTTAGTGACTATAAATCAGTATCTTAATTTTAAACTGTGGATTTTCTTCTTTGCATTCCTTTGGAAGTCACTGTTAAAAAAGACATTTATAACATGCTGAGCAGTCTGTTTATATTGGTTGACTAGTAGTAATAGTAGAAATAGTAAAAAAGTGTCAGTAAAAGGATTTTTTGGTGAGAGTTTTCATTTTACCATGAAATGAAAAGATAAATAAATAAAAAACTCCACCAACTTGATTTTACTGAACTCTTATTAGCCCTCAATATTCAAGGATTTTGATATCAAATGCGTGGTTTTACTTTTTTCAAACATTTTTCAGAATAAAACCATGTTTTATGGTAACTCAGTTACAGAATCAGTTCTCCAGTGTTATTCCATAATATCTAAATCATAAACAAAGGGCTAGCAGCATGACAGCCAGCTGATGTCCTGAGTTTATGCAGCATAAAGTACTCACTTGATAATCCAATTAATCACTAGGGTCACTGAAACTATAAATCATGTAGAACTTGCCGTCTGTAAAATAATTTAAATAATAATTTACTTGTTTTAATAATGTTAAGTTGCCACTTTACAAGAATAAATAAATAAATATTACTTTACATGCTGGAACTATGCATGTCAGAAAAGGTACCCCTTTCCCTATCACTAACAGAAAATCATGTGTGCAATGTTCAGTAAAACTAATTACAGTATTAAGACAACAACAGAAATGAAATTAATTCTTTCTAATAAAATCAGCTATAACCGCAAAAAAAGAACCTGAAGAGAACTTTGATCAAATGATACAGCTACTCACTAATGGTTTTAAGATAAGCACAAAAATACCTACAACTGAGCATTCCCCTCATCTCTGTTCAATGACACTACAGACATATATTTGGAAGCATTTTGTTGAATTTGCATGCTTTTCTTGTAGAAACTGGGTGTAAGTGTTATTTTGTCCTTTGGTTTTCCTCTGACCTTCTTGTGGTAGGGTTGTTACACTGTTTTTGGTTCTTTCCAAATGTTGTTCCTCAAACTTAGTAATTTTAAGTCTATGATGGTTTAAGTTTGATAATTTTTTTGATTTTCTGAGATGGAGAAAAAATTTTCTGATGTTTCCACAATCTTAAAATAAGTAACACTTTTTATTAATTATTCAACTCAACAGAAAGAATCTTCTTCATAACTGTAAAAGCTCAAAGGATTTCATAAGAACTTTTTTCAACTATAAGTGCTAAGCATATACTGTAATTCAAAAATAAAACAATCAAGGTGTCATCAAAAAAACAATTCTGAGCAGAAGTAAAATATAGTTTTTTAATGTTTTCTTTTCATGGTCCCAGGTGGTAGTTAGTGATTCTGACAAGCTGTGTTTCTATATGTTTAAAAAAGCCCCTAGCTTTTAAGATGCTATAAAGTAGTGGTTTTCTGATAAGCAAGTAAGTTCGTATTTTAATGATGCTGTCTTGAGATTTTGCCATCTTATATATCTGGAGATAAATGACAGATTGAAAATTTTGAGCCATCTTGTTTAAAACCAGTAAATGTCATATAGTTAATTGACAGAAGAAAGAAAAATACTATTTCAGTAGATTACTGAGTAGATAAGTGCCTTTTATTTTTACATTATATAACAATAAAATATATAAAGAAAAGGTAAGCATTATGTAGAATAGTGCTATAACAGATGTAGCTGAGAATGAAAAGGAAGTAAGTGAAATCATTCAGTTAATTGGTTTTCATATCATTAATTCATAGTCACTTCAATCATAGCTTAAAATAAGTAATTTTAGGTCATTTTACCTCACAATTAGTGATTTTTCTTTATTGTACATTCATTAGTATTCTTCTTAGGCTAATCTAAAGCGTTCCAAGTGATGGACTTTCTACCATTTTTCCTGGGAGTGTAATTCACACCCCACAGATTAGCAACATTTTTTTCTTAATGTCTTTTTTTTGTAAATCCTTAAAATTACTGCCACAATATTCCTTCTACATTCTTAAAGAATTTCTTGAATAATTTATTGTTTCTTTAACCTTGTGAGATGTGGATTACTTCCTTCCTTGCATTAGTTTGATTCTTCCCTAGTGAATCTTACTTAAGTAGTCTCCAGTCATATTGATTCATAGAACCATAGAATTGTTCAGGTTGGAAAAGACTCTTAAGATCATCGAGTTCAACTATTAATCTAGCATTGCCATGTCCACCATTAAACCATGTCCTTAAGCACCACCTCTATATGTCTTTTGAATACCTCCAGGGATGGTGACTCAACCACTTTCCTGGGCAGCCTGTTCCACTGCTGCGGTGAAGAAACTTTTCCTAATATCCAATATAAGCCTCCCCTGGTGCAACTTGAGGCAGTTTCCTCTTATCATTTGTTGCTTGAAAAAAAGTGACTGACATCCACCTGGCTACAATCTCATTTCAGGTAGTTGCAGAAAGGAATAAGGTCTCTTCCTTTTCTCTAGACTAAACAACCCCAGTTGAAGGAACTAAACTACTGTAATGAAATATTAATAGTAAAATCAAAAGGAAATCATGAAATGGATATAATATATACGAAACTGTATCAAGCTCCCAAGATAACATCACTGGCAGGCACTGGGGAAGTCCCAGATCGGACTCAGCAACGGATGGGAACTGGATTCCAGCTCTGGAGTCAGAAACACAGATTGGTGTCGTGGATTTTGCCAGATCGCCCAATCAGAATGGCAGATGGCCCCTCCTTCCCCCCTCTAAAAAAAAGAGAGGAGAGGAAGAGATAAAGAGATTTATGAGTTTAGAAAAAACTAAACTACTTTAATGAAAATATTAATAAATAATGAAATAATAAGTAATAAGAAGAAAATAAAAGAAAAGGAAAAAAAAAGTATACAGTATATACAAAACCATATCAAGCTCCCAGGATGATGATCACGTCATCAGCAGGCACAGGGAAAAGTCCCAGACTGCACTCGGCAACGGACAGGAGCTGGATTCTGGATCTGGAGTCAGGAATGCTCAGATGCCGATCAAAGGCAGACAGGGTCCTCCTCAGACATCAGCCATTGAAGAAAGAGAGTTGACTTTTTGATCCCTCAGCTTTTATACTGAACATGGGGCAGATGGGATGCAATACCCTGTTGGTCAGTTTTGGATCACCCATCCTGTCTGCTTCTCCCTACAGGTGTGACCCCCTCTATGCTTTTCCACTTCTGACCCTCCAACAGGGCAAATAATGAAGTTACTTGACCTTGATTGCTATAGCGATAACTATAAGCAAGGGCCTCTCTGCATACCATTCCTTAGTATAATCAGGCCTTTCACCTTGAGAGTGAACAGGTTCTGAATAATATGCTATTAATTTCGGAGTGTAGTTAGTTAAAAGAGGTTCAGCTAAAAAGTAAAATTACAAACCAGAAAATTGGTTCTGTTTTACCTCAAACCAGGACAAATCAGGATCAAAGGCAGATGAACAGACAGGGTACTCTTCCTCCATTCAAGAAAGAGAGATGACCCTTTCATTCCTCAGCTTTTATTTTGAGCATGGGGCAGACAGGACGGAATACCCCTGTTGGTCAGTTTTGGGTCACCTGTCCTGTCGCTCCTCCCAGTAGGTGGGACCCCCCTACACTTTTCCATTTCCAATCCTCCTATGGGGAAAATAGCAAAATTAGCTGGACTTTGTTCTTATAGCAATAAGTATAAGCAAGAGCCTCTCTGCATACCGTTCCTTGGCATGAAGTACAAACATTGGTCTTATTGCTCTAAAAGTGATCAGTTTTCTCCACAACGTGCTGTTAATTTCAGAGTTAGAAGAGGCCTAGCTAAGAAGTAAGGTTACAGAACAGAAAGTTGGTTCTATTTTACCTCAAAGTGGGACACGAGGAAATCAGAAAATGTCCAGGAGGGGTGAGCAATATCTTACTCTTGGGAAGCATTAAGTTGGCTCAAGCTATGTGAGGCTTCATCCCAAAGATAAGTGAGACAATCCTCAGACAACTTTTTTTTGGCCTCTTATCATAGCAGAGAGACTTCTTCCATAAAGGTAGGTGTGACTTCCTAAACTCAGAAGTTCCCAGAGTTTATGCTTAAACCTACATAAGACTGAACCTAACAGTCAACAGTCTTTGATAACAAGATAACCTAAACTTTTCAGCTGGTTCTTTCCAGTTCAGTGTAATCCAGACTAGTTTTACTTCCTTACTGACTTTAGTGAAATATTCTAATTTGTATATTTCTCCAATTGCTTTTGATACTGATGTGATCTTCATCCTTATGGATTAAATATATTCATTTCACTTGGAGTCCTGTAATTGAGTGTCAATTTCAGTGTGAATGAATGTTTTAAAATGAAAACAGGGATAATGAGAGAAAATAATGAAATGGCATATGGACAATATTTTTAGTGTTTCACAAATTATTTAGCCTATTCCTCTATCAGATGAAATATGTGGTGCAAAAATAACAGAAATCACACTATAACAGTGATACACTGGAACACACTTTTAATAAAGAATTTTATATTTAAAAGAAAAAAAGTACAGAAAGAAATGTAGGTTATCAAGCTCTGGTGTAAATACTATCCTTGTGGTGTCTAGTAGACATTTTTGTGAAATAAGGACAATACTTTACTTCACTTTCCTTCTACTGAAAGTCATTTAGACAATGATGCTTTGTTTGATTCTAGAGGAGCCGCATATGCACCAGAGCCAGTTGGAACCAAAGGATCTGGTATCTGAAGGTCTGAAAATTTCCGTAATTTTGCACTGATTTCAGGTGTGTATTTTAAGATAAAGAATTATTAATTTAGCAATGCAATTTTATTGCTGAATTAAAAACGTGAAGCTCCATTACTAAATAGCATTTATTTTGCTCTTTATAATCTGAAATTTATATACTTTTGCTTTCTTTCCATGTTTAAAATTCCAGTGTTGTCTATACATTATCAAATCAATTAAATGGATGGGATAACTCCCATTTCTATATTAAGTTTTTTATGGTATTTGGGTTGGTTGTTTTTATTATTATGAAAAATCTATATAGTTAATATGTTGATGTAAATACTATAAATTATTAAAATTTGATGTAAATCAATTCCATGCTCCTACAGAATGCTAGATTATGATGTACTGTTTATCAGAGTTCCTCTGGTACCAAAATAGAGGATATAAAAGGCTATAGTTGAGAAAAACATTGTTGCATAAGGAATAAAACAAATCAAAATGATGTTTGTAAACACTTTTAAAGTTTGAGAAAGTATTAATTCTTTTTTCATTAAAATCTCATGACCTGGACCCATCTTTACTATGTGTCTAAAAAAATGCACCAAACCTCCACATGTATTATCCTACTTCAAAAGCTAATGCCATAAATTTGGAACATATTGAAACAGAACAAAAATTAATAGGAAAAGATGAGAAGGACACTATTTTTCAAGATTTTGCAAGAGTTCCTAATATGCAGTAATATATTCCATGTATGAAATTCCGTGCTGTAATCGTATCCATAAGGGAAAATACATCTTGCTGTTAATACTTTAATACTTTAAGTTGCTTATTCAGAGTAGTCATGACTGTGATAATTATGTTTATATGGGCTATTCTTACTTTTGGTGTGGAAAATTTCTAATAATCAATATAAATTTTTTTCATGTGTGCAATGTAGATAACTGTTTGTATTTTATTCCATTTAGAAACTGGAGGGAAGGAAGTCGCTGTTCTTGTCTGTGGAAGCTACAAGTGTTCTAAATTGTCAAAGCATAATGCAGCTAAGAACTTGGTTAACCCCAGCAGGTGGCTAAGCCCCACACAGGTGCTTACTCCCCCCCTGCCTCAGGAAGTTGGGGAGAGAATTGAAAGGGCAAAAGGGAGAAAACTCATGGGTTGAGATAAAGACAGCTTAATAGATGACACAAAAGATCTGTTCACAAGCAAGGCAAAATAAGGAATTCCTTCACAACTTTTCATCAGTAGGCAGGTGTTTAGCCATCTCTATGAAAACAGGGGTCCATCATGCACAAAAATTTCTTGGGCGAACAAATACTATAACTCTGAACTTCTCCCTCCCTGTCTTCCTGTAACTTGTACTAACCTTTAGCAAATGTTATTTATTCTTCTGAGCTTTTCATCTTCTCATATATGCGGAGTTTTCCCAATTGTTTTGGAGAGTGACTGTATTATTCTGCTTGATAAAAGTGTCTTAGGCAGAGTGGGTTTTTCTGTCCACATTGAAAACAAGAAAAAAAAAAATGCCATATTTTTCTATAGATGTGAAGTCTTTTTGGAGTAATACATTTTTGGTATATAATGCCAAGCTACTTTCAAGGCATTAAAACTGAGCCATTGAACTTTTCTTTAGTTTATGCATCTAGGTTCTAATCTGTCCTACAGCTGGAGGTTTTAGTGTTATTTCACAGAATTCTGCTTCTGTGTTTGCAGCATTAGTAACTTACTTTAGAGAACATCTCAGTGCTGGTGTTTCTCCTTCACACATCTCAAGGCAGTGTGCGTAGACTCCACAGCTGATGAAATCCATCAATAGATGACATGTTCATTGTCCTGTACAGTGCTCATATTTCATTTCAGGTAAAATTCTTATTTTAGTTAACATCTATTTTTCTTGTTTGAACTCCTTATGCTGAGGTGAATGAGATGGCATTAGTCCATATGTGGTATCTGAAAGATGCATGAGTATTTAACACTGTATTGAGTTTACATAGCAAGATTTTGGTAGGGGAGGGGCTACAAGGGTGGTTTCTGTGAGAAGATGCCAGAAGCTGCTCCCATGTTAGATAAAGCCTGTCTCAGTTGGTGCCAAGACAGACCCACTGCTGGCCAAAGCTGAACAAATCAATGATGTTGGTAGATCCTCTGTGGTAACATTTTTAAGAAAGGGTAAAAAATACTGTGCAGCTGCTGTGAGAGAGGAGTGAGAAAGTATGAGAGAAAAAGCCCTTCAGACACCAAGGTCAGTGAAGAAGGTGGGGGAGGAGGTGTTCCGTGTGCCGGAGCAGAGATTCCCCTGCATCCCATGGACAAACCCATGGTGGAACATATATCCACCTTGAAGTCTATGGAGGACCCCACACCGCAGCAGGTGTATGTGCCCTGACAGAAGTTGTGAGCCTGAGGAAAATCCACCCTGGAGTAGGCTCCTGGCATAAACTGTTGTCCATGGAGAGTAATCCACACTGGAGCAGGTTTTGTGTCGGGACCTGTGACCCCATGGGGGACCCACACTGGACCAGTCTATTACTGAAGGACTGTATTCTGAGGAAAGGACCCACGTTGGAGCAGTTCTTGAAGAACTGCAGCCTGAGGGAAGGATCCATGTTGGAGAAGTTTGTAACCGGTGGGAAGGACTCCACACTGGAGCAGGGGAAGAACATGAAGAGGAAGGAGTGGCAGAGACAACGTGTGATGAACTGACCATAACCCCGGTTCCCCATGCCCCTGTACTGCTCAGGTGGGGAGGAGGCAGGAGTTAAGAAGGAAGTGGAAACTGAGAGGAAGGGAGAGTTGAGAGGAAAGTGTTTTAGTTTTGTTCTTATTTCTCACTTTCCCACTCTGTTACAAGTAATTGGCAATGCATTAAATTAATTTCCCCAAGCTGAGTCCCTTTTTCCCATGGTAGCAAATGGTAATTAGTCTCCCTGTACTTATTTCCTCCCACAAACCTTTTGTCATATTTTCTCCCTCTGTCCTGTCAAGGGACTGATAAAGCAGCTTGGTGGGCAGTTGGCAGCCAGTCAAGGTCAACCCATCACAAACAGGTCCAAAATGAAGTATCCAACATAAAATTTCAAAGTAATTCTTGAATTAGTCAGATATACTGAGTTCAGCAAACAGGGATGCCAAGGAGAGACACAGAGCTTAATGGCTTGTGTGAAAGGGGACAGTGAAGAGGTGGTGCCTGAAGCTTTGGGGGACTGACAGAGAAGGCACAATTATGGTGGCTCTGTGTCACAACAGACAGTCCCTTGCTCCAGCCTGGCTAGAGCAACTGTCCCAGTGCATCAGAGACATCTGCCCTGGTCGCAGTTTGTGGGCTGCACTTGGTGCTTCTACTGAAGACAGTGTGTCACCATTACAGGAGGAGGGACATGTAGAGGGTACACTGAACAAGTGAAGGATAGAGTTTCCTAAAATGGGAGATCATAGAAGACTGACTTCTGGTAAAAAAAGAAGGTATTTCTTTCTCCACTTCCAGGTGTTGATTTTTAAAACGGGTATAGGGCTATGTTCTTACATCAGGAAGAACATGTTTCCTTAAGGGAGACAGTTGGACCAGCTGAGGCTGATCCATGTACTGGCACCAAGCAGAATCAGCAAATGGTAGTAGCTGAAGATACCCTTCTGTAGGGGTCAGTATCTGTCTCCCAAACAGACTTGCTGTGTTGCAAGGCGCATTGCTTGTCGGGAGCTCAGATATTGGATGTTGAAGAGAAATTGATCATCTGGTTTTCAGACTCTTGTCCCTTACTGTTCATCTGCATTGACATCACTGATACTGTCAAGGGAGACTTGGAGTTTATAAAGAGCAGCTATAGGTTTCCAGGCTATAAAACATGCAAGATGGCAGCTTGGGGAGCTCCTCAATTCTGTCAAAGGGAATATGAGCAGATGGATCCAGTGAGTCAGTTCCTGGTTGTTTGCAGGCAAGGCTTTGGCTTTTCAGACTACAGCACGCTCTCTGAGGAATTAAGACTCCTTGGGAGAGATAGGGTACATCTGATGAGATGAGGAATAATTCCTTCATCAACAGTCTTGTTAACCTATTGAGGAGGGCTTTACAATAGATTCACTTGTTGCTGCTGGACAAAACCAATGTGGCTGGGAAGAGCCAGCATAGACCTAGTAAGGGCAAATTGTACCTGAATGATCTGATTGCCTTTTGTGATAACTGACTCTGTGGCCAACTGGAAAACAGTGGAAGCTATTTATCATGACTAATAAGGTTTTGGACATATATTCTTGTAGCCAAATTGGAAAGGTGGACTACAATATGGAAAAGTGGCAGGAGCGCTGGCCTGAATGGACAGTGATTATCTGTGTAAAATCCAGCTGGAAACAAGTTAACAGTGGTGCTCTCCAGAGATGAAGACTCAGGCCAATACCGTTTAACATCTTCATTAACAGTCGGTATAATGTGTTAGGATACACCTTTAGATAAAGTTTTATTGTTGATACCAAAGTGCGTGAGGGGAGAACAGGGCTGATACAGAGGTACCTGAACAAGCTTCACAAATGGGCTGAGAGAAGCTACATGAAGTTCAATAAACACAAAAGTATGAATAATCCCATTCAGCTGGGGGCTGAATAGCTGCAGAAAAGGAGCTGGGATCCCTGTGGACAGCAGGACGAATACGAATCAGCAAGGTGTCCTTGCAGCAAGGAAGTCTATTGCATATTATGGTGTATTATCAAGAGCAAAGACAGCAGGTAGTCTCTATTTGGTAATTCTGAGAGCAAATTTAGAATACTCTATCCAGTTTTTAGTTCCCAGTAGAAAACACATATGAAAAAAGCAGCGCAAGCTCAATAGAGGGCCACAAAGCTGATTAGAGGCTTGAAGTATGTGACATACAAAAAGAGAATGAGAAAACTATTTCCTTGGTTTTGAGAGGGAAAAACTGAGGGAGGATCTCACTGTTGTCTTTAACAACAGCAGGAGGGTAGAAAGATGGAACCAGAGTTCTTAGAGGTGATCAATGAAATACAACGGGGACAGGTTGCAAAAAAAGAAATTTTTATTAGAAATTAGGAAAATTTACTCACAATGAATATATTTAAACATTACAACAGGCTACCCAGAGAGATTGTGGAATCTCTGCTCTTGCAGATACTCAAAATGGGATTAAATTTAACCTTAAGCAAACTCTTTTAACGTGGAAATTTATTCAACCTTCAAAATGGTCCTTGTTTTGAGTAAGAGGGGGGTCCCATCAAACATAATTTTTTTAGTAATTCTGTAATTTTAAATGACTTCTATATCTCAAAGGCTTCTTTTCTTCAATGATTCACTAGATTTGAGCTAGCTGGTAAGTTTTATGTAGTTTTGTCTGACAAATTCTGTAAATAGAACCGTTGGTGAAAATGCCTTGAAGATTTTTATAATGCATATTAAACAATTTGCTCCCAAATGTCAATTTAGTATAAATGAAAATTGCAGTTAAGTGACGTTCTAACCAGTAATAGTGGCAAGGTTTTATTCCAGTGTATAAATACTATAATAAGTACCATTTTTAAAAAATATGTTTATTTACATAAAAAACCTGCATGTTTCTTGCGATTGTACTGTGTACGTAGTAATACAGATAAAGATGAATCAGTATATTAACAGACTGACAAATACTGAGCAGATATTTTTTAACCTTAATATCAGAATATGACTTCAGAAAGATTTTGGTATTTTTATACTTTCTTTTTCTGTGCTGCTAAGAATAAGCAGAAACATTACAACAATTTAAACCAAACTTAGAAAAAGCAATTGTATTGATGTTAGAACTTCTACAAGGAATCTATAAAGTCACAGGAGAATGCTTTACCATTTTAAGTTTCAGAAAATCTGTGTTCTAAGACAAAACAACACTATACATCTGTACTGATAATGTCATATACTGGTACTTAAATAAAATAAAATAATTCAGTCTGTATGTCATTGCAGATATTCTTACCATGCCCATCAAATACTTTGTTAAGTTTTTGTTTATACTTTAAGCTAAAGAGTAAGTATTCAAGAAACTGCATAAGAGACTAAGCAGTTTATTCTCTTTTCTTTATTGTATTTCCAGTTGGTTAATTTCTGTCTAAAGATGGCAAGGTTATCTTGTATCCTTGGAGGTCAAATACTTATTATTAAATGCATGGTCCACAGGGTACCAGATTTACCATATAACTCTAACGATCTGAATAAAAGAATTTTTTTTTTGGCCTTGAGCTGGAGATGAACAGTAGAAGCAAACAGAGGTTTTTCTAATTTACATTCTGGGGACATTTCTGTTATTTTCAGGTCTTCAGAAAGATCCTCTGCAAATTCACAATCTGCTTATTCACAAGTTTTCACCAATAACATAGAATAAAATCTTATACATATATATATAACTCTATAAAAGATTTTAAAATGTTATGTAAAATAAAAGAACTTTAGAACATTCTTATGTATGTGGTACTTTTTCTCATTTTCAGTTTCGGTTCTACATTCAAAATTTGTCTACAAAATGCACGTATATTTTAATTAATTTGGAAATTTTCTGAAAACAGTTATTATACAGTGTCTTTATGATTATCATGAGCTTGGTTTTTATATTAAAATCAGCAAGTCATTTAAATTTTTAGCAGAAATAGTCTATAATCATATATTCCAGTCTGAATATGATAAAGGAATTGTTTTGACTAATGTCAAAAAGTGTGCCAAGTGCTTCTTGAAAGAATCAGAATCACTATTCTATGTGAAAGCAGCTAACCATGTAATAAGAACTCCATTTACAAGATGAGATAGAGGCCTGTGACAGATGTGTATATGCTAAGTGAACATTAACTCTGCTTATGTACTGATAGTCATTAGTACTGCGACAAATTTAGGGTAGCATAGCAGTGTATGTCAGCACATAATAAAAGTTTCATTTAAAAAGAAAATGTCTCAGTTCATTCTTCAATTGTGGGAATAGGTTTCACATCCCAAATAAAACTCATCTCATGTGTGTCTAAGTTACTCTTTGGTTTAAGCATACCAAGAATTTCCTTATGTAAAAGGCTTCTGCTAAATGGGTCATTTTCTTAGCCTAATCTAAAATTGTCTTCTACATAATGTTGCCTACAGGTAAAAATCTGTGTCCTTTCTCTGTCCTGCAGCATTAGATTTGGTTCTGTTGGTGCCACTGAACCCTTAAATATATTCTGCAGCTGACATATATCAGTTAAAAGTATGATGTGTTCTGGCATATTCCCCTCCAAAATCCTTTTAACATGCCAGTCATACAGTAGCAACGATACTTTCCTTTGTGCTCAGAGCTTTCATTGCTGCAGGATGGATAAATAGATAAACTGATTGTCTCTCTGAGAATATCTGTCTTCCGACGAATGGGCATATTTCCAAACCCTTTGAAAGAACAAGAAATTAAATAGGGGAGGACATCTCCTAAAGAAAATGTGATATAATAGGTCTTCTCATTCTGAAAAACACCAAGTTTGTTACTGGAGGGTTGCTTTATATGGCAGGCTAAGTTTAAGTAATCATACTTTGCTATAGAGCCTCATCTATTGGTGTTTGTTTATATTTGGAAGACATTTTTTTAGTACTACACATATCACTACTCCTTCTATTTCTTTGGGATATTTCTTATAAAGATATGGATTACTTTGTGCACAGAACTGTAAGGAAAATCTAAAATAAATGTTTTGGAGAAATGTAGGGAAATCAGATCAGAGATACTCTTTATTAATATTGGTGCAGTACCGAAGATGCCTGTCTGATTGTCTTGAGACTCAATATGAAGTCTGGACAGGGTTAGACTATAAACTTATAGCTAGCAATGTACACATTGGCTCAGGGGCCAGTCCTTTGAGCATTCGTAGATAACACTAGCTATATTAAATGCAACTGCTGAGACAGAAAATCCCCTAAAATTTACAGTGGATTGAGGAAGAGAGTTTGTTACTAATGAATGTGTAATCCATGTCTCCTTTTGGTTTCTGGTTTTGGTATGCACCAGAGACTATGAAATACATTGGGGTTAACTAATGTCTTATGCAATGTTTAATGTGAATTTATTAATGCACACAAAGGTACAAGACACAGTCAGCCAGGTGCCTGAATAGACAAGAATTAATTTTTAAGTGCCCAAGGCATCGGACTCCAGACATACTGCTTAGAGCATTTTCCATATATACCCTAAAACCTGAAGAAAGGGATAGTTCTGGAAGATGTGTCATGACCGCCAAGCATACAGATGGAGTTTCACTTCATTTTAGGTATGAAAGGCACAAAAATAGAAGCTGGGAATGTTTTTTGACAACTAAATCATTCTGCTAAGTAGCTGCTGCTAAAACTGGCAGTCCAGTTTCCCCATCTGCAGTTCCCCTCAAATACTTCCATCACTTTCTCTGATTTTTGGCCACTATTTTTTGGGTGACCATGAGATCAACTGATCCAAGGAGAAATCCAGAAGGAAAAAAACCCCGAAGAAATAAATGTATATAATCTTCTAATATTTTTAGCTCCCTAAACTGACATCATGCCAGGCAGGCATTAATACTATTACAAGGGAGGGAACTGGAACTCTCAGATGGAAGTTGGAGGGTTACTTCTTTTAGTGGTTGGTCATCTATATTAATTAATTAAACAGGTCTGTTCTTTGGCACTGAGACTAAACATTGTCTGACCATCTATTTTTAAGTTCTCCTAGCCTTTGACACAAAGTGGTCACATGAACTTTCTATTGGGGATGTTTCTGAACCCATGTTGTGCTCAGGTATAATTTTTTTTTTTTTTGGAGAGTCTTAGGAGACTTGAGCAAAAGCTGTGCAAGGGACTGCTCCAGGAAAGAGATTATTAAATTCCAGTGCCTGAAAATTTAGTTTTAATTTGCAAATAGATAAAACCTATTAAAACAGATTAGATGTAATGCAAAGTATTACCTAAAACAATCAAAAAACCCCAAAACTATAAGGGGGGTCTCTGGAGCAAAGTGGCCCTAAGAATTTAGGTCACCAGAGAGCTTTAAGTTCAGAACAGAAATTAGCTTAGAGTTGATCTACAATAGTTGGATACAACTCAGACTTCAAAGCAGTCAAAAAGCTACCTACTTGGTAGATATGGGCTATAACTGTTTTGTTTGTATTCAATACGGTATTCAGTATTGTAATTGATACAGGAACAGATTGGAGGGATGCTGACTCTTGGCTTAGCCTAACTTCTTCTTCAAAAGTTTTAAACCTCTTTTTAATGAATGCTGATATATCAGAAAAGTTTTAAGAACCCTTACAACTACCTGGAAACTACTTTCAAAGTTTGAGCATATTACTCTTCAACACCTTTTCTAGTTTTATTTCAATGAACCTTTCATTACTATGAGAAGATTGAATTGTCCCACAGGGATTAATATTTTAATATCCATAAAGCTTTTCTTATGTGATAATTACTTTTCAAATTATGAATTATGTTTTAAGCATGTGGTCAGAATGCCTTGATTTTCTTGTTCAAATGTAAACACTCTCACTGGGTAGCTAAGAATTCCATAAGTTGATGAATATTTATATGTATTCATGAGGCTTGACATCTGCTATGTTGTGCATATTTATGATCTAGTTCTATGTTAGAGTTCTTGAGTGAGGTCAGGTAGAATGAGCCCTTATTACTTTGCAGTGTAGTTTTTAATGTTCCTGAATTTGAAACACACTTGCTTGGCAGGATAAATGAATTGCCACTGTGGGCCTACTTGGGACTATCTTCATTTCGTGAGAAGTAATGTACTTGCATAAAATTCAGAAGGACAGAGATGTAAAATCTTTCCTATGAGTTTTTACAAAATCACAAAATCTTTGAGGTTGAGAGACGCCTCTGGAAATTGTCTTATCGAACTTCCATGCTCAAAAAAGGATGAACTAGAGTAGGTTACTCAGGTCTTTGTCCAGTCAAGTTTTGAATATCTCCAAAGATGGGGACTCCACAACCTTTATGTGCAACCCATTCCAGGATTTAACCCTCCACACAGTAGAAAACTGGTCCTTACATCTAAGTGGAATGTCTTCTGTTTCAATCTGTTTCAATTGCCTCAGGCATATGGGTCTGCAAGGTGGAAACCCCCAAACTACAGTCCACATGATTCCCTGGACGTGACCTGAGTTCAGTGAATTGCAAACTAAGTTTTGTGCAAGTCAGGCAAAGTGGAAACAGTGTTTGTGGACAGTCTCTCTAATGCAAGGTGATCAGATGCTTTTGCCTTTAGTGTTCACAGAGATCTTTTTCATAGTAAAGAGCACTTTTTCAATGACAGATCACTGTTGAAGGCAACATCCTGTTCCATTTAGAAGAATTTTATCTGGACTCATAAGGTGGGCATTGTACAACTTAAGCATCAGAAGAATGACTTGATACATGCTGCTGTAACAAAAAACTGAAAAGTGGAAATCTTTCAGGAGGTTTGATTGCACTTTTGATAAAGTCTGAACATGAAAGGGCGTATCTGTAAAGTTAAAAGGTAGAGATTGGAGTGAAATAGGAGCTAATGAAAAGACCTAGGAGTTTTTATTTCTGAAAAAAAACAGAAAGAAGTAGGAAAAAATGTCACACTAATTTTATGATTTTAAAATATGGTAGATCCAGGGGGTTTTGGTTGCTTTGTGGATTTTTGGTATCTGCCAATATGAAACTGCTATGTAAATAGGTGAAAACTTATTTTCAAGAGTGCCGAGATCACATTAGAAAAAATTGAAAATTAACTTCAAAAATTCAAGAAATAAACAAATCCTCTGTCTCAAAGTGCAGCCTAAATAGGGGTACTGCACAATAAATGAGAAGAAAATCTGTGGTAGCAATAAACACAAAGTAAATTAAATAGTAGGAAAGGTCAAGTTTAATGGAAACACTATACTGTTTAAAATGACATGGTGTCTAATTCTGAAAATTCTGGAGCTCTGTCAATGACAATTGTAGTACATGGAAGAGAGTGCTGCTATCTGGCAGAAAGTCTGGGGAACACAGAGGCAAGTAATCATCCTAGTTTGTCGGTTGCAGATTATGAATGAAATGAAATGAATTAATTAATTTGTTTTGTTGTTTTTCAGATAAAATCAGTCGGTACTAATCTTCATGCTGAATCCCATCTCTTCCCACTAGCTTATGGTGGAGAATTTTTCTTTAGAGTAACAAGATATTTTTTTTCTTAAATGTGTTTTTTTCACACTTACATGTTTTTTTGTTCACCCAAACCATGACAACCCTCTATTTTAAGTTTAGATGTTTGCATTGAAAAAAGAAAGTAGTGTGACAAAAAAAGTGGAGAATCATAGAATCAGAAAAAGTTTCCTGGGGACAAATCACTGCAGTTCATTTAGTTCAACTCCAAGCATAACTCATGCTAGATGGATATCATCAGAGGTATATGGCCCATATTTGGATTGTTCAACACTTTTCAGTGTTTTACAATACTAATAATAAGAATCTAAATTAAACTTTAAATAGAAAATTCAGCTCACCATGGTTTCTTTCCTGGGTGAGACCTGATTGGACAATACTCCATTTAAAATATTTTTATAAAGGCACTAAGATTTTGCATGTTATGAAAACCCAAGAATTGTCATGAGGGAATGTACCTTTAGACATCTTTCTATTCACATGAAAGGGTGATGAGAGGGCTGGAGCACCTCTCCTATGAAGAAAGGCTGAGAGAATTGGGGTTGTTCAGCTCTGAGGAGAGAAGGCTCCAGGGAAAGCTTATTGAGGCCTTTCAGTACTTCAAGGGAGCTTATAAGACAGGCGGAGAGGGACTCTATCAGGGAGTGTAGTGATAGGACAAGAGGTAATGGTAAACTAAAATAGGATAGATTTAGACAATATAGAAGAAAAAAATTTTTACAATTATCTTGGTGAAACACTGGAACAGGTTGTTCAGAGACATGGTAGGTACCCCATCCCTGGAAACTTTCAAGCTCAAGTTGGATGGGGCTCTGCGCAACCTGATCTAGCTGAAGACGTCCCTGCTCATTGCAGGAGTGTTGGGCTAGATAACCTTTAAAGGTCCCTTCAGACTCAAACTATACTATGATTCTATGACCCTCTGGCATACCAGGCACTCAAACCACCCAGGTTTGAGTAATCAGCAAAGTTGCTGAAGGTATACACTACAACATCATCCAGATCACTAATGGAAATGTTAAAGAGGACTGAACCCAATAACAACCCATAGGGTACACTGCTAGCTATTGGCCTCCAACTAGACTTTGTGTAACTGATCCCAGCCTCTGGGCCTAACCATTCAGCCAGTCTTCAATCCACCTCACTGTCTGCTCATCCAGTTCATACATCAACAGCTTGTCCTGAAGTCCAGGTAGACAATGGCCATTGCTGTCTATCAGGCCAGTCAATAATTCTCCCTGACCTCACATAATGTGAGTTCATCATTGGCTTGGGGAGACATTCTTCAATACATTAGAGAAATAAAAATAATTTGATGTTGTGCAGATAATCTTGTATAATTTTATCCTAATGTATTAGATGAACAATTCTTATTTCTGGTGCATTTATCTTTTATCTAACTGTAAGGTGCATAATGGACGAGAAGACACTTATATTTTCTCACATGGTACTGGTAGTTTAGCCACAGCAGGATGGTTTAAATAAAACCCTTCACATTTCTCTGTTCAATACTTATTATATACTATGCTTATGTTGCACTTGGCATTTTCATGGTAAAGAACAGAGTATTATCTGCATACCTTAGTTATTCCTAATTTCCAGATAAGCAAGCAAACACACAGCAGAAAAAGGAGACACATAGACAAATAAGACTGTGTTATGTTTTAAAATAACCTAGATTTAATTATTTTCCTTCTTTTCTCTTAGGAAACTAATAAGCTTACAGTGGCCTGAAGCATCTTTCTTCTTCTTTGTTGTCTAAGGAAAGATTAGAATTCTGCTTTTTTATTTTTTTGTTCTAAGTCCTCATATTATCTTCTAACAATTAATGTAACTAATCACGTAAGATTTGGCAGGACTGTCTTCGGCTGTAAAATGAACTACCTCCTCCAGCTTTCCAGAGGTTGAAAGGAATGGATTTCTATCAGAAGTATGAATAGAGGGTGAAAGGCAAGTGTTCGTCATTGTTCCCTTATATACAAATATAATGACTGAAAATTATAATCTGTCTTGCTTTGAGGGAAATAAGTTGATTGATAATTATAATTACACCAACTCCTTGGGGCTGTCAGCTCAGGGCTTGGCAAGTATACTTTAAGGCCCTGGATTCTCTGAAGAGATAACTAGTATTCTTGACTGTTCTTCTCTGTCTTATTTTCTCCATCTGTTTCTTAGAAATTAAGTGAGCTTGTCTCCCATTTTGTTCTGCCAAACGTGGGAGTCAGTGGAAAATAAATACCTTTTTTAACCAGACAGTGAAAATGGTTCTCTCCTAATGGATTTTCTAACTGAGCTACAGAGCAGACCAGAAGGATAGAATGAAAGTGTTTTTTGTTTTGGTTTGTTCTTAGCAAAGATTTTACAAACAATGAATGCTTCAGATCTCATATTTTATTTTTCCTTTACAAAATATGTGAGAAATTTAGGTATGTCAGTTAAATTACAATATCCTCAGGAGATTGACCGGATACCTTTGAAATAGTTTTTTTTCACTCCTTGTTCTCCCAGGCTATAAAATCTTTGTATATAAACTTTGATGATGTAAGGATGTTTTCCTCCTGTGTAGAGCTACGTATTTTCACAGTTACACAGTGATGAAATACATTGGATATCATTGAAACAGCAGGGAAATATTAAGGGAAAAAAAGTTAAGTATAAATCTCCATTTAGTTTGCATTTTTTGAGGGGAAGATCACAGAGGGCTTTAAAACCACTTGCCCCTTTCACCTTTAGCACCAGTATGTACTCTTGTATCACAAGCCATAGGCAAGGGTTACCTCTCCCTTATTCCCTGCACTATTTAGTTCAAAAAGCATGTCTGTCCACTGCCAAGGTTTCTTTGAAGGTTTGTAATACTTCAGAAGTTCACAAAAATATATTTCATAAAGCTGTTTATATAAAATATTACTGTTAGCAAGAGTGTCTTTCAGAATGAAACCCTGAAAAGATAGCACTTGCTCTAGTATTTAGAGGTGTTTTCATTTGTTGCTTATAAATGCTGGGATTTAAACACAACCACCCCACCTGCCCCCTCCACCCCATCCTTGCTTCTGCTCCCTCTCCCCCTAGATTTACTCTAGGATAATCATTAAATAATTACTTAGCGTAGCTGGATGCATACATTGACCTAACCTCTTTGAGTGACAGAAATTTCTCAGGGGCATAGTAGATTATTAATACCTGGTATTATTTTTGGAACAAAATGGTTTTTGAAGTTCATGGAGAGGTTTAGATTTGATGATCACTGCTCAGCACACTGTGGAAAAGACAATTCTCTGGAAGAATCTCTGTTTGTTGTTATTTGTTTAGACAATAATGTAAATCAGAATATGTTTTGAATAAAGTGCATGATCATTTCACAATCATGTAAAAAATTATACATTAGAAAGGAAGCTTCACAGATGTTGGTCTTTCATAAACAGAATTCCTAAACAGAAATACTGTATACTTCATAGACAAAAGTCAAAATAATGTAAACATGGTTCCTATTTAAACCTTTCCAAATGTCCTAAATAAAGCTTTTATATGTTCATATGCATAGATAAATTAATTTGGATTACATATAATATAACTTGTGTCTGTTTTCTACTTTAATATCTGTCACTTTTTTTTTATTTACTTTATGTATTTTATTTATTTTATGTATTTATTATTTATGTATTTATTTTATTTTAAAGACAAAACCATACTTTTTTATAAAAAATCTGAAAAGAAACAAAAAAACCCAAACCACAAAAAACCCTTGAGGTTCTTCTTTACATTTTTCTTTTTTCGGATGTTGTGAGGTGGACATGTTTTGAAGTTTATCTCTCCTTTTTGTACTTATAGATTTCCCTTTCTCCTTACCTGTTTCAAAGAGAAAGTGAAATAAACAAGGAAGAATATAGAGAATTGGATACTTCTCTGAAAATTCAGAAGCTTGGGTTCAAAGACTAGGAAAGAAATTTTACTTTTATAAATTGGTGTTTCTCTATAATTCTAGCAGCTTTTATTTCCTTTTTCTTTTTCAGTTTAAGGGGAAAATCCAATAGCTGCAATTACCTCCCTTTTTCTTATTCATTTGTTAAGCAAAGACACCATTTAATGAGAAGAACAAGCATGTCTTTCCTTTCTATCCTACCATGAAAAGTTTCAAATGCAATCCCTGAAAGTACCAAGAATTGCATTTGATTTTAAAGACATCGGAAAAGAAGGCTTATATTTTAGCACTGCAACTTTTAAGTCACACTGAAGAGTTTGTGATTACATCAAAATGTATATTGACTAACTATAAAAAGGGTTCTCTAGAATTCTTCATGTATAATATTCTGTCAATATGCAAGCTCCTTGTAATGCCGTAATCATCAATGCTGTAATCTAAAATCCCATATTCTACCACAATTCATTCATTATCAGGCACCACGTAATGCACCACTAATTTGAAACATACACTATTTGAGTAAATTAGAACAGTTACTAAGTTTTTCTCTTCTCCTTGTTCCATATTACTTTTTATTTTTATATTTTCTTACGTTTCTGTATTTCCCAATGACAGTAGTGACTATTTTACATTGTGAATTTTGGTAGCAATTAATAATTTTCAAATTCAAGCAGAAGTACACAATAAGAAATCTTTAAAATCATGGAATCTGGCACTGGAAGACTATTTGGTTCCCCCTGGGAGTTCTCACCAGGGAGTTCACCTTGGACAAATCTGGTGGTGAGAATACTTGATATTCCTTAAAAGGTTTATAACGTGTTCTTATTCTTCTTTGGTTTGTACAATATATTTGGTAATAAGAGAGCAACAGAAAAAAGTAGAATGGAGAACATTGATTTTATTTACAACCATTTAAGTCACTTATTCACTCACACATTCTTTCTGTTTCCTATCCGTTAAATGATGATTTAAGATAAAAAATCAAACACACTGATTTTACACACTTTAAAAAAAAAGTTATTAAATTTTATTTGCACAACTGATAAACTTTCTATATACTTTCAGTAAAACCAGCATGCTATAGTTTTTTGTTTTATGAATATTCTAACACCCTCTACTGTGAAGATGACCGAGCACTGAGATGATTTACCCAGAGAGGTTGTAGAGCCTCCTCCTTGGACATCTAGTTCTAGGTGGCCCTGCTTGAGCAGGGTGATTGTACCTCCAGAGGTGCCTTTCAACCTCACCAATTCTGTGATTCTGCAATTTCCAGTTTAGGCTATTTAGATGATTAGGCTTCTCTGCTCTTAGAAGATAAATTCTTCATTGTTAATATCAAAGATGCTGCCCATAACACAAATTTCAGTTATGCAGAGGACACAATGTATTTATTGTATGCCAGTAGGATAAGGTTAGACATGTTTTCAGGGATTCTATACATATATTTTACTGGTTAAATGTGATAAAAGAGAATTTTAAAAAGTGATGATGAAAAGATTAAAAAGTTCTCTATGAGAGTAATTTTTTTCCTCACAGTGAACAGTAGTTTACTTCAGAAGTTCTATTAAAATCAAAACACAGAGATGAATAGTGGAGCAATTAGATCTAAAAGGAGTCACTCATGAGCACAGGCTTCACCCATTCCAATAGGATCCATAAAAACTTAAAAGCTAATGAGTTTTTATTTACCTTACTATTTACCTGATCTGGGGCCAAAGAAACTTCTGTCTAGGCACAGGAGTGTTTAGAAAAGACAGCACCAAGTAACATCTGTACTAAAGCAAAACTCACATGAAAATTACAGCAAACCTTATCATAAATATCCTCTCTAAGCTCTGCACCTTTTCTCAGTTGATTTGTTAGGAGTTAAAAGCTTGTCAAGGTCTTACAAAGTGATGCAGAAGAATTCTTTCTGGAAATGACAAGATAAAAATATGCTGCCTCTGACTTGGAGAAAGCATCTGATGAATTTAACAGAATATTTTGTTTCTTTGTTTCATAAAACCACACCATTTTGTGAAATACCATTTAGCTCAAAATGTCTTTTCCTTTGAAATGATCAAGGCTGGGACACATCAAAGGGAAACAGCAAATTGTAGAAGAGGTAATTATTTGTATCAAAATATCAAATTAAAGTACCAGGTGAAAACAAGACACCATTGTAAGCTCCTCATATGCACAATCCAAATAAACAGAAGAGACAAAATAAGGGAACATAAAATTACCTATTCCTGGTGTTATTTAGAAATGAAGAATATAGTTTCAGAAAATATTTTCAGATTTTAATACTGCTAATTATTCACATGGGATGTATGCGTCTCATGTAGGAGGAACAGAGATCTGAATATTGCCCAAATACATGAAAAAAGGTTATGATTAAAAATTGGCCTGGTTTTGCCTCCTTTTTTTTTTTTTTTCTTTGACCAGAAATTATGTCTTGAACTTGGAAAATTTCCTTGATAAAAAATTCATTTAAATGGTGGGAAATCAAAGCTTTCCGACTGTGAAATATGTTGTGGAAAAGTTCCCAACAAATTCCACTGTTGTTTGTGTTTTATAAAAAAATAACTGAATCTCAGAGGGTAAAGGCTCACATGTATAAAAACGTTTAAGTTACTACTATCCATTTAGATGTTTATTGAAAGCAATTGTAATTCGGTCTCTGAAGTGTAAGTTATAACTCTAAATTCTGTTGAGCTGGCCCTAAATAATGCACCTCAGAAATGTAAGAAATATGCCATGGAGTCAAGGACTAAGCCAATGTCTTCTGGCTCTAAGGATATTTTTTTTGTGGTACTGGACAGGATAAATTGGACTGAGCTTCATACTGTCATTGCAAAAAAGAAAGTAGCACTCAAACTATTTCCTATAATAGTCACAGAGATGTCAACAGCGTAGATTTACTCTAAATTGTTTTAAAGCACAGGTACCTCCTTTGTCCTTTGTACCACCAAGAGTCACCTCTTATTGGAATAATATGTAGCTGAATTCTGCTTGATTTCAAGGAATCTCGATTAAATCTGAATATTCTAAAAAGTTTTCAAATTGACAGATTCACATGAATAAATAAAAAAATATTTATTTTAAAGTGTGCAATAACAATGTAAGGGAATACCAACTGTTTTCTGAAAACAGATTTCTGCAAAATATGGCTTCAGTGAGGGGAAAAAAAAAAAAGCAGAAAATCATCAATGAAAGAATTACACCCAAAAAAAATACACTGCATTTGCTTCAAAGCAAGAAATCTATACCCTGTACGCAGACTGAAAAGTCAGCCTGGAAATAGAAGGAGGATTGTCTGGTGAAGGGGCAGAATTAGAATCCCTAGAGTGCTGATTTATTTTGCATTCCTTGGGGTGATCACTGTCACAAATTTGATCCCATGCAGTGAGTAAAGCATAAGAGTCACACACGCTTAATAATTGCTGAACTGATAAATACTTGTATGGAAAAACAAATTGTCCCTAATTAAAGATTTTGATGAATATTAATGTTATTTAAAAGGACAATTAAGAAAGAAAGAAAGAAAAAGAAAGAAATAAAAGAAAGAAAGAAAGAAGGAAAGAAAAGAAAGGGAGAGAGAGGAAGGAAGGAAGAAAAGAAAGAAAGAAAGAAAGAAAGAAAGAAAGAAAGAAAGAAAGAAAGAAAGAAAGAAAGAAAGAAAGAAAGA